>NW_020769555.1:188687-316084 GCF_900518735.1 Pseudonaja textilis
TATATGAAAAAGTAACACTGGGGCTGCTCCTGCTACTACTTTCCACGCTTTCCAAACGTGAGTCCTAGGAGAGAACAAACAGCAAACCGCTCTCAGGGGCATCCAAGCCCACCTAAAGCTAGGCCACTGCTGGTGGAGCCTTGCCCTCCCTTGGTGCCCCGTTTCCCGGCTCGGCGGTCCTGCTCGGGCGGCACTTTAAAAGCCCTCCTCCTTGCGTACGCGCCCGACGAGCCACTCACCACGATGGCAGCTCCCAGCACCCGAGCAACTTCCCAGCAACTTGCGGCTTGCTTTTTCCTCTCGGGCGCTCGCGCCTGGCCCCAAGCCGCGTGGAGGAGGGGAAGCCCGGAGCGCCGCCGGGTCGCCTCCTCCCAGCAGCCCACCCACCCGCCGGGCGGAACCCTTCCCGCTCCTCGCCGGGAAGAAGCTCCCGCCTGCAAACTTTGTCTGTGGAAAGTTTAAGCCTGGAAGCCCTGGAAACCCGAGCAACTTCCCAGCAACTTTCGGCTTACTTTTCACTCACAGGTGCTCGCGCCTGGCCCCGAGCCGCGCGGCGGAGGGGAAGCCCGGCAGGTGGGCGGGCTGCTTGGAGGAGGCGACCCGGCAGTGCTCCAGGCTTCCCCTCCACCGTGCGGCTCGGGGCCAGGCGCGAGCACCCGCGAGGAAAAAGGAAGCCGTAAGTTGCTGGGAAGTTGCTGGGGTGCTGGGAGCAAGCTTTTAAAGTGCTGCCCAAGCAGGACTGCCGAGCCGGGAAACGGGGCACCAAGACAGGGCAAGGCTCCACCAGCAGCGGCCTAGCTTTAGGTGGCTCCAAGCAACCTGCTCCAAGTAGCCCGCCTGCCAGGCGGAACACTTCCCGCTCCTCGGCAGGAAGATGCTCCCACCTGCAAACTTTGCCTTTGCAAAGTTTAAGCTTGGAAGCCCCGGAAAAAAAGGGGGATCGGCGGGGACTCACCTTCGGAGAGGTCGCACTTGAAGGTGATTTCAAACTCCCAGCTGAGGCCTTTGCAAAGTTCTTCTTTTCTTTCCTACCCCGAGAGCGCTCCGCACTGTTTTTTCAGCTTTGGGGGCCACGTGGCGCAGGGCAATACGCCACACCCAGCGATTTTTTTTCAGGGGCGGGCCGGATTGGACAGACCAACGGGCCGGATGTGGCCCACGGGCCGTAGTTTGCCCACCCCTGGCTTATGTACTAAAGACAAATTCCTTGTGTGTCCAATCACACTTGGCCAATAAAGAATTCTATTCTAAAGAATTCTGTTCTACTGAATACACAGAATTAGAAGCTAAGGTTGAACAGTGTTGTGCTTTGTCTGTGGCCAGGCTCATCAATTTGTGTATTTTCCCTGTTGATTTAGACCTGTTCATGTACCCTTAAAGCATAGCATGAAATTTCACAAGTGTAAATGTTCTTTATCTGTATATGAAGTGATAGAAAAAAAAAAAGCTCTCTCTTACTAACATGTAAGTTTGGGGAAAGAAATTGGCAATCTGACATTACTCCCATGGCTTTCAATCAGCTGTGGCAAACCTGTTTTAAGCCTGTAAGGTTTGAATTGTGTGAATTTGTGATTCCCAGACATTTGGAGACATCTGGTTTAAAAAGTTGAATTAACAGGAATTTCTACAGGGCCTTTTTCCTAAACAAATTGAAGTGGCTATGTGATTAAATGAACTGACCAAACTCATATTGATTTTAATAGATTGAAGCTGGGTAAGTTAGCATATGAATTAAACCTTTTTTCCCCTTGAACAGAGTGTACTTTGTGTGTGTGTACACAGAGGAAATTATGTAGCTTATTTATTGCAAGCATTTCCTTTGTGGTGGTGAAGAGGAAGAAGTTGTTTGATAGGGTTTTTTATACAAATAATTAACATTAAAACCAATCCTGTTACTAAGATTAATCAGGGCATTTTAAAAAATTGATTAAAAGGCTGCACTGAAAAGTACTAAATCTAAAGTACTAAAAGTACCTAATTTGTTAGGGGCTGCTACATAGTTATGGGTTCAACACACAACCACACAGGTGGAAGATATCATGTGTATCTTAAACCCCAGACTTTTAATTTCTATTTTACTGATTAGGCAAAAAAAAAAGAACTAGTTAGCTTCCCTTTCCCTCACCCAACAGCCCACCTGCTTCTCCAATTATATTCTCTTCACTTCCCCATTCTGTTTGCATGTGTAATTGTGGGGGAGAGCAGAAGTGGGATTAAAACCTGTAGAAGTTAAGCATTGTTGGAAAGACCCTTGTTCATTGTCCCTGTACAATTGTTCCTTGGATCCTCACCATGGACTCATTTGCATTTCATGATTTTTCAGTGGTATAGTCTTTGGAAAAAAAGGAGAAAAGGAAAAAAATTAAGGCATTTTTTCTATCTAGGTGATTTTTGAGACTGGAATGATGCAGGAAGGTAATGTGTACAATGCTAATGAATACCTATCAACAGAGAATTGGACCTGGATTTAATTATCCATAGTCTAGGTTGTTTGAAATCACTGGTATTTAGGTAAGACAGGATTTGTTTGAGTTTATCCAATTACTCTTAAGGATGAATCAATTACATTAATTTAAACATTTCTGCCTAGCTATGGAGTAAAACCTGTTCAAGTTTCCTCTCTGCTATGGATACTTACTGAAGTATTGACCAGTCATTCTCAAGATTCTCATGTTGTACTAAACCATGATGTGTTGAATGAACCTGTGAACTAGTTCCTGCTTATTCCTAAGTATGCTTTCTATACCACTGTGGCTGGATTTGCAGTTTTGCACATTACAGTTAGGTAGAACCAAACAGAGTTCATTAGAATTAAGTATCTGATGTCAATATAGCCTCTGAAGCTTTAAGTAGCATAGCTTTTAAAAAATCCCTATCTGTTTAGTTTAAAACAAACTAACTTTATAAATGTCTGCTACCATAGGCTTAATGTGCTACTTTGGTTTTCTTTTTTCTTTTAAAAAGCAGTGCCCTCTCAAAACTTGCATGTGGGAGTCAGAAAGCCAGAGTGAATGAGAATGGCCTTTTTATTCCAGTGAAACATACCTTGGCCACCATTGAGATATAAAGAGTCTCTCCTTCAGAACTTAGGAAATAGATGTGCTTGTATGGTCCTTAAGGTATTTTGGACCTAATGCATTTAGAACTTAAAATATCACCATTGCTCTGAGATAAATCTGAGAACAAACTGGTAATCATTGGAATCCTTGTAGATCTTGCTGCAAATGTTGTCATTGCATTCTGGACTGGTTGGCGTCTGTGAAGACTCTTTAAAAGTAACCCCTATCAGGAGGTAACTGCCATTTAATACTTTCTATGAGATATTTAAATCACTATCAAAATGTATTAGAGGAAAATATGATTAGTCTTACTACAGAATGTGTTGTGATGTTTTTTTGTATGACTTTTTATTTTTTACCTTTGTATATTTGTATATTTTAATCTTTTGTATTCAATAAAGTATTTAATAAAAAATTTAAAAATAAAAGTAACCCCTATCAGATATACAGTTCAGAAACTAGTCTACATTTCACCCAGGCATGTGTTACTGTAGTCAGGTCTGATCTCATCAGAAGTGAATGTAGTTGGCAACCTGGCCAAAGGTACTCTTTGTGGTAGTCACCACCTGAGCGACCCAGACATAGAGCTGAAATTGAGGCACCAATAGATTGTTAACATTCTGGTGGGCAAAACAGAAGAATAGAAGATAGTCAGAGTGAACCGGTTCGGTCTCAGCTGATTATCGGAGCTACTGGTTTGGGAGAACCGGGCTGAACCGTGAGCATCCCACCTCTGAAAACATGGTGTATTTGTGTCCAAAGGGCTGTCCATGAATCCCCCAACATTAATGTATAATGGTACATCCTAAGCCCACTCTGGAAGGCCAGTAGACACACCCTCTGCCTTGCCTGGTGTAAATAATCTATAAGGATAACTAATGTTATATTGCCATTTAACCCAGGCCTGCATTCAGATTAAATTAGAGCTAGATATTTTTCATCTAAGAATGACTAGAACTGAGATACTACAAGGCATCTCACACAGGAATATTACATTGAGGTTTGCAGCAAATTACCCAACTTGGTGCACCCAGAAGTAGACTTCTTCAGTAGAGGTTTCCCAAAGTCAGCTTAAATCTGGATTATACAATTTCTCCCAGTGAAGTATTGACCAGTCTGGGTATTTGATCAACCAATCTTCTCCTGGTTATCTTAGTCAGCCACAGAGTCAAAGATCAAACATGCACATACATAGCTGGCCTTGTACCAGGAGTTTTATCTACTTGCCTTGCTATCTGGGGAAAAAGGGTTTAAAGAAATACCATTTCTAGCTTAGTGCAGAATGTGAACTTTCAGCTTCAGTTTCTGTCCATTTGTAACATGGGCTTAGTAATGAAGCTTGTGAGGCTAATAAAAATAGCTGCACTAAAAAGGACTGAAGATATTCCCAATTTAATTATGACTTGGACTATCAAGTTTCAAAAGAAAAGCCCAATGGAGTAGTGTTGCTTTGTTATGGTAATTTGACCCTTTAGACAATGTTTTTTGTTCTTGTACTAAATGAAATGTTCTAAATGAGAACCTCATGCTAGATATGGAACAGGAAGGATCCCTCCTTTTCTGTAATGGAACCAGTGTTTCTGACATGATAAAGGGCAGAAGGCAGGCAGGGGTCAGGTTTTGATATGAGCATGAGTCTGGGTGCAAAGGCAACAGACATCTTGTGTCATTCACTTCCATCCAGTCCTTCTGTAACCATTTAGAGATGTACCTCCTTCTGGCTCTTGTACATAAGCTCCAACATCTAGTTCCTTCTTCTGTACACCCCTATATTTCTTGCTCCATTTCTCTGTCCGGAGAACCTTGTTTCTCCAGTCCTGACTCTATTTATCCCTCTCCAAACCCATGGTTTTTTTTCTTCAGTCACGAAGCTTTAAGTCCTGGTTTCCAGATCCCCTCCCTGTTCCTCACTGCAACCTGCTAGATGCTTCCTCTCCTCCCTTCGCTTCCTTGCCCAGATTGGTGTATATGTGTGACTGAGACTTCCTGCTTAGGTGCTGCACTTAGGCTTCATGTGATTGGATGAGTGGTGAGCTATAGCGCTCATCGCCGATTGCCTTATATGGGCAGAAATTGCAGAGAACCAGGCAAGGCTTTTACCGCCATTTTATGAGACAGGATGTGGTTGGCTTGTGGTCTCTGCTAGCAGAAAGAAGTTTGCTTGTGTGCTTGGTGAGGGGGAAGTGGAATTGTCACCTGCAAGTAGATGGTAGAGTCATCAGCTTTGATGTCACAGACTAAACTCTCAACTTGCAACCTAGATTTGACAATTAGTTAAAAAAAAAAAGTCAGGAGACTGAGCGAGCAATACGACAGTGATAAAGTAGGCAATTGGGTAACCTCTAAGTATTTTAATGTCAACTCCATCAGCTTCAGCCAGCACATCTAATGGGAAGGGATTGTGAGACTCACAGCCCAAGACATGTGGAGGGCACCAGGTTGATCATGAAGTAGAGGATTAATTGCATGGGTGTTGTTGCAGTGACATGTGATTACATATAGCAGTTTCAAGAGCCCTAATGTTACCTAATATATGAGGAGTCTGTCTTAGGCTTGGTGGGCAATAAGAAATTCACATTTCTACAAAATTTCGATGTTGGAATCCCAACACAATGGAAAGTTACAGGTTGATGAAAGCTGCCTTTGAAGACTGATTCTCAGTCTTCCAGGTCATGGTTGTCACAAAGGTGCTTTTTTTTTCTTTCAAGAGGCAAGTGGACTTTGTTTTTCCTTGGAGATGTTTCACTTCTTGGATGATGGAAATAAAAACAAAGTAAGTCCAGTTGCCTCTTGAAAGAAAAAAAAGCACCTTTGGGGCTGCCTTAGAAGGTGTCAGTAGCATATTTACAGATTAGCTTGCTTCATCTTTAAGACAGCAGGAAAGACAGTTTGACATAAAGACATGAGCAGAATAATTGTTGCAGAAATGTTTATGGAATAATTGTCATGATATCACCTCCCCGTTGTCCTAAGGTCTTCTTTCCATTTCACTGCACAGGCATACAACACAAGACAAAAAGGGGGAAAAAAACAGCTCACCTTTTATTATTTTCAAAACCAAAGTGAAAACAGCTTTGTCAGATGAGTGAGGTTGGGCTTAGAAGGGTGACATGTAGTCTTGCTTAGAGGAGGAAGGCTAAAAGGGAAACCAGGATCAGAGACAAGGGATGACACCATATCTTTTTCCATGTCAGATGAGGCTAGGGGAAAAGGGTTCAAGGATACCATGGCTTGTGCAGCAAACTCCACTAGCCTTGGTCTTTCACTGCACTGCTTGCTCAGCACTGCTGACAGAGTCCTGAGGCTTCATCACGTCTGGGAGCTCTGGGGGGCTGGAGAAGGGATCAATGCGAAGGTTCTCAAAGGCATCTTCTGAAGGGGGAGAAAGACATGTATGACACCATCATCTTGGAACAGTACTGTTTTGATGCTACATTACTGGCTACTATAAATCCCAAAACAAAAATGAGAAATCCAAAGTGGTGGCAAATTAGTCAAGTACATAAACAGCATGCACCTATTTTTTTTTTCAAATAGTGAACACTTAATCCTGATTAATCCTTAACCAGAAGCAGCAGATAAGCATTTTATTTCTATACCATTCACACTGATGAAGTCACATTTGGAATACTACATGCAGTTCTGGTTACCATAATACAAATAAGATGCTGAGGCCCTAGAAAGGGTGCAGAGAAGCACAACAAAGATAAGGGGTCTGTAGGCTAAATTCTATTAAAAATGGCTAAATGAACTAGATATGTTAAACTTAACACAGAGAAGTATTCCAACATTTCAAGGGCTGCTACAGGGAAGATGTGCTTTCTCCATAGCACCTGAGAGTAGGAGAAGCAGCAATGGGTAGAAGCTCATCAGAGGGAGATCTAACCTGGAAATGAGGAATTTCCTGGCAATGAGAATTATTAAGCAGTGGGATAAGCTTGCCTCCTGGAGTTGTGGCTGATCCATCACTGGAGCTTTTCAAGCAAAGATTGGACAACCATTTGTCCAAGATTTTTTGAGGATTCCTGCCTTGGGCAGTAGGTTGGACTACACCGGGGGTCAGCAACGTGCGGCTCCAGAGCTGCATGCAGCTCTTTGGGCCCTCTCCTGGGGTTCCGGTTGGATGATCACACCACTGGCTGGCCCCACCCCTCGCCCTCCCCTCCACAGTCACTCCTTGCCTGCCCTGAGAAGGGAAGGGTGACGTCGGCACCATATTCCAGAGTGGGAGCGAAGCGCCCCTCTACTTGCCTCTTCTTCCGACCCTTGTTGGTGCTGCGTGCATCTCGGCCACTCGGGGAGACACGCGACTTTTCTCTGCCTCGAAACACTGGTCAGGCCAGCTGCAGGCAATGCTCCATGTTGTAATGGGCTCCAGGAGGAGGAGGGGGTGATGCTGTCTCCCCCATTGTGAAGTGCGCTAAATTTAAGTGTGCTGCACGAGCAGGCCATGGAGGCAGTGAGAGCAGTGGCATCACTGTCGGGACGGAGAGAAAGACGTGCATTCCTCTCGCCACCTCCATGGCCTGCTTGCACCTTGTGCAGCACACTTAAATTTAATGGGCTTCACAATGCAGCCAGCTCAAGACAGTGTCTCAGGGTTGAGAGAGTCTCATGTCTCCCCAAGCAACCGAGGTGCGCACAGTACCAACAAGGGCCATAAGAAGAGACAAGTAGAGGGGTGCTTCGCTCCCGCCCTGGAATACGGAGCGAGTCTCCATCTGCCGCTGTCACCTTTCTCTTTTCAGGGCAGGCGAAGAGTGGGAGGGGAGGGCGAGGGGTGGGGCGGGGCCAGCAGGGGTGGGTTTCTACTGGTTCTGATCGGTTCTATAGAACTCCTTGTTAACTTTCTAAACAGTTCAGAGAACTAGTAGTTAGAAGAAATCTCCTTTTGTTTTTTTCCACCCTTATTACATTCTTGGTAGACAGCCTAGTCTTACTGTCTCCAAAGGAGGGATTTTTTTTTACTTTCTTAAAGGGGAAGGGTTATTTTAAGCTTTTTACACTGCTGTTGGGAGGAGATACTCCCCTGGATATACTTCCAGCTGTCAGGATTCCGGCAGTTACTCCAATTAAATCATGAGCCTTGAGCCACACTCCCAAAACTAAAAAAGATTTATTTGAAGTTAACATTCTACGTCTGGCATTAAGCTGGGCATAGCCAACTCTGAGATACATAATTCACTGTCACCCTTGATCCTGCTTTCCCTCCCAACCCCTCTGGGTGTATAATCCAATGAAAAACGTCTATAGCCAAGAGTCATCAATCATGCTCTCCAATTAGATTTTTGCACGGCAGAAGCTTCAGTCATCTAATCAGTCTTTGAAGAAAATACGAATGGAATGTACTTTCGATTCAACATTGCTGCCTGCTCTTTGAAACTCCCCTCCTTCTTTCTGTTGTCAACTATAAAACGTGTATACAAAATGTTTTATGAGTTGACACCAGCCACATGCAACAATTAGCACTTTGAAGAAATAATTGAATAACTGGAAAGGAGCTTTTAATGACAAGGAACCAAGATAAGTGACATTCAGCAAGGCTTCTTGGCTAGCTAGAAAGATTGACATTCAAATGGGAGTTTACAAACCCTTTCTGAGTTTTGGTCTAAAACTGGTTTTTGGTGACGTTTAATTCTGTCCTTGGTGACGTTTAATCCTGTGTTTATTGATGGGATAATTTTCCCTATTCAGCTTTGTCTGGAAGGAAAAAGGTTAATCTCTGTTCCTGAAAAGAAACTGGGTTGAGAAATCTGGCAAGTTCCTGTGTCTATTTGTTCTGGTAATTGGTTTAACAAGCAACAGCTACTGTTGTGATTTAATTATTTGTATTGTGTTTTATTTTTTTTCCTGCCTCATGGTTTCTTTTTCTATCTGGGGAGGGGGTCTTCCTTCACTGCTTTAGTGGTTCCTGGCACTGTCCTTTTGGGGTGTACTTCCAAGAGGCAGGATGCAAGCTTGGCACTGATTTTTTTACTGCCTTTCTGGGGGGCATGTGACCTTTCCTTAAATCTGGATGATTTCCTTAGGATATCTTGTGAGGTGAGTGAGACCAGCTGGTATCTTTAAGTGGTGCAAATGGTTCTAAGGATTGCTTTTCCTGGGTGTGCTCTTTCTGGAGAGCTTAAATGACCTCTGGGTTTCACTTTAAGAGTTGGCTGTTGATAGTTATCATTGCATTTTAACTATTTTAATTCCTCAAGGTGCTCTGCCACCCTGCCTAATTTGTAACTCCGGCTTGCAGGTATTTTTAATCTAACAACTGGTATTTAGGGCAGCTTTTTGCAAGCAAAGAAGCTTTTTGTATTTTTGTACAGGTAATCCTTGACTAACAACAGTTCATTTAGTGACCATTCAAAGTTACAATGGCACTGAAAAAAGTGACTTATGACCATTTTTCACACTTGCGACCATTACAGCATCCCCAGAGTCACGAGAAGCCAGGTGAGGAGAAGCACCTCTCAATGTGAATGACATTGAGTTGGCCACACCCACCCAGTCACATGACCACCAAGCCACACCCACAGAACCAGTTGTTAAAAAAATTGAATTCCACCCCTGGGGGCCAGCCAGTGGTGGGTTCAGCTGACAGGAAGCCACAGCAGGGGGATGAAAGAGCTTTATTTATCTGGGAACCTGAAATGACTCTTGATTTAAATCATATGGTAAAAAGCACCCAAAGAAGAAGAAAGAACAACATCAGCAAAACAACAACAACCCCAACCCTCGCCTGTTTTTGGAAATGGTTCAAGAGGGAACACACACACACACACACACACAAGGGGGGGGGAAGAGAGAGAAATGAGGAGGGGGGGAGAGAGAGATGAGAGAGAGAGAGGGAGAAAGGGAGAAAAAGATGAGGGAGAGATGAGGGAGAGGGAGAAAGAGAGATGAGAAAGAGGGAGAAAGAGATGAGGGAGAGAGAAAGGGAGGGAGAGAGATGAGAGAGGGAGAAAGAGAGATAAGAGAGGGAAAAAGAGGGAGATGAGAGAGAGAGAGAGAGAAAGAGCTGTTTCCTAGAGAAAAAAAAATACTGGGAGCCACAAAACCTGGGTAGGCGTGGCTGGGAGGGGGGTCATGTGACTGGGTGGGAGTGATGTTGAGTTAGCCACGCCCACCCAGGTTTTGCGGCTCCTGGTGTTTTGTTTTCTATGGGAAATGGGTCCAAATGGCTCTTTGAGTATTTTTGCAGACCCCTGGACTAGATGACCTCCAAGATCACTAACAACCCTATGATACTTGGGTGTAAGTAATGTTATTAATATCTTTCTTTTGGTTGCCTGCAAACCTAGGGAAAAAATAGTTGTTATCCCTGAGGCAACCTTACTTGCTTTCATTCTCTACAACTCCATGATGATTTTTTAAATCAGTGGCTTGTTTCCCATCTGAGATTTTAAAAAAATCATCACTATATCTATGCCCATCTTTCTGCCAAAATTGGCAGTCCAGACAACTAAAAGTATGAATAAAACCAAATAAAACGAATAAAACCTTTGGTGTGTTAAGTGGTTTTGGCTGTTGAGTTGACCCATTTCAAGATCAACTTGGAATGTTCCAGCCATTCAGAAGTATTCTGTGGTCAACAATAATAAATTCTGAGCTCAAAATAGTGATTTAAACTTGAAATATAGTTAAGAGGCAATAAAATAGAAGGAAAATATGTTGGATATATTCGCTGCCTTGAGTTATTTGTAAAAATAATAAAGCCAGGATATGAATAAATACATTTTCAAAGTGTCCCCAAAAATTGATTTCAAACTCTTTAACAACTACGTTGAGTTCAAAACATTATTCTATTTATTCACCAAAGGACTGTCAAAATAAAATTAATTTTCCTTGAAAAGGACACCCACAAAGTTAACAATATGGGGGCCATCATGACTTGACTTAATATGACTTTATAGGTTACAACCATCCCTTCCAATTGATTGGGGGGACAGGGCGATGGCACACACTGAGGTGGTGTTTTATAAAAATCTTTCTATCATCAATTGTGACTACAGTTAGCAGCTGGATTCTGGACCATCTCAAGATTCCAAATGTTTTATACGAGCCACCCTGCACAGGGCATTTCACAATAATTCATATTCTGAGCAGGTTACAATCCAGTGAGAGACACGTTAAAATTCATCAACTTGTTGCTTTGATGAAATCTCACTCTCATGCTTCAGGGATTCTCAGGTGTCTGGTCTATTTTTGAGAATGTAAGCTTCTGGAAGAGGACTAGACCACTAGGAGCTGTATTTTTTATGTGAGGGGTAAAAGGGGTGCAGCTAATGAAGCAATTATAGAAAGTAGAGATTTTATAGGTAGTCGCCAACTTACAACCATTTGTTTAACAACTGTATGAAGTTACAACAGCAGTGATAGTGATTTAGGGTAGGTTTTTGCACTTGTGACCACTGTAGGTTCTATGAAGTCACATGAGAAAAATTTGGGTGCTTGGCAACCGGCATTACTTTATGATGGTTGCAGCATCCTGGAGTCATGTGATCGCCATTTGGAACCTTTGTGGGGGTGGGGGTGTCTGACGAGTAAAGTCAATGGAGGAAGCTGGATTTGCTTAACGACAATTCACTTAATGTCCACAGCAAAAAAATGTCATAAATTCAATTATGACTTACTTAATGACTACATCATTTAGTGACAGAAATCCTTGTCCCAACTGTGGTCATAAATTGAGGGCTAGTAGTATTTTAAAAAACTACCTGGAGAGGGGAGGAGCTGGCGCCGTGACGATACGGCTTGCAATCGAGCTCTTCAATTGCAGCCGATATCTTCGCTTCCGGCCGGTCCAAACGGACCTAAACCGTCCCGTAGGGATGGCTATTGTGAAGGGTATACCCTGTGGACTCCAGGGACACCGCAAAGTCCCTGGATGACCCGGGAGAAGTTCCTTTTGCTGGCAGCGGAGAGGCAGCCCCCAAGCTGCTGAAGTCGGGGCAGCTCCAGAAAGGAAGAGGCTGAAAGAGAAAGTGTGTCGGCTGGGTGAGAAACTTTTTTTTTTTCAATTTTTTGAGGTTTGAAAGGACACTTTGATTGTTAAAAGAAATCTGTGTGATTTTTGACAAAACTGATCAAGCGGCGTTTTTTTAAGGGAGACGTCAAAGCGAGGCTTTATTTTTTTTTATTTTCTTTTTCGCTACCGGACTTCATTGTTATTTACTGGATAACTGGACTGTTCTTTTTTATATATATATTTTCTATTCTCCCTTTGGATTTCTTATTTTTTTTTCCTTAGGCTAGAGGCTCCCTTTGGTTTTTTTTTTTCTTTGTATATATATGTATATACTTCTTGCGTTTTTTTTTATTTTAATTATGCTGTTTTGAGAGGAGGGGGGAAAGTGAGAACTAAAAAACTTTGTAACACTGCCAACTAGAGGCTTGGAAATATTCTACTTGAAGTGGAGAGAGATGTGAAAGACTCCTTCTCAAGGACATTTCTTGATAAGATAGAGGGAAGAGCGCAGTAGAATATTATTACAGGTGCTCTTCTGGATTTCTGTCAACAATTAAATATTTATGGCTTGGCTTTGAAGCTTGTGGGAAAGGGAAGGGAGTCATAATAAGAGCCTTGGACAACTAAGCAGAGTGGAGTGTGTTGTTTCTATTTTCTCTTTCTAATCCTTTTTTTAGTTTTGCTACCCCCCCACTAGCATTATTGTATATTTTTATTCCAGTAAGGTCTTTATTTTTAATTTTTACTTATTTTCAAGGGGAAGCCTTAGAATTTTTCATTTTTATTTTATTTTATTTTATTTTCTTTTTCCATTGGGATTTTTGTTTTTTTTTTATCTATGCTTTTGGATTATTTTGGTCTCCTTTTTTTTTTCAACTGAGATTTCTTGGCTGGATTAAGGTGTGAAGAACCTGAAGAAATTTATCCTATTTTTTTTCTTTTTGGCTTTGGTCTTGTTTATTATTATTATTATTGGGTCTTTTTTATTATTATTATTTTTATTTTTTATTGTGGATTATTTTACAATTGGACTAGGGTCAGGAAGAACCTGAAGAATTTTTTTTCTCTTTTCTCTTCTTTCTCCTTTATTATTGGGCTTTTTATTATTGGACTTTTTCATTTTGGATTATAATTGGCTATTTTCCTAATTGGATTAAAATTTGAAAGAACTTGAAGATTTTGAACCATCTAAAATGAGTAGGAAACTTATACCTTCGGGTGCCTCTGTGTCTACTTCTGCCTCCCCACCATCTGGATAACGTTCAATTCAGGTAATGTTAAAGCAAGACAAAGAAAAAGAACAAGAAAAAGTAACCTTACAGATGATTATGCAAGGAATTCAAGACCTTAAGATAAAAACAGACACCACTGAACAAAGAACAGGGAGGACTGAGGAAAAAGTGGAAAATATTCAACAGATGATGGCGAAGTATGATGAGAGACTCCAAAAAGTTGAAGAAGAGGGTAAACGAACAGAGGAGAAGATTGGAAATATTGATAGCAGACTAACAGTGGTTGAACAAGAAAAAAGTGGGATGCTGAAGTGGGAGATGGAGAGGTCAGAATTTTATCTTAGATTTCAAAATATACAGGAAGAAAAAGGGCAAGATTTGGCTGCGATAATGATAGAAATCTTGGCGGACGCTTTGGAAATAACAGAGGAAAAGATGATGGATGGAGTAGATGAGATATATTGAGTCTTTACAAGATATGCGATGAGAAATAACTTACCCAGAGAAGTCCATATTAGATTTACTAAAAAATCTATCAAGACACAAATTTTACAAGCGGCAAGAGAGAAGACGTTGAAATATAAAGGCAAAGAAATCTTGGTCTTAAAACAAATACCCAGAAGAGTGAGAGAGATGAGAAGAGAATATCGATTTCTGACCAAAATGTTATTGAAAAAGGAGGTGAATTACAGATGGTTGATCCCAGAAGGATTGATGTTTACATGGCAAGAACAGAGACACAGAATTGATTCAATTGAGAAAGCAGAACTTTTCTACGCAGAATTTTTTGGAAGGAGAGAAGAAGAGGCAGAAAAAGAGATTTCATTAATTGAATTCCAAGAGGAACAAATGGAGATTGGAAAAGAAGAAGGCGCAGTAGGTGGACAGGTGGATATTAAAGATCAGCGGGAACTAAGATCTACGAGAGCGGCTAAACCTAAATATAAAATATAACCATGGAAGAGAAAAAAACTGATTACAATGAATATAAATGGACTGAATTCAGCTGCTAAGAGAAGGAAGATTTTTCATAAATTAGGGAAATTAAAATTTGATATAATTTATTTACAAGAAGTACACATTAAAAAGCAACATGAACAATTGTTAGTACAACCAAAATTAGGGAAATTGTTTACTTCTTTGACCCAATGTAAGAAAAGAGGAGTGGTTTTATATATCAAAGAGGCCACCCCAGCAAAATTGATTTACGCTGATGAAGATGGGAGAATATTAATGGTGGAAATAACGAACAACAATAGAAAGATACTTTTGACTGCAATTTATGCTCCGAATGATAAACAGGAATAATTCTATAAAAAATTACATATGAAAATGGCCGGACTGGACTATGCTAATATAATTATGATGGGAGATTTTAATGGAATCGTGGACAATAAACTGGACTATATAGCAACAACAGCAAAGTACAATAGAAAAATTCTTCCTAAATCCTTTTTTAAAATGACAGATGAACTAATTTTAAAAGATATATGGAGAGAAAGAAATGCTAAACTTAAGCAATATAGTTTCTATTCAAATAGACATTTATCATGGTCCAGATTAGATATGATTTGGATTTCAACAGAATTAATATCTAGCGTTCAAGAAGTTAACATTGAAACAAGTACTTGGGCTGATCATAATCCATTGACAATTAAATGGAAGGGACAAAAAAAAAGATCGAGATGGACGTTAAATAATACTATTCTAAAGGAGAAAGAATTTATACAATGGATGGAGAAAGAACTGGCCTTTTTTTTAAAGAAAATAGAAAAGAAGATACTTCAATACAGAATGTTTGGGATACAATGAAGGCATATGCTAGAGGTTTGATAATAGACTACAAAAGAAAAAAGAATATTAGGAAAAGGCAAGCCATTAAAGCCTTGGAGGATGAGTATAAAAGACTTGAAAAAGAATTACAGAAAATGACACAGAAAAAAGACATTAAACTGAAACTGGACATAACTAAACATAAAATGGACTTAATAGAGAAAGAAGAACTGGCACAGAAAATTAGGAATGCTAAACAGAATTATTTTGAAGATGCAAATAAGCCAGGTAGATGGCTAGCATATAAGCTGAGAAAGGAGAAAGATTCGAGGAAAATATTGCAGCTAATAGATGACCAAGGTCAAATTTGTTATGGCAGCAAAGAGAAAAAAGAAATTATCCGAGATTTTTATGGACATTTATATAAGAAAGAAGATATTGATGAGGAGAAAGTTAAACAGTACTTGCAGAATGCAAATTTACCTAAGATATCCAAAGAGACTGAAGAAATGTTAGAAAGTAATATAACAATGATGGAATTAAGTCAAGCACTCAAGAAACAAAATAATGGGAAAGCACCAGGTCCAGATGGGTTCCCTGCAGAATTTTATAAAACATTTCAAGAGTCACTGAGTATTCCACTGTTAGAAGTTATGAATGAAGCTATGTCAAAGAAGATGATACCTAAAACATGGTCAGAGGCCTATATTACACTTATTCCAAAAGAGGAGGCTGATCCACTCCAAATTAAGAATTATAGACCAATTTCTTTATTAAATGCAGACTATAAAATCTTTGCTTCAATATTAGCAGAAAGACTTAAAAAATATTTGAATAATTTTATTCATCCAGACCAAAATGGATTTTTGCCAAAGAGGCAAATTAGAGATAATATGAGAGTAATTCTGGACACTTTGGAATATTATGAGGCGCATCCTGAAAAGCAAATGGCTCTGATATTCTTAGACGCCCAAAAGGCATTTGACAATGTGAATTGGAGATTTATGTTACTTTTATTGGAACAGATGGGTTTTGCTAGAAGATTTATTCAGGCAATAGAAGCAATTTACCATGAACAAACAGCTAAGGTAATGATGGAGGGAGAATTTACAGACTCTATTAATATAAGAAAAGGCACAAGACAAGGATGTCCCCTTTCTCCTTTGTTATTTGTATTGACCCTGGAAGTGTTGAATAGAAACATTAGAGAAGACAAAACTATAAAAGGAATGAAAATTAAAAAGGAAGAATTTAAATTACAAGCCTTCGCGGATGACTTAGTTTTTATTTTGGAAGACCCTGTAGAAACGGCTGCGAAGCTATTGGAAAAGATAGAGACATATGGTGAAGTGGCTGGTTTGAAAATAAATAAAGATAAAACAAAGATTTTGTCAAAGAATATGCTATTAAGACAAAGAGAAGAATTGGCAGATTAGTTGAAAATTCAAGTTACGAATAAGGTTAAGTATTTGGGGATACATTTGACATCAAGATGTAGTACATTAAAAGAGAACAATTGTATTAAACTTAAACAACAGATAGCTTTAGACTTGAAGAAATGGCAAAATCTACAACTGTCATTAATAGGGAGGATTTCAACAATTAAGATGAATATTTTACCCAGAATCTTATTTTTGTTTCAAACAATACCAATTAGGCTCGGGAAAGACTATTTTGAGGATTTAAATAAAATTGTGTTGAAGTATATACGGCAAGGTAAGAAAGCGAGGATAAAGCTAAAACTCTTGCAAGATGCTAGAATTAGAGGAGGTTTTGGCCTGCCTAATTGGGAGCTGTACTACCAAGCTGCAAATTTGATGTGGGTTAAGGAATGGATAACATTAAGGAAGACTAGATTGTTGACACTAGAAGGTCATGATCTGTTGTTGGGTTGGCATGCTTTTCTATGGTACAAGGGAACTAAGACACAGGGCTATTTTCGAAGACATTATATACGGGAGTCTTTGTGGTTAAATTGGGAAAAGATAAAAAAACAATGTTATTTGAAAATTCCAGTTTGGTTATCGACGATTAGAAGCATTTTCTTATCCTATAATTTATAAGAAGGAACAAACAGTTAGATATGGGGAATTATTAGATGAAAAGGGTGAACTTAAATCGATACAAAATCTAGAGGAACAAGGTATAAAGATGAATTGGTTTTCATATGTGCAAATACACTCAAGGTATGATGAGGATTCCAAAACAGAGGGATTTTATGATAAACAGACTGATTTAGATAAGATTTTGATGGGTACTGATGAAAAGGTGATTAAAAAATTATATGGTTATTTATTGGAAATTAAGCTAGAGGAAGAACAAGTTAAAGAAACTATGATTGCTTGGGGGAGGAATTTTGGATATGGGATTGATTTAGAGAAATGGCAGAAATTATGGTTGCAAAATTATAAAATGACAATGTCTACAGCTTATAAAGAAAGCTTGTATAAGATGTTTTACAGGTGGCATTTTCCTCCAACAAGAATAGCAAGAATGTTTAAGAATAAATCTGAAAAATGTTGGAATACCTGGCTCATATTACCATATGTGGTGGACTTGTGAGGACGCTAGAAAATACTGGACTAAAATCCGCATGTGGTTGGAAAAAATGACAAAGAAACACATAGATTTGAAACCGGAGTTCTTTTTATTGGGAATTCTACCAGATGTATATAGTAAAGATCTGAAATATTTGATTGTAAATGTATTAACTGCGGCTAGAATTGTATTTGCTAAAAACTGGTAAAATGAGAAAATTCCATCGCAGGAAGAAATTATTAAGAAAATATTGGAATGTGCTGAGATGAGTAGATTGACATTTGAAATTAGAGAGCAAGAAGACAAACAATTTTATAAAATTTGGGACCTTTTCTATCAATGGTTAGATGATGAAATATGATAATAGAATACCTAGAATTTTAGATAATAAGGAATATTCTTGTTTTTTCTTTTTCTTTTGTTATTAGATACTATATCTATAAAGTGTTTTTTTTAGGATAGAATTGGCATGATTATATGATTTGTTATAGAATAAATTACTTAAATTATAGTTATCTCATAAAGTATGAATGAATAAAAGTATAGTCAAATGATTTTTTTTTTAATAATGACATGAAAATATATAAGTTAGGATTGAAAATAAGAGCTATTATGTAACATAATTGTAATTGAGACTACGAAATGGATGCACAAAACTGATGAACCAACCGACACACTGTTTGTATATAAGTATGGAAGAGAGCTGATGCTTTTATGTTTTGTCTGTTTTTGTTTGTTTGTTAAAAAAACCAATAAAACTGTTTTCAAAAAAACAACAACACCTACCTTAAGCCCGTTTCAAGGCTTTTACTATAGTTTGTGTACATTTCTTGCTGTGGTGCAAAATGGTAGCCATCAATTTTCAGCATGATTAGTAGTCAGTAATCAGGGACGCTTGGACCAGATCAGCTCTAAGATGGCAGGTGCTAAAAGCTCTACATGGCTTGCATTAGATATATTAGACACCCAATTAGATACCCGATATATCTAGATACACATTAACACCACGTCTGGAAGCCATCTCCTGGCTGGCTGCTATCTTATGTGTAGCATTACACCATTACCAGTGGGTCTTTTCAAAGGGAGCACCCCAGGCACAGAATATTCTTCTAAGGCAAATTTGGCCAACTCCCTTAGGTTATCAGTAAAAACCACTTCCTTGTCTAAGGCTCTTAATCTACAATGATAATATTGTTTTTCTTTGGTTTCAAGAAGCATGCAACAACTTCACTCACCACTGACTCTGAAGGCCAAGCCGACTGTTGCTGGGGCCTGGGGCCGCGCTGTCTGACTGGTGAAGCCGCAGTCGCCAAGAGTTTTGCTATCATCCAGCAGCTGATCATCCTGGAAAATGGGGCAATTTGTACCAGGATGCAAGAGAAGTCTCTTTTTAAAAAATCTGGTAAACATGAACTACTACTACTTAGATGTGTAATTAAAATCAATAAATTAGTCAACTAGACTGCAAGCTCTTTTTAGGACATAGTTTAACTGTCCTATACACATCAAATTGCCTTTATCAATGGTTAGATAAAAAGACATGGTAAAGAAATAGACTAGTAAGCCTTACAATAAAAGTTAATAGATTAATATAGAATACAATATAAAATATATAACCATTGGATGAATGTATAAGATTATATCATAATGAAAATTAGAATAACTTGTATGATATGATGGAAAAATAGTCAAATGAATGTTTAATAATTGATACTACATAAGCACAAGCTAGATCGATAAGGTGAGAATTTATACAACTTGTGAGTAATGGTAAAAAAAGGATAGCACAAAAGATTGTTACCAACTGACACACTGTATGTATATAATTGAAAGATGGTTTTATGTTTTTAGGTTTTGTTCGTATGTTTGTTGTAAAAAATAAAAACTTTGTTTTTTTTAAAAAAAGAATAGAGATTGACACAAAAATACACTGTAATCTTGAATAATTAAGATTGATAAATTAACAAATGATAAGTATGAATATCAAATGTTAAAAGATTGTCAACTATATTAAATAAGAGGAACATTGAAGAAAAAAAAACACATCAAATTGCCATAGAGTTGGGGCAAAGGATAGGATACAGGTAGTCCTTGACTTACACCAGTTCATTTAGCGACCATTCAAAGTTATAACAGTACTGAAAAAAATGAGTTATGACCATTTTTTCAGTTATGACTTTTGTAGCATCCCCATGACCAAGTGATCAAAATTCAGACAGAATAGAATAGAATAACAGAGTTGGAAGGGACCTTGGACGTCTTCTAGTCCAACCCCCCTGCTTAGGCAGGAAACCCTATACCATTTCAGACAAATGGTTATCCAGTCTCTTCATAAAAACTTCCAGTGTTGGAGCAGTCACAACTTCTGGAGGAAAGTTGTTCCACTGATTAATTGTTCTGTCAGGAAATTTCTCCTTAGTTCTAGGTTGCTTGTCTCCTTGATTAGTTTTCATCCATCCTGCCCTCAGGTGCTTTGGAGAATAGCTTGACTCCCTCTTCTTTGTGGCAGCCCCTGAGATATTGGAACACTGCTATCATGTTACCCCTAGTTCTTCTTTTCATTAAACTGGACATACCCAATTCCAGCAACCCTTGTTTTTATGTTTTAGCCTCCAGTCCCCTAATCATCTTTGTTGCTCTTCTCCGCACTCTTTCTAGAGTCTGAACATCTTTTTTACATCGTGGTAACCAAAACTATATGCAGTGTTCCAAGTGTGGCCTTACCAAGGCATTATAAAGTAGTATTAACACTTCATGTGATCTTGATTCTATCCCTCTGTTTATGCAACCTAGAACTGTGTTGGCTTTTTTAGCAGCTGCAGCACACTGCTGGCTCATATTTAAATGATTGTCCACTAGGACTCCAAGATCCCTCTCACAGTTACTACTATTGAGCCAGGTACCACCTATACTGTACCTGTGCATGTTGTTTTTCTTGCTAACTGTAGAACCTTGCTTTTTTCACCACTGAATTTCATTTTGTTAGATAGTACCCAATGTTCAAGTCTGTCAAGATCCTTCTGTATCTTAAGCCTATCTTCTGGAGTGTTGGCTATTCCTGACAGCTTAGTGTTGTTTGATGAGTTCACCGTCTATCCCCTCGTCCAAATCTTTGATGAAGATGTTGAAGAGTACTGGGCCTAAAACAGAGCCTTGGGGTACCCCACTGCATACTTCCCGCCATGTAGATGCAGTTTCATTGAGGACTACACATTGAGTGCGGTTGGTCAGCCAGTTATGAATCCATCTGGTGGTGATGCTGTCTAACCCACATTTTTCTATCTTATCAAGTAGTAGGTTATGGTCTACCTTATCAATTGCCTTGCTGAAATCCAAGTAAATTATATCCACAGCATTCCTCTGGTCCACTAATTTTGTCACTTTGTCAAAGAATGCAGTAAGATTTATCTGGCATGATCTGTTTTTAACAAACCCATGTTGGCTTTTGTTTATTACTTTGTTTCCCTCTAGGTGTTCGCTAATTTGTTGCTTGATTATGTTTTCCAGAAGGTATTGAGGTTAGGCTGATATGCCTGTAGTTTCCTGGATCTATTTTTTTCCCTTTTTTGAAGATGGGAACTACATCAGCTCTTTTCCAGTCCTCTGGCAGTTCCCCAGTGCTCCAGCATCTTTGAAAGATATAGTTTGGGGACTTCTGGTGGTGACATCACAGTGAAGTGGGGCAAAGGAACGGGGGCTCTGTTCCTATGGCCTGAATTTTCCTGTTTGGAGGCTCGCAAAGGGCAGTGTCAATCCTGGAGGGATCGACAAGATAGAGGGGAAGCTCTGGAGACGACGAGAAGGGCAATCTCCCGTTCAGACAAGAGCCCCCCCCCCCCCCGATGCTGGCAGGAAAGAAATCAGCCATTATGGTGGATTCAGAGTCGTGACAGTCAGACGTGGATTAGGAAGAAAAAATAGAAAAACACTGCGATGGTATCGGTGAGAAATTTTACACTCCACATCCAAACTTTGGTAAAAGACTTATTTTTCAGAAAATACGAGCAGGAAAACTGAGACTCTAAAGAGCGGGGTAGGATTTCCACCCCAAGATTAGCAGCGATTAAGCGGTTGGAGCATTTGACAGTTCGTGATAGTTATTGACAGACTGTGGAAATAACAAGAGAGGAGAGAAACTCTGGACTAAGCTTGAGGATTATATTTGATGACTTATTTTATGTATATCGACTGTGACTGCGATCGTGATTGACTACCAAACTTTAAAAATTTTAAATCTTGAAAGAAAGTGTGACTACAAGTGGTTTTAGAAAGAACAAGAGCACGACTGAGTGGACTAAAGCTTAGTGGACTAAGTTAAGTGACTGATGCAATACCCTCAACAACAACAACAAAAGAAAGGAGCCTTGTGAGAACTTGTGGACAGAAAAAAGAAAAAAGGGAAATTTTATTTAATTAAGTCCGGAAAGATATATTGATAACAAGAAGGGGAAGATTGGTTATATATATTTATATACACGGGTTGACAAACTCTAAAGATTTTAAGAGTAGATAAAATACTAATATATGTTAATATATATGGATTAGAATAGTAACTGTCAAAATATCTGATAACATTGTTTTATGCATATGTGACTACGTTATATTGTACTATATTCACACCACAGCATACTAGATATACTACCTATAACGAACTATAGTTGCATACATATATACTTATATATAATATATATACATTGATATCAATTGATACTAATAAAGAGTTATATTAATCACTATACTAATTTTTATATATACCTGCAAAGCTTTATTAGAGTAGTATTATTTAATAAGTAATATTTAATACTATAACAATAGATGGGGGGGTTGGAGCCAGCTGTCAGGAAGAGCAGGCGTGCGAACAGTAGACTCCATGTAACACAACCTCTCTACCACTGTTTGTAGGACTCTCTGGAGTTGAAAGGAGACCTGTAGGGACTTCTGAAGGTGTGGGCATCCTGAAGATCCTATGCAGGCGGCCATCCACATCGGAGATCGGGAGATAGCCTGGAACGAACGAAGGACAGCCAGCAATGGCCAACTAAGAAGGCTGACAGCAGGACGATCAAGCGGTGATATAGCGGAATGAAGGTGGATTGGAACTGACAGATTTGACAACCAAGCTGCAAGTGAGTAAAGCGAGAGAAAGGAGCATGACCTGAGGGAGAACAGAGTGAAGCTCAGCAGATTGAGGCAGCTGTAGCTAGCAGCGGAAGGAGCTGCGAGACAAATTGCGGGCAGAGAGATTGGAGAGAATATAGATAAGGAAGCCAAGACAATAGAAGACTGGGAACAACCACAGAACGGAAGCAGTAATTTCAGAGAGCAGAGGAGAACTATAAGAAGGTGAACTGGATAATTGTGACAGATTTTGGTTGTTTGATATCCCCTTTGAATCTTTGAACTGTGGAACTTTGGATTTAAAATGGACGTTAGAGAGACCGTGACAGTGATACAGCATATTTAAAACAAAGAAAGAACTTCAGAGACTGAGTTCGAGAGACATCTGCTGGCCATTGAGAGGAAAGACTGACTGGAACTAAAAAAGTGAAGGTGAAAAAAAGGGGGGGGGGACATATTTTCAGGACACTGTTACTTTATCTCTGTTCTTAACTCTATATATTTGATATTATTGTCTTGATACTTGTCTATAAATATGCTTCACAAGAAGTTTTGCAAGCTTTTTGGCAGATGGAAGTCCTTTACAGGCTATAAAGTGGGCCTGCTTAGAGAACAAGTCGATGACAGTCCAAATGATTGTATTCCCTCCACTTTCAGGTAATTCTATGATAAAGTCCATTGTGATTTCTTCCCATGGCTGTGTTGATTCAGCTGCTTGTTGGAGGAGACTGGGGGATTTTCCAGTTCTGTGTTTCATTGTGGCACAAACTGAGCAACTTTTTACATCTATGTAAATATCTTTTTACCTCTATGTCAGGTTTCATTTTTGGCCACCAGAACTGTCTTCTGACTAAATGTAGGGTTTTTAAGAACCTGAAATGTCCCACCAGTCACGAGTCGTGGCTACGTTTTAGTACCATTAGTCTTAGGGTTGCGGGTACATAAAGTTTAGTCCCTTTCCAAGCCAGTCCTTCATTGATTGTTAATTAGGGTTGATGTTCCACAAACCAGGGATCGGTCAATAGGGCTGCTTTCAATTCTGTGGTCAGTTTGTCTTCCAGGCAGTTGGGGTTGCCTCGAGTGGTTACTTGGCCTGCCGATTGAGATTCTCATATTAAAGACTGTACTATTTCCTCTCAGTAACTGTCAAACTGGGGTTTCCTGGGCAGGGCATCTGCCAATATGTTTTTCCCTCCGGGGATATATTTCAGGTTGAAGTTGAATCGTTTGAAGTATTGAGCCCAGCGGACTTGTTTAGGGGATAGTTTCCAAGGTGTCTTTAGCGCTTCAAGGTTTTTGTGATCAGTCCATACCTCAAACAGCTCCTCCACCCCTTCTAGGAATTGTGTGATGACCCATAGTCTATCAAAATAACCCAAAACCCAAGACATACATGAAAGTCCGGTAAGGCCTTCAACTTAACTTCACTGTTTTATTAGGCACAGTTTAAAGTCACAAAAGTAAATAACGAGACAAAAAGAAAACCAAAACAAACCGCATTGACAAGAGTTCCGAAGCAAGCCAAGATAACTAATCATAAACTCCAGGAAAATAACCGAGGAGAGTCCATGGGAAGAACACCAGCAAAGTTAAACCTCTTTCCATGCCACCAAATACTGAAATTGGCCTCGCAACTGGCGTGAATCTTGGGTGCTATCCGCTTCGTACTCCTCCTCTCCCAGAGGGGCTACTGGGGCCGGCTGTCATGGAGCCGGTCTATGTGGACTGTTAGCCGAGGCAGGGACTAACAGGGAAGGATGAAAAACAGGATGGATACGCATGGTCCGTGGCAGGGAGAGATGATAAGCCACAGGATTGATCACCACCTTGACTGGAAAAGGTCCCAAGTAATGGTGATCGAGCTTTTTCAATGGTCGCGTCGTTGGTAAGTATCGAGTAGAGAGCCAAACCCGATCGCCGACCGCTAAAGGCGGAACATCATGACAATGTCGGTCTGCAAACCATTTATAGTCTTCCTTGGCTCTCCCTAGTTGATCGCGGACCATATGATGCACAGCTTTTAACTCCTGCAAAAACGTATCCACTGCTGGAACTGGGGAATCAGTCGGGGCTAAAGGGAAAAGTCATGGATGAAACCCATAGTTAGCAAAGAAAGGGGACACATGAGTGGATGCATGTTGAGCATTGTTATAAGCGAATTCTGCCACTGGCAACAATTTCACCCAATTGTCTTGTTGAGTATTGCTGAAACAGTGGAGGTACTGCTCCAAAATAGCATTCATTCTCTCTGTCCCGCCATCAGTTTCGGGGTGATAAGCAGACGACAGACACGCCCGAACCTGCAGTTTCGTGAGTACGGTCTGCCAGAAGCGTGCTGTAAATTGTACCCCCTGATCCGATACCATGCGGTCTGGTAACCCATGTAACCGGAAAACATGGGAGATAAACAATTGAGCCGTTATCTTGGCTGATGGAAGACCTGCACATGGAACAAAGTGGGCCATTTTAGTCAACATATCCACCACCACCAAAATGGTTGTGGCACTCGATGGTGGTAACTCAACGATGAAATCCAATGAAACTGCCCCCCATGGTCGTTCTGGCATGGGCAAGGGTTGCGAGAGACCAGGGGGCGCACCAGGAGCATACTTTGCTTGGTGACAGATCCCACAGGACGCCACATAACCTGACACATCATGTTTAAGTCTCAGCTGACACATCATGTTTAAGTCTCGGCCACCAAAATGTCCTAGAGATGAGGTGCAGTCTTTTGAGTGCCCCAAAGTGTCCTGCCGCCAGACTATCATGACATTGACGTAGGATAAAGCCACAAAGAGGACCTCCAGGCACGTAAATGTAATCACGGAACCGCAACAGGTCCTCAATATACACCCAAGGAGTCTCGTCTCCCGTTCTCATTCAATTCTCGACGTCAAGCTGCCACAAATGGCTCCTGCTGCTGTGCCTCCTGAATCCTCACTGAAGAGGTCCACAGGTTCCTCGGTGGCTGCAAACCACTCCAACGGAATCACCGTCCGGGGCAAGATTTTATCCTCCCTTCGGGTATACTCGGGCTTCCGAGATAGGGCGTCGGCGCATTGATTTCCTCCACTTGGAACATAGGTCACCCGGAAATCAAATCGAGCAAAGAATAAGGACCATCTCACCTGACACTGGTTCAATGTCCGAGCTGTACGTAGGTGTTCCAAATTGCGATGATCCGTCCGAACCTCCATTTGGTGATGAGCCCCCTCCAGGTGGTGCCGCCATGTCTCAAAAGCGACCTTAACCGCCAATAGGCTTGGAAGCAAAGGCGACTTTCAACGCCTCGAAAGCTGCCTGCTCAGCACCCCAATGGAACTTCTCCCCCTTCTTGAGCAGATTAGAAAGGGGAGCAGTCAAGGCAGAAAAGCGGGGAAGAAATATGCGGTAGTAGTTCGCAAACCCCAACAGTCGTTGCACATCCTTAACCCGCTGTGCACGTTCCCACTCCTGCAACAATTGTATTTTTTCCAGGTCCATTTCCACCCCAGCAGGTGAAATACAATGTCCCAAGAAGTCAATCGTGGTTTGTGCAAACTGACACTTCGCACATTTAGCAAACAGGTGGTTATCACGCAAATGTTGCAACACCAGCCACACATGTTGCCAATGTTCCTGCAGGGAGTCTGAGTAAATTAAAATGTCATCTAAATAAATGACCATGAATTGATTCAACAAATCACGGAAAACATCGTGCATGAAATGCATAAAAACAGCTGGGGCATTGCTTCATCCAAAAGGCATCACAGTATACTCAAAATGCCTGTACCTCATCTGGAAAGCTGTTTTCCACTCGTCCCATGCACAAATGCGAACCAGATTGTAGGCCCCATGCAAGACCAACTTTGTAAAGATCTTAGCTTGACGAAGCCGCTCAATCAGTTCAGGGATGAGGGGAAGCGGGTACCGATTCCTCACTGTGATTGCATTTAACTTGTGGTAATCACAACACAAACGTAGCTCCCCCGATTTCTTTTTCACAAAAAGCACCGGTGCAGCCAATGGGGAGGTAGAAGGCCGGATAAACCCTTTCTGGAGGTTCTTGTCAATAAAATCCCGCAACGCGGCCAACTCCGGTTCCGACAAGGAATATATCCAACCCACCGGCAATTTTGCATCGGGCAACAAGTCGATTGGACAGTCATACGCCCGATGCGGAGGCAACTGATCCGCCTCCTTCTCCCCAAACACATCAGCAAAGTCCACCAACTCTGCAGGTAGATCCAGGTCCATGGGCGTAGCCACACTCCCTGCACAGGAGCGCAAGCAATGGTTGGCACACTTCCTATCAAGGAACTGCACAGCTCCAGACGACCAGACAATCTGTGGATCATGGGCCTGTAGCCACTCCAAACCCAGCACCACCGGAAAATGCGGCATTGCGGCAACGTAAAACAGTTTCCTCCACATGCTGCCCAATATGCATGCAAAGGGGTTTGGTTGCAGCAACCACAGGTCCCGAACGAAGGGGCCGACCATCAATCGTCTCCACCATTACTGGCGGGGACACCTGTTGCTGAGGAATGAACCACTGCTCTACAAAATGAGCAACCATGAAATTGGCTGTGGCCCCTGAGTCAACCAAGGCTTGGATCTCCACTGCTCCCACACCAGGCACAAACACACTTGCTTTCAGCACAAGATGCTTCACCAATAACAATTGTGGTGGAGATGTCAACGGTGGCGAGGATGGCAAGGTTGGTGAAGATGGCGGGTCTAAGGACTTTACACCCCGACCTACAGACCCCCGTAGGCCGAGCGATGCTCGTTTCCTGCCACAGGCATCGCTGCTGTGGATGACTTAACAGGACACTTGGCTGCAAAATGGCCTCAATTGCCACAATAGAGGCATAAACCATTACGATGACGTCTCTCCTTTTCTACTTGAGTCAGGCGAGGGCGGCCAGCCCCCAACTGTATGGGTTCCTCCAAAGGCTCTTCCACCAAGTGCGCCATCTTGCTGGAAACAGATACGGTCTCTGTCCATCGTCACACCCATCGCTGAAGTCTAGCATTGATACGAAGACACAGATGCGTGAGCTCTTGAAGGGTGCGAGGGCATTCAGTGCGTGCCAACTCATCCAGGAGCTCTGACGACAAACCCTCCTGGAACTGGTCTAATAGTGCTGCCTCATGCCATTGTACATCCTGAGCAACCACCCAAAAACTAGCAATAGAATCCATGAGTGAGCCACGCCCCTGCTTCAACTCTCTCAAATGTCTGTTTGCTGTTTGGCTTCTAACAGGGTGCTCAAACATGGCCTGAAACTGATGGCAAAACTCGGCGTAGTTGTCCATCACCTGGTTGGGCTGGATCAACAGAGGTGTCATCCAACGTGCTGCAGAGCCTGACAACAAACTAATCAAAAACCCCACCTTATCCCGGTCAGTGGGAAAGTCCTCAGGCCGAAGGCTCATGTAAAGCTGGCACTACCCAAAAAATGCTGGAAATTGGGCCAGCAAACCATCAAATTTATCTGGCACTGTCACTGGGCATTTTTGGCATGGCCGGGCAGCTTGCATTTGTGCCACCTGTGCAGTCAAAAGAGCCACTTGCTGGCTTAACTGGGCAGTCTCTGCTCTGAGCTGATCCATGGTCACCCCACAAAAAGCAAAAATAAGTTGAAGGGGTGGCTGGAGTCAAAATGTGATGACCCGTAGTCTCTCAAAATAACCTAAAACCCAAAACATACATTAAAGTCCGGTAAGGCCTTCAACTTAACTTCACTGTTTTATTAGGCACAGTTTAAAGTCACAAAAGTAAATAACGAGGCAAAAAGAAAACCAAAACAAACCGCATTGATGAGAGTTCCGAAGCAAGCCAAGATAACTAATCATAAACTCCAGGAAAATAACCGAGGAGAGTCCATGGGAAGAACGCCAGCAAAGATAAACCTCTTTCAAAGTAAACACTAAACTTTGACTCCAGCAATTCTGACTGCGCAGTTACAAACTTATATACATAGCTCCCAGCTGCAAGCCAAGAGGAGGATCATGGTAATCTCCTCTTGAGTAGACCTTGCTTTTCCCTGATCCTCTCCTCCCTGAGTGACCTAGGATGGATAGGGGATGGGCCTGGATCCTCCTCTGACTGCTCAGCCAGCCTCTGCCCTTCCCCAGCCTCCTCCACCAACTCTGGAGCCACACTCCCACTCCCTGTTGGTTGTTCCTCCTCTTCCTCAGAGTCAGTCTCCACCAGGGGCATGACAAATTGCCTCCAAGTCAACAAAGCCCATCTTAGTGCAAATGCTTCTTTCTCCCAGACCACCCATCTTCACTCTGTGTCCGTTACCATGCAGTGGTCTTGCGGCTGCTGCAGGATTGGCGTGCTTGCCGTGCTTGGACTAATCCCTTCTGTGGCTGTGATGTTCGATGAACTTAATCGGCGTTTTCCCGATAGTGCAGGCAGGTGAGTGCAGATGGACACAGCTTGATGACATAAGTTGCCAACAAGATGCCGGCGGTGGAACGTGGCTTACTGCACAGAACGAGACTCTCTGTGAGGAAAGTGTCAGGTGCTGTAGGTGATGGATGGTGTTGGTGATGGGGATATGGGTGTTAATCGCAGTTAGTACATAACCTGTATATTTCATAGTGAACAGTAACATGACAAGAATATACACTGGTGCGATAGATATTCTGGATAGTTGTGCTCATTTTCTTCATTGGCCGGATGTTGGATGCCTTCATTATGTGATTAGTTAATGTATGACATGTATAAATACAGCAATGGCTACAGATGAAACCAGAGCTGACTTTAAACTATTATGCTTCGTTGTTACCCAATGTTTTGGAATGGAAGAAGAATAAAAACTCACTACTTGTTCAGTGTGAGTGGTCTTTTTCATCACTAAATCTGGAAGAAGAACTGAGACTTGGACTATAAAAGGTTTGGTCGGGTCTGGGTGTTGAAAAATGGGTTCAGCTGCAATAAGGCATTTTAGAGTTTCAAAAGCTTTCTGACAGTCCATTGTCCAAGCAAGGGGTTGGCAGGGTTTTGGTTTGAGGGGGGAGGGCCCCGTTTTTAACCAATCCATTAAAGGGAGAGTGACCTCAGCAAAAGAAGGAATGAATTGTCTATAAAAGTTGGCAAAACCAAAAAAACTTAGAAGTTGCTTGCGTGTTTTGGGGGGTTGCCAATCCAGTACAGCTTTCACTTTTGCCAGGTCTATTTCACTTCCCTGGTTGGATATTCGGTAGCCCAGGTAATCTAACGACTCCTTGTGGAATTCGCATTTTTATAGTTTTACGTGTAACTTGGTGGCTAGAAGGTTTTTCAGCACTTGTCTGACCAATTTAACATGTTCTTCGATTGTTTCACTGAATATAAGGATGTCACCAGGTAGACTAGGACCCCCTTGTACAATTGCGGATGTAACATCGCGTCGATGAGTTGAATAAATACTGCGTGGGCCCCTTGGAGTCTGAAAGGCATGACTCGGAATTGGAAACTACCTAAAGGGCAGTTGAAGGCTGTTTTCCATTCATCTCCTTCTTTTATACGGACTCTGTAGTACGCTTCTCTCAGATCTAGCGTGGTGAAGATCTTTCCTTTTGACAGGTGGTTTAATAAGTCTTTCATGAGGGAGAGAGGGTACATGTTTTTGACACACACAGTGTTTGTGCCCCTAAAGTTGACACATAATCTCAACCCACCATCTTTCTTTTCCTTGAATAGCATGGGGGCAGCTAACCTTGATTTGGCAGGTTCAAATTTTCATCAATGTATTTCCTAAATTCAGTCATTTCAGCTGGTGTCATGGAATAAATACATCTTTGGTTTTGGTAGTTTTGCCCCGGGTTCTAATTCTATGGTGCAATTGGTTGCTTGATGTGGAGGTAAAACATTATATTCCTCTTCACTGAATGCTTCAGTCAGGTCTCTGTATTCTTTGGGTATTTGGGGAGTACCTGGGAGAAGGTTCGAGGCTGTGGCTGCTGGTTCAGGTTTTGGATTCGAGTCAGGTGGTGGTTTCTTAGTGGGAGGAAGGGGTGGCAGTGGGCCCAACCCAATAATGATTTTCCTGAATCCATCCTCCCACTTGATGGTAGGGGCCCATTTATCTAGCCAAGCAAGTCCCAATATGATCGACTCTGACATTCTTGGAGCCACTATGAAGCGTATGAGTTTGCAGTGAGGACCCATTTCCATTTTGACCAACTCTGTCAATTGGGTTGCTGGGGTTCCCCCAATTAATGTCCCAACCACTTGTTCAAATCTGATTGGGCATCTTAGTGGGTTAGTCTTTATGCCCAATTGTTCAACGATGGGCAGCCCAATAAGACATCTAGAGCATCCAGTATCAACGACAGCTTCTAACTCCCCTGCCTCCCCTGTGTTAGGTACCACTAACTTAACTTTGACAGTAAAAGGTATTATGGGAGCACTCACCATTGGGTCATCTTCGTCGGTCGGGTTCTCGGGGAGGTGGTGTTGGTCTGGAATTTTGTTGCTCCCTTCTGCGCAGAGAGGACCTTCCAGGCTGTGCTTAGCAAACCGGCTAGTGTCAGGAGGTTTCCCTTGAATTTTCCGACCTCTGACAGCCGTAGTAGACTTTGGTTGTGGTGTTTGTGGAACCGGTGAGGGAGCCAGACAGTCAGCTGCTCTATGGCCACCTTGGCCACAACGGTAACGTCTTATCATTCTGTTGGGTCAGAGGCGGGTGGCTTCAGCAGGTTTGGTCAGTGGTCATCTGGTCACGGTTCTCTTAGGCAGGCCTTCTGCAAGGGTTTTTTTATGTGGGATGATATCACATTCTAGTCTGAGGGCGGTGGCATACCACACTTGCAAGGTCTCTGGCATTCCTCTAATGTTACAGGCCTTCTTTACTTCTGGGTTAATGGCGTTCTTAAAATAGCGTAAGGTCATCCGTTCAGGCCAATCCCTTAGATGGCTCGCGACCCTTCTAAAGTCTCAAATAAAGTCTGATAAGGGTCGCTTGCCCTATTTCATTTCCATTAACTTCTCTTCATTTTCGGCCACCCTGTCTGGATTTTCAAATCCGAGTCTCAATAATCGAAAAAATCCATTGACATCATGTAATTCTGGGGCTTGTTCGTCGTGTAGCTGGGCAGCCCAGTCAGAAGCATCCCCTTCATTCATCCCATCTGTTATTGCAGTAACCAAATCGTGCTCTGTCACGTATTGGTCTCCAAACTGGCCTATGTGGGACCAGATTCGAGTGAGGAAGAAAAATGTTCATGGCGCCTGTCAAAAACGGCCTTGAATTGTATCTGGTCTGGTCTGTGTCATGGGTGGGGAGGTGGTACTGGCCTGGCACCTGCAGGTTGAGCTGGAACGAAAGGAACCTGATGAGGTGCGTATGTAGATTGGGCAGGTCTTCTGAGGCCTGGCTGGGGTGTGTCTCTCTGTGAGAGGGGCCTCTGCAGGGTTGCTCCAATTGGGGTTTGAATGGGTGGTTGCCATGAGGATGGTGGGTATTGTGCCATTCTCTGCCTGGGTGGAGGGGGAGTGGCTGCTGTCTGCTGTCTGTGCAGTTCCCCTTGTGGGTCAAGGATTGCTGACTCCCCTTTGGACCAGGGCTTTGTTGGCGCTGGCATCCATTGGCACTGAATCCACCCCTGACCTGGATAAAACCCCCACCCTGGAGGGATACTCTCTGCAGGGGGTAAACTTCTTTCTGGGTGTTGGGGAGGAGGAATTGGAGGTTGCAACATACCTCTTGTGGCCAACACCTCTGGTCACCGTGGGCTGTCATGCTGGGCCTCTCCAACTGGCATCTGGGCAAATTCCTCTTCCCTTATCACTTGGGAAAGAGAAGACAGGTTGTGCCAGGCTCCAACTTGAAGAGATAGGTTGTAGCTTTGAGACAAAACTTCCTACCTTTAATTGCTGGAATTGTTGTGGTAATCCTGCCAATGATTGGCTTCTAAAATAAATCAGGGGGTTGTCATCTTGAGATGGTTCCAATCCAATTTGGCCCTCACCTCTCCAGTCTGCTTCTTTTGCTGTATGCGGAGGGGTCGTGAAGGACCTTTCCCCAGGCAGTCTGGTTAGCGTCGTTTGACAATTCCCCCATGAGTTAGAATGTCTCATGTCTCTCCTCCACGTCCCTAAATGCATTCATTAAGTCCTCCAAAGGGGGGCTGGAAGATTCAGCTAATACTCTGGAGGGGCCTCCCCAAGCTCCCTCTGTCTCACCTTCTGGGTTGGCTGAAATTTGGGCTTCCTCCATAGCTGGAAAAAGTCCCTGGGGTTTTTTCAGCAGCCCCTTTTGCTGAGTTTGCTGAGTTCCATAATAATAATGTTAGGGTTCCAGAATTTGTCTGTTTCAATCAGTAACTCAGAGACAAGCATATTCTCAAAGTACTTTCCTTAAAAAAAAGAAACTTAGCATGTCTGTGGAATTACAGAACTAAGGTTCCTTCCAGACTTCCCACAATACTCACTCAATGCCTACCCCTTTTCTCCCACATCATCAATCACGTGAACCAATCACCTTTCAAGTATAATTCTTGCTGCGCCATAGAAAATGACCTTGGCAGTCTTATGTATCTATTATGTCTACTGAAAATTACTTGAATAACAACACCCCCTTTTTCCATCCTTCGTAGCTAGGTGGCAGCTTTTAATAAGGATTCCAAAGCTGACGTTGATGTTTGTTGGACAGTATTATCCTTAAAAAATAACTCAATTTCTCTTTTAATTTTTGACACATATTCTTTTTCTTTTATTATCTGGGGGTTTAATGTCCATCTTCTCCTCAATTTTTTCCTTCCCTTCCAAATTATTTTTAATGGATTGTGGTCTGCCCATACATTTGCCATAATCTCTACTGACTCTAATTCATTTACTAGTTCTACGTTCATCCACTCCATATCTAATTGCGACCATGACTTAAGTGGATTGGAGTAGAAGGTATATTCCCCCCCCCCCCCGGATTTAGTCTCCTCCATTGGTCCACCAAGTTCAATTCCTGTATCATTTCAAAGAAGGATGTTGTGGACTTCCGGTGGCGCTTCTGTTGATGACGGTCAGAGACCACGATCATGTGCAGCTCGGGTCCGTGTTTCCCTTGTCGGAAGGGTCCCTACAGGACCGGTGTCATCCTGACTCACCTTGGAGGGGTGGGCAAAGAGGGGCAGACTGCCAGCTGGGGCGAGGGGAGCTGCATCTCCCCTCCCTGGCTAGGTATTACTCCCCTGGAAGACAGGGATAAACGGCAGTCTAAAATGGCTGCCCTGAAGATGGAAAGCTGCTGAGATTTAAGTTTTGCGCTGGAGTGGTGAAGTGGCGAGAGACGTGCAACCAGATAAAGAACTTGATTTTTTCTTAACAACCCCAAGAAGTAGAAAGTGCCCTCACGTAAGAGTAACACAGCGGCGAATGGGGGGAAAAAAAGGAAAATACAAGGTAAACAAAATTGGTTTATAAAAAGCTACACTGGAATCAGAGACTAAACTTTGAATAATATAAACTGGCATTAATTAGGCATTGGATTAAATGCTGGACTTGCCTGGAATTGGTTAATACTAAGAAAATTAATTGTGGAAATAGTTGGGAATTAATGTTAAATATAATTAAAAGAGAAAAGAAATTTAAAAAGTGGAAAGTGATACAGAGCGCCAGCTAATGGCCAAAGACTTTTTTCCCCCCTACAAAATTATATGGAAATTTACTGGACTTCTAATTGTTATGGAATAAAAGACAAATAAAATAATAAGAAACCCAGAAATTTGGGGAAAAGGGGGAGAAATTCTACCAAGAGGATATATAGATGCAACTTCCTGGGATTGTTGGGTATTGATTGTGACAAAGAGACAGAAGGATTAACAAAAGAAATAAAAATGAGACTTTTGGCAAGGATTGCAATAAAAGACTTTGAATATTAACAATTTACAGTATTATAAAAATGGAAGAAATAAGTAAAGACTTTAAATTGGAGTTACAAATGGTAAAAAGAATGTTCAAAGAAAGAAGGGAATTATTGGAAATACTGGAAAAGAAAATAATGGCGATGGTTGCAGAACAAAGAAATTCTAGTGAGGCGGAGTCAAAGGAAGAATAGGCTCAGACAGACATGGAGAACAAGAGACTTTGCCAAAAGACACTAAAGGAATTAAAACTATGATATTGATGACAGACTTAACAAATAAAAGAGAAAATGCCCCCAGGATCAAACAAAAGAAGAAAAAATTATACAAGAAGAAACTTCAAAAAAGAGAACAGGAAAGGGGGGGAGAGAAGATGGGTGAAATGTTAGAAGGAAAGAAGGAAGACGAGGGAAATTTAGAAAAGGGAAAGTTGGCTAAAATTAAAATAAATAAAGCTGAAAATTTTAGAGATAAGGGTTAGGGATTTTATAAGGGGGATACCACATGGAGCATATATTGGTGTTTAATTTAAAACTGGTAGGGAAATATTTTAGGAATGAGTAATTACATATATCAATATTAACTGTATATAAAATGTGTTGTTATGAACCCCTTTTTTTGGAGGATCAAAACAAGGGAATGGAAATGAATTTAAAAAAAGATATGATTATTAACAATTATAAGTAAAGTGAAGATAAAATGAGAGATATTAAGAAGTTATTTTAGTGATTTATTGGAGGGGATATACACAGCTTACTATATATACAGTTGATTATTTACTCAATATTAGAATTGTACAATGAGAATATTCTATTATGATTAAAGTAGGGGAATGGAAAATACCATGTGGATCCTAAATATATTGGTTTTATCTATATCTTTACTCTTTTTAGATTGTTTATTATATATCAGCTTAGAGACAACTAAGGATAACAATGATGTGTAATGTAAAATAAAATAGGTGGTAAGCTGAAAATGGAAATAATAGGGGATAAAGATTTGAAAACTTATGTATGGATTAAATGATATGGATATTGAATTAATGAATTGAAATATGAAATGTAAACTTAAAGATGAATGAAATCAATAATGATATGAGTTAATATTACATAAGATTAATGAAAATGAAAGTATGACTATGTAAAAGTGTTATAACCTGGAAACATTGCTCACGTGGAAAGATGCATGAAATTTAAAAAATAAAAAAAACTTTTGGAAAAAAAAAAGGATGTTGTCAGGATTTTCCTTTTTTTTGTACTACTAATATAATCCTTTCTTATGTCTGCCACCGCATTAAAATCCCCCACTATACATATTCCTTGTCCAATTTCTAAAATTTTATTATGTAATTTACTATGAAATTGACTTTGATTTTCATTCGGGGCATAAATTACAATCAAATATCTGTCCAGTCCTTCCACTCTCTCCAACTCGCCATTCTTGCCGCTTCCTTCCTTCTCATTTCACTGCTTCCACTCTCCCGGTTCCTTCTTTAAATCTTTCAAATCCTCTTTCTTCTTTCTGTGTCCTCCTCTGTATATCCGCTCATCTTTCCTCACCACCTCCTGGAGTCCTTCACTCAAAGTTCTGCGTCCTCTCTTTTCTCGATCTTTTCAGTCTATGTAAATTTGTTGAATCACTGCTTATTCTGCTAAATCACCGCCTGTTCCTCAGGGATTCCCCACCTGCTGAAGCTTCCCTTTTCAATAAATATTCAGGACTCATTTTCTTTTGGCAAATCACCACCGTTGAGTCTCTGGGATTTTCCTATCAGCTTTAACGACACAATCTGTCAGTAATATTTTCACTTCCTTGTCATATGTGGCTTAGTCACGGCCTCGGGTCTGCCATACTAGTATGACAGGCACTTTCACTTTGGGTTTCGGGAGTTTCCTTCCATGGCAGCGGGCGATCGCCTTTCACTTTGCCGTCGTCCAGGCTTCCCTTCTATTCCACTCGGCTCTCCAGGGTCTTTGCGCCCCCGAACGGTCCCCAAAAGCAAAAGAACGGGTTCCAGGAATGGAGGAGACCATTCTCTTTTCCCCCTTTCACCATGACATCACCACCAGAAGCCCCATGTTGCTGTTTATCTTAATGTTAGAAGTGTTGATGAGAAACATTCAAATTAAAGGACTGGAAATCAGACAAGAAAAGTATAAACTACAAGCCTTTGCAGACGATCTAGTTTTCATTTTAGAGGAGCCTCTAAAGTCCAGCATGAAGCTTATGGAGGAATTTGCAGAATATGGAGAAGTAGCAGGATTAAAAATAAACAAGGGTAAAACTAAAATGTTAGTCAAGAACATGACAAATAAACAGAAGGAAGAATTGAGAAAAGAAATGAGTATCCAAATAATGAAAAAAGTTAAATACTTAGGTATATACTTAACAGGAAGGTGCATAACCCTGAGAGAAGATACTAAACGAATAAATCAAATAAAGAAGGGTTTAGAAAGATGGAAGAACCTGCAAATTTCCCTAATGGCTCTCTACATTAGAAGCATTAATACACCCAAATTTGATAAATATGGAGAAAATTGTATATAGATATATTAAAGGAGAAAGGAGAATTGAAAACCAGATCAGAACTGATAGCACAAGGGGTAAAACTGGAGTGGTGGTCCTACTTACAAATACAGACAAGATATACACAGGATGTGAAAACATGTGGCATTAACAAAGAACTAACATTAGACAAATTGTTGACAGGGACTGATGACAAATCAGTTAAGGTGCTCTATTAGAATATTAGAATATAAACTGGAGGAAGAACATGTCAAAGAGACAATGGTGGCATGGGCCAAAACCTTCGGATATAATATTGAATTGGCTAAATGGCAGAATCTTTGGGAGAATAATAGGTAATTAACAATGGCCACAGCATACAAGGAAAATCTTTACAAAATGTTTTACAGGTGGCATCTTCCCCCATCAAGGCTTGCCAAAATGTTCTTTTTTTTCATTTTTTAAAATTTCAATCTACATATAACAATATATTAACAGCGTGGCATCAGTATATCATACATCTCTCATTGCATTATATTCATATAAATTCATACTTCTTCAATATTTATTTTCAATCTTACGCTCTCCAAATGCCTACCACCATATCAATTAAACTTACCTAATAATTCCATTATTCAATTTTCTCCCCGTTTTCATTTTATTTCTTTTAAATGAAAAATTCTCATTTGGCAGTGTGGTTCCAGGTTTCACCTCTCAATACAAACATGACCATAGTTACCTATTCATTTTGTTTAATTTCATATTGCATCATTCTTGTCATTATTAAATATTAAGCTTATCTTATCCAATCCCAATTCATGTTCATATCTTATTTTACAATATTATCTAAAATTCTCATCTCCTTTCTATTCTCATTTCTCATATTATTTTTTTCCTGTCACACTTGTCATTTTATCAGTCCTTATCTGTAAATATAGTTGTCCCCTCTAGTTAATAATTTGAGCCAACCACCTTCATTCTTCCTTAATATCAATCTTCCTATCTAGTATAAAACACAAATATATATATTTTTCTCAGATTCCACATTATATTTTCTCTATGAATCATCTATACATTACAAAATACTATTTTCAATATATTCTTATACTTCCCAACATATTACCTTGCGGAATCCCCTTCCTTATCCCCCTTTTTTTTCACCCATTATCTCTCACTCTTTGAACAATGTACCTTCTTTTCATCCTTGTTTGTTTCCTGATCCTCTTTATTTTCTGGTCCTTTCTCTTAATTCCCTTTTTCCCCATTCTTATTCCCCTCCTTTTCTCATTCCAGTTATTAAACTTTTCTGTCTCCCTCTTTTGATTTTTCCTTTGCACTTCCTTTTTCTGCTTTTCCCTTCTCTCTTTAACCATTTTCCGAACCATTCTCCCTTTTATCATCCCATCAGACCACAAATTTTTAATTCTAATTCCTTTTCCCCCCTGCTTGAATAATTGTTGTTCGTTTTGTTCTTCTAAGTTGGCTTCTTCTTTATAGAACACCTCCCCCTCTGGTTTATTGTGTTCTTGTGTATGCTGAGTCATCATTTCTAATTTCTGTAATACATAATTACACATTTCAAGTTTAATTTTTATCATGTCCCTTGTATCTTGCATATCTGATCTTATGTCTTGTAAGTCCAGTCTTATATCAACAAGTAGCTCCTCCATTATATCTTCTCCTTTTTTTCTTTTTCTTTCCTCTTCCTTAATAGTTGAAATCCTCTTCTTTGATAAATGTATTCAATCCAGAGTCCAGTATCTTATTTCAGACAATATCTTTTGAGTTTATTTTCAACAATTCATACTCTGGAATCTTTATTCCAAATCTTCTAATTGGCCTCCCAACTGTTTCCCCAATTACCAGGTGGTTCTATGACAATAATAAAGTTCCTTTTATTTTCTTTCAAGTTCCAAGATCCAAAGTCTCAAAAAGACCAGATGCTTGTTTTAAAACATATTGAAGTTTTCCTGTACCATTAGGTGGTGCTCTTGAGTCTTTTTCTTTTTAAATTTCTTTGTTGAATATGATGTTTTTATTAAGTTCGCTAATTTCAATCATTAGCTATTCTTTTCAACACACTCAATTCCAGCATTTAGTTATGCCCATTAAGTGCCCACAATTCAATATATGTCCAGTTTAATTTTTAAACCTTTGTTGTGTTACTGTATTTTCCTTTAAATTTCTCCTCCAGATTAGTCCAGTAAAATAATCAAATCCAAATTTAAAAACCCATTTTCTTTCTCACTTTCTCTGGTCGCCGCTTCAACACACTTTCCTCCAAAATAGCCCTTTAATTTCGATACCGGGGTACCTCAAAAGCGATGTCCTTTGCCTGGTTCACACTCTGTCCTCTACTTCTCTCTCCAACACAAAACTTAGTTTCCCGGAATGTCATCTTCGTGGTGGCCATTTTAAGACCACCGCTGCAGCTTGCCTTCGGGAGGGATTTTCCTGTCAGGGAGGGGAGTTGAGGCTCCCCTCAACCCTTCAGGCGATTTCCTCCTTCACCCCACCAGGGAAAGAGAGCTCTGATGAAACCGCGCACGATCGCGGATTCTGCACCGACACCAACAAGGAATAAACCGGAAGCCACCCAAAATGTTCAAAAACTTATCGGCAAAATGCTGGAAGTGTAAGGATTTGCCAGGTACATTCTACCCCATGTGGTGGACATGTAACCACGCAAGGAAATATTGGCGACTGATACAGACATGGGTGGAGCAAATGGTGGGAGAACATATTCAATTTAAGCCAGAACTATTTCTTTTAGGAATAATGACAGAAAGTTACAGCAAAAGTATAACATATCTATATATATATAAAAGCAAAAAAGCACTCGCGCATCATCAGAAAATCTCCAGAACCGTAAAGCCTACAAACTTGAAATTTGGCATGTATGTTCCTCTTGGCTTCTAGGTGCTCACTAAGAAAGGATTTTTCGAAATGACCATCAGAGCCTTAGTATTTCCTGTATTATTATTAACACGCTCTGTTGCTAAGGAGTTCTACTCCCCCTCCCCATCTCTTCCAAATGCAAAACACAGGCAGAGGAGGGGAGTTTCAGTTCCAGTTTTACTTTCACAGCAGCAAACAGCTTTACTACAGAACAGTTGAGCTGAGCCATGCCCAGGCTCCTTGCTGTCTCCTTCTTGCTCACACAGAAAATACTGCTTCAATTTCCAAACAGCCCTCAACTCTCTCACACACTGACAGGACGCTAGCCAGATGAATACCAATGGATGCTGGTAGGCAGAGGCTGATTCCCCTCCCCCCCATTTTCCTCCCCCAAAACTAAGCCCGACCACATAATTTCGTAGCGAAGCACGGGTATCGAGCTAGTCTAATAATACATGTAATGACAACGGTGAGAATGGTCTATGCACAATACTGGAAAAATGAAAATACTACCACCAGAAAGAATGGAAAATAATGGCTTGTGCAGAATCTGATAGACTAACTTTAGAATTCAAAAATAGGGGGGAATGAGAATATCATGATACTTGGAATAAGTTTTATCCATGGCTGCTAAAAAGAGGGGAAAGTCAGAACAAAAATAGCTAAGAGGAATAGTTCTAGAATGAAAATACTGTATCAATAATATGAAAGTTAGGAGAAGGCGGAGCCATGTCGCTGCGATACAGCTGCAATCTTGGGGCTCTGAGATTGCAGCTGATATCTTTGCCCCTGGTCGGTCCTAATGGACCTAAACCGTCCCGTAGAGACGGTGATAGTAAGGGGCGCGTTCTGCTGATCCCAGGGACATCGCAAAGTCCCTGGCTGATCCAGAAGCCCTTTTACCATCAGCGGAGAGGCAGCCTTTAAGCTGCTGAAGCTGTGACAGCTCCGGAAGGAAGAGGCAGAAAGAGAGTGCATCGGCTGGTGAGATTTTTTTTTTTCTCGGGGACTCAAGGACACTCTAAAATGAGAAGAATCCTGTAAGACTTTGGACAAAAACTGATGAAACTGATTTAGCGGCGATTTCTTAAAGAGAATGTCAAATTGAGGCTTGGCTTTTTACTTTTACTTTTGCTTTCATTGAACTTCCATTGTGATCTAGTAACTGTAACTAGACTGGCTTTTCCTTTTATATTCACCTAATTTTTCTTTCTTTTTTCCCCCTTTTGACTGTTAATAGTTTTTTTTTAGAATAGAGGCTCCCTTTAGTAATTTATTTTTCTTAAATACATATATATACATGTATATTTCCCTTTTTTTTATTAGGCTTTTTTGGGAAGGAAGGGGGAGTGGATTAAAGAAACTTTGTAACACTGCCAACTAGAGGCTTGAAGATACTTTATTGGAAGTTGAAAGAGCTGTGAAGGAATCCTTTCTCAAGGACACTGGAACTTGATTAGATAGAGGGAAGAACACCAGAGAATGTTTTAACAGGTGTTCTTTGGAACTTCTATTATTGAGTACTTGAAGTTTGGCTTTGGAATTTGTGGAGAAGCCATAATAAGAGCCTTGGATAACTAAATAAGATGCAGTGTGCTTTCTTTTTTATCTTCTTTTAGCTGTTTCATCCCTCCTCTTCAATCCCACAGTATTTTGTAATATTTGTATATCTATTTTCTTTTTCTTTTGTTTGACTTTATTTTTAATTTTTAAACTTACTTTTTTTTTAAAGGGAAAGCCTCAGAATAGTTTTCCTTTTTCTTTTTGCTTATTGGGATTTTTGCCTTTTCTATTTTCTATTTTCATTTCTTATTTATTTTTATGGTTATTTTTTTTATTTTTTGAGACCCTATAATTGGACTAAGGTGTGAAGAACCTGAAGAATTCTTTCTTTTTCCTTTTCTTTTTTTTTGATCATTGCTTTTTAATATTATTGGGTCTTACTCTCTTTTTCTTTTTTACTATTCTTAATTTTTATTTTTGAATCATAATTGACTATTCTACAATAGGATTAAGGTTTAGAAGAACCTGAAGAATCTCCTCCTTTTCCTTTTTAATCTTCTTTTTCTCCTTCTCTTTTTAATCCTGGATTCTTTATTTTTTACTGGCTTTTTTTAAAAATGTTTTTCTTCTTCCCAATTGGATTATAATTGGCTACCCTATTAATTGGATTAAAGGAGCTTAAAGATCCTGAGTTATTCAAATGAGTAAGAAAACTTTACCTTCTGGCAGTTCAACTTCTGCTCCTGCTTCTCCATCAACTGGAGGACGACTATCAATAATGGCGAAGCAAGATAAAGTACAAATGGATCTAGCGACGATTATACAAGGAATACAAGAACTCAAAACAAGTATTGACCAAAGAACAGAGAGTATTGAACAAAGAATTGCAAAGACTGATGAAAACATTGAAAATTTCCAACAAATGATGGCGAAACAGGAGGAGAGACTCCAAAAAATTGAGGAGAAAGATAAACAAAGAGATGAGACAATTGGAAATATTGTTAGCAAATTAACAACGGTGCAACAAGATATAACTGGGATGTTGAAGTGGGAGATGGATAGGTCAGAATTCTATCTCAGATTTCAAAATATTGAGGAAGAAAAAGGACAAGATTTGGCGGCTGTAATGATAGAAATTCTGGCTGGAGCTTTGGAGATAACAGAGGAAAAGATGATGGACGGAGTAGATGAGATATATCGTGTTTTCACAAGATATGCGATGAGGAATAAGCTACCAAGGGAGATCCATGTCAGATTTACTAAAAAGACTATTAAAACACATATATTACAAGTCGCAAGAGATAAGGGGTTGAAATATAAAGGTAAAGAGATTATGGTTTTAAAACAAGTGCCCAGAAGAGTGAGAGAGATGAGAAGAGAATATCGATTTTTGACCAAAAAATTATTGGAAAAAGACGTGAATTATAGATGGTTGATCCCAGAAGGATTAATGTTTATTTGGCAAGAACAGAGACACAGAATCAACTCAATTGAGAAAGCAGAAATATTCCACAATGAATTTTTTGGAAGAAGAGAAATAGAGACAGAAAAAGAGACCATTTCAATTGAGCCTCAAGAAGACCAGATGAGAACGGGGAAAGAAGAAGGTGCGGTAGGTGGACAAATGGAGACCAAAGAACAACGTGAAGTAAGATCTACAAGAACTGTTAGACCTAAATATAAAACATAACCATGGAGGAAAAAAAATTGATTTCTATGAATATAAATGGATTGAACTCAGCTATTAAAAGAAGAAAAATCTTTCATAAATTAGAGAAGTCAAAATTTGATATAATTTGCCTACAAGAAGTACATATTAAAAAACAACATCAACGATTATTGGTAAGACCAAAACTGGGGAAAATTTTTACTTCTTTGACTAACTGTAAGAAAAGAGGAGTGGTCCTGTACATTAAAGAAACTATTGCAGCAAAATTGGTTTATACTGATGAAGATGGAAGAGTATTAATGGTTGAAATAGTGGATAACAATATAAAAATACTACTTGTTGCAATTTATGCTCCGAACGATAAACAAGAAGAATTTTATAAAAAGTTACATATGAAATCAATTGGACTGGACCATGTCAATATAATTATGATGGGAGATTTTAATGGAATTGTAGATAATAAATTGGACTATACAGCGACAGCATTAAAACAAAATAGAAAGACTCTCCCTAAATCCTTTTTTAAAATGGTAGATGAATTAAATTTAAAAGATATATGGAGAGAAAGAAATGGTAAAACGCAGCAATATACTTTTTATTCAAATAGACATTTATCATGGTCCAGAATAGATATGATTTGGACCTCATCAGAACTAATATCTAACATTCAAGAAATAAATATAGAAACGGGTATATGGGCAGACCATAACCCTATGACAATTAAATGGAAAGGACAAAGAAGAAGATCTAGATGGACATTAAACAACGCTATCTTAAAGGAAAAAGACTTTACACAATGGATGGACAAAGAATTGGCCTTCTTCTTCATTGAAAATAAAAAAGAAGATACTTCAATGCAGAATGTTTGGGATACAATGAAGGCATATGCGAGAGGATTAATAATGGATTATACAAAGAAAAAGAATATTGGGAAGAGGCAAACTATTAAAGCTTTAGAAGATGATTATAAAAAACTGGAAAAAGAATTGCAGAATATGCCACAGAAAAAAGATATTAAATTCAAAATGGATATAATTAAACATAAGATGGGTCAGGCGGAGAAAGAAGAATTGGCACAAAAAATTAGAAGTGCTAAACAGAACTATTTTGAAGATGCAAATAAACCAGGTAGATGGCTAACATACAAATTGAGAAAGGAGAAAGAATCTAGGAAAATAGTACAGTTAATAGATGATCAAGGCAAAATGTGTTATGGTAATAAGGAGAAAAAGATAATTATCCGAGACTTTTATGGACAATTATATAAACAGGAGGATTTTGATGAGGAAAGAATTAAGCTTTATCTACAAAATGCTAACCTACCCAAGATATCTGAAGAGACTGAAAAAATGTTAGAAAGTACCATAACAATGATGGAACTAACGGAAGCATTTAATAGGCAGAATAATGGAAAAGCACCAGGCCCAGATGGGCTCCCGGCAGAATTTTATAAAACATTACAAGAATCGTTGAGCACTCCACTGTTAGAAGTTATGAATGAAGCCATGTTAAATAAGAAAATACCCAAAACATGGTCAGAAGCTTATATCACACTTATTCCAAAAGAAGGGGCCGATCCATCACAAATTAAGAACTATAGACCTATTTCTTTACTGAATGCAGATTACAAAATCTTTGCTTCCTTCTTGGCAGAAAGGCTCAAAAGATACCTAAATAACTTTATTCATCCTGACCAGAATGGATTCCTGCCAAGGAGACAAATTAGGGATAATATGAGGGTAATTCTGGACACTTTGGAATATTACGAGGCACACCCTGAAAAACAAATGGCTTTGGTATTTTTAGATGCCCAAAAAGCATTTGATAATGTGAATTGGAGATTCATGTTTTTGTTATTGGAACAGATGGGCTTTGCTAGAAAATTTATTCAAGCAATAGAAGCCATATATGACAAACAAATGGCAAGAGTGATGATAGAGGGAGATTTTACAGACTCTATTAATATAAGAAAAGGCACAAGACAAGGTTGCCCATTATCACCTTTGTTATTTGTATTGACTTTGGAAGTGCCGAATAGAAACATTAGAGAGGATCCAAATATAAAAGGAATGAAAATTAAGAAGGAGGAATTTAAATTGCAAGCCTTTGCGGATGATTTGGTTTTTATTTTGGAAGATCCTCTAGGAACAGCTTTAAAGCTACTGGAAAAGATAGAGATTTATGGTGAGATGGCCGGCTTGAAAATAAACCAAGATAAAACAAAGACCTTGACAAAGAATATGTTATTAAAACAAAGAGACGAACTGGCAGATTTATTGAAAATTCAAGTTACAAATAAGGTTAAATATCTGGGGATATATTTGACGTCAAGATGTACTACATTGAAAGAGAATACTATATTAAACTTAAACAACAGATAGCATCTGATTTGAAAAAATGGGAAAATCTACAATTGTCATTGATAGGTAGAATTTCAACAATCAAGATGAATATTTTACCCAGAATTTTATATTTATTCCAAACCATACCAATCAGGCTTGGTAAAGATTACTTTGAAGAATTAAATAAAATTGTGTTGAAGTTTATATGGCAAGGTAAGAAAGCCAGAATAAAATTAAAACTTCTGCAAGATGCTAGAATTAGAGGTGGTTTTGGCCTTCCAAATTGGGAGTTGTATTACCAAGCTGCAAATTTAATGTGGGTTAAAGATTGGATAACATCAAGAAAGACTAGATTGTTGACACTAGAGGGGCATGATTTATTACTGGGGTGGCATGCTTTTCTGTGGTATAAGGGAACTAAATCGCAGGACTATTTTCGAAGGCATTATATAAAGGAGTCTTTATGGTTGAATTGGGAGAAAATTAAGAGAAAATGTTATTTGAAAATCCCAGTCTGGTTATCAACTATTGAAGCTTTTTCTTATCCTATAATATATGAGAAGGAACAAACAGTTAGATATGGGGAAATATTGGATGAAAAGAGTGAACTTAAAACAATGCAAAAACTAGAAGAACAAGGCATAAAGATGAATTGGTTTTCATATGCGCAAATACATTCAAGGTATCTTATTGATTCTAAAGCGGAGGGATTTTATGATAAATTGACTGATCTAGACAGGATCTTGACAGGTACTGATGAAAAAATGATTAAAAAATTATATACTTATTTGTTGGAAATTTTATTAGAGGAGGAACAAGTTAAAGAAACGATGATTGTTTGGGGGAAGAATTTTGGATATGGGATTGATTTGGAGAAATGGGAAAAATTGTGGTCTCAAAATTATAAAATGACAATGTCAACAGCTTATAAAGAAAACTTGTATGTTTTACAGGTGGCATTTTCCCCCGACAAGAATTGCAAGAATGTTTAAGAACAAATCTGAAAAATGTTGGAAATGTCATCAGATACCTGGCTCATACTACCATATGTGGTGGACTTGTGAGGACGCTAGAAAATATTGGACTAAAATTCGCATATGGTTGGAAAAAATGACAAAGACACATATAGACTTGAAACCAGAGATTTTTTTATTGGGAATCTGTTGGGTATATGGATACACCAACTAGGTTTGGGTGACTAAATATATAAACCTAGGTTTAAGTGTTTGTAACTTTAAGCACCAAACTGCAATGTAATTAGATAATTAAGGGTGCGGTTGCAAGCTACAATAAAAGGCAGTGAGAGTAACGTAACACCTCCTGGTTACTGTTCCTGGTTACTGATCCTGGTTACTGGTCTCTGGTCCCTGGTCTCTCTGATATCTGCTGCCTGCTGTTTACTCCTGTTTGGGACGTCTGCTTGTTAATGCTTGTAGGCTACTGTGCTGAACAAAAGGACTGTTTACTTGGTGAGCTGATATCCTGTGCATACTCAGCGTTGTCTTTGAGAGAAAGGTATCGGAAGGAGAAGATTTACAAGCAGATAAAGACATTGTACTGACTAGTTAATGGACTAGGTTACTGGATGGATATATTGGATAATGACATATGGACTGAATGACAATGCTTAAACTCTAAATGAATTAAATAACTATTTAAAACTACAAACAGTGTTTTTGTCTCCAGTGTGTGTATACTCTTGGGCCCAGCCTCTCTCTCATTAGGCTGCCTGGCTTGACTGCTGCTGTGCACTCTGCTTGGGGGTTTGTCCCCAAACACTAACATTGGTTATGGGCCCAGCAGTGAGCACAGTCTAACTAACCAGGATATACCAGAGAAGTTTTGGTGTGAGTTGCACATTACTGTACAAACTGTTTGTTAAATAGTTATATATCTGAAGAGCAATGGCACAAGTAAATTTGCCAAGTCTCTCCATGATATCCAGACTAGATGGAACAAACTATGGTTCATGGTCAATGAAATGTAGTTTACTTCTACGAAGAGAAGGTTTGTGGGACATAATAACAAACCCACCAGATGTATCTAACTTAGATCCTAATGATCAAGAGGATGATAAACTGATACAAGACTATAAATGAAAGAATGAGCAGGCTTTATGCATCATAGGACTGACTCTCTCTGACCAGCAACTCATTCATATCCGTGGAGAGGAGATTGCTGCAAACTGCTGGGAGAGTCTCAAGAAGATTTATGTTCGAGACAGTGTAGGAGCTCATATCAATCTTACACGGAAGCTGTTTAGAACACATCTTGAGAAGAATGGAGACATGTTAACTCATTTAAATTGTATGAAAAGCATTTTTCAGCAATTACAAGAAAAAGAGCTTATCTTTAATGAGTTGCAACAAGTATACATCATACTGTCTTCTTTGGATCGAACCTATGATGATTATGTGACGGCTTTAGAGGTATTGCCAAAAGAAAGTTTATCAGTAACTGAGATTACCGGCAGGCTATTAGAAGAAGCCAGAAGAAGGAGTGAACGTGACCAGCTGAGAGAAGATAAGCCTAATAAAGAAGAGAAATTATCTTCAAAGCTTGAAAGAAACCAGCTTAGTAAAGTAAAGCACCCGGAGGAAGAGAATTTATCTTCGACGGCACACACAATTAAAAAGTGTTTTAATTGTGGAGGCAGAGGACATTTGGCAAGATTCTGCAGAAAAGGAAAAAGCCAGAATGTAAAAAAGCCAAAGAAATCCTTTGAACTAGCCACGTTTAGCAACTGTGATGTGAAGAATGACTTATGGGTGGTGGACAGTGGTGCATCCCACTGCATCACGAGAGATAAGACAAAGTTTATAAAAATGTCTACAAGCTCTCAGCATATATCACTCGCTAACGGCTGGCACCTCAAGGCCAAGGGTGAAGGTATTGCTTATTGTCCATGTTTAAACCAGAATATAAAAATGTTATATGTACCACAGTTAAAGATGAACTTACTTTCTGTAAGAGTATTAGATAAACTAGGATATGTAGTTACATTTAAGGATAATAAGTGCATACTTGAAAGAGATAACAAAAGGGTAACTGCAGCTTTAAATGGAGCATTGTATGTTTTACATGATAGTAAGAAAGGGGAGGCACAGACTGTATTTAACAATATCAAGCCTCATAATGAATGTATCCATTTATTGCATAGGCGTTTGGGGCATGTAAATTTTAAAATGCTAAAACGCACAGTAGAGTTATCTGATGGAATAAGGTTAAAACCCTGTGATAAATATTTGCGTTGTAATGTCTGCTATGAAGATAAGAGTAAAATATTGCCTGCAAATAGGCTAAATGGTTTCAAAACTAAAGAACCTTTAGAAGTAGTATTTGCAGACATTATAGGTCCAAAGAAACCCAGTATGGGGGGTGCTCGATATATACTGAGCATTATGGACCATTACTCTAGATATGGGTTTTGCTACCTAATGAAAAGCAAAACTGAAACATATCAACATTTCTTCAACTGGTTAAAGTTTGCAGAAAGAAAAACTAAACGGAAACTGATAACCCTGGTGACAGATAATGGTACGGAATTTGTTAACAGCAAATTCCAGAATAGATTAAAGGTAGCTGGAATAGAGCACAAGAAATCTGCACCATACAGACCACAACACAACGCATTTATAGAGAGGAGAGGTCAAACACTACAGGCAATGGTTAGAACAATGATAACTGATTCTGGATTACCTGATTCTTTGTGGGGGGAGGCTGCAATGTGTGCTAATAACATATTGAACAACGTTGTTAACTCAACTACTGGTGAAATACCATTCACCATGTGGCATGGCAGGAAGCCTGATCTGAGTTACCTGCACACATTTGGTGCACCAGCATGGGTGCATATCCCTACACAACTCAGGCGTAAAGGGCAACACAGAGCTAAACAATTCTTCTTCGTTGGTTACCAAGCTAACCATAGGGCATATAGATTTTGGGAGAAAGGCACATCTAAGGTGTTATGTAGTGCTAATGCCCAATTTCTAGAGCACGTAGGATGGGATAAGTTAGAACAGGATAACAATAAAGAAGTGATTATTGAATCCTATAGAAATCCCATTAAGTATCCCTGTAACTTTAAAAATAAAGTAAAAAGAGAAATACAGGAAGAAATTGTGCCCATAGAAGAAGAAAAAGAACCAATAGCTGAGCAAGATGAGGAACATGAACAGGTAGTAATTCAAAAAAGTCCTCATACAAGCCCTGTAATTCCCAGAAGAACTACACGAATATCTAGACCGCCTGATAGATACCAGGCTAACACAGTGTGCCAGGTTAATAAAGTTCCATATACTGTGGATGAAATAAAAAAGTATCCTTCTAAAGATAAGGAAAGTTGGTATGCAGCAATGAATAAGGAATTGAAATCCTTGAAGGATATGAAAGTATATGAAAATGCGAGATTACCTGTTGGTATAAAACCCATTGGCTGCAAATGGATTTTTAAGATAAAAACGGATAAGGATGGAAATATAATCCATAAGGCAAGATTAGTAGCCCAAGGTTTTAGACAAAGTGCCAATGACTATGATGAGGTATTTGCACCAAGTCTTAAAGCAGCAACGTTAAGGGCAGCTTTAGTGTGGGCAGCAAGCAAAAAATATATAGTTAACCATCTAGATGTGGAAACTGCTTACTTGCATGCTCCACTAAGACATACTGTATACATGAAAAAACCTATTGGATTGAAAGGTCAAAATAATAATGATTGTTGGTTGTTAAAGAAGAGTCTCTATGGTCTTAAACAATCTGGCTATGAATGGAACCAGTATATTGTAAAGGAACTGAACAATATAGGGTTTAAAGCTGGTTTAGCCGATCCATGTCTGTTTAAAAGGGAGACAAATGGGAAAATATCATTATTATTATTGTTTACTGATGATATTGCCTTGATTACTGAGACTAATGATGAAGCCAATAAAATAATAGCATCATTAGCTAAGAAAATAAAAATCAAGCAATTAGGGGAGATAAAGAAATATCTAGGTTTGAATATACTGAAAACACAGAAAGGTTTTAGGATATCTCAGGAGGATAAGATATCTAAATTGCTAATAGATTATAAGATGGAACTTTGTAAGCCTGCAAAGACTCCAATGAGTCAGGATATTTGCAAAATGGATACTCAAAGTCCCAAGTTTGATAAGGCAATATATCAATCTTTGATTGGTAGCTTATCATACATTAGCAATTGGTCAAGGCCAGATATAGCTTATAGTATTAATCAGCTGGCACGACATAATAATGATCCGCTTCAGTGTCATTGGATAGCATTGAAAAGAATCTTAAGATATCTTAAAGGAACATTACACCATGCACTGTATCTAGAACCAAAAGGTGAACTCATATTGAGTGCTTATGCAGATGCTAGTTTTGCATCAGAAAGAGACACAAGAAAGTCGACTTCAGGAACAGCCATAATGCTGGGTAAGACATTAATAGGTTGGAAGTCAATAAGACAACAGCATATAAGTTTGTCTACTATGGAGGCAGAATTCTCCTGTTTATCGCTATTATGTACTGAGTTAATTATGTATAAACAAATGTTGAATGATATGGGTATAACTGTAAATTATCCTATAATTGTACATGAAGATAATCAGGCAGCAATTCAAATGGCCACAAATATTGCAGTAAAAACTAGGAGCAAGCATACAGATTTAAGGTACCTAAACGTTAGACAATCTGTAAGGAGTAAAATGATACAGCTGGAGTACTGCATGTCGGAGGACAATATAGCTGATAATTTTACTAAAGCCCAAGGTGCCATTAAGCACCTAGAGAGTTGTGAAAAGTATGGGTTTAAATTGTAAGGGTATTATATATTTATATCATCCAAAAGGGGAGAATGTTGGGTATATGGATACACCAACTAGGTTTGGGTGACTAAATATATAAACCTAGGTTTAAGTGTTTGTAACTTTAAGCACCAAACTGCAATGTAATTAGATAATTAAGGGTGCGGTTGCAAGCTACAATAAAAGGCAGTGAGAGTAACGTAACACCTCCTGGTTACTGTTCCTGGTTACTGATCCTGGTTACTGGTCTCTGGTCCCTGGTCTCTCTGATATCTGCTGCCTGCTGTTTACTCCTGTTTGGGACGTCTGCTTGTTAATGCTTGTAGGCTACTGTGCTGAACAAAAGGACTGTTTACTTGGTGAGCTGATATCCTGTGCATACTCAGCGTTGTCTTCGAGAGAAAGGTATCGGAAGGAGAAGATTTACAAGCAGATAAAGACATTGTACTGACTAGTTAATGGACTAGGTTACTGGATGGATATATTGGATAATGACATATGGACTGAATGACAATGCTTAAACTCTAAATGAATTAAATAACTATTTAAAACTACAAACAGTGTTTTTGTCTCCAGTGTGTGTATACTCTTGGGCCCAGCCTCTCTCTCATTAGGCTGCCTGGCTTGACTGCTGCTGTGCACTCTGCTTGGGGGTTTGTCCCCAAACACTAACAGAATCTTACCTGATATATATAATAAAAATTTGAAGTATTTGATTGTAAATATATTAACAGCGGCTAGGATTGTATTTGCTAAGAACTGGAAGAGTGAGAAAACTCCATCAGAAGAAGAAACTATTAAGAAAATATTGGATTGTGCTGAAATGAGTAAATTGACATTTGAAATCAGAGAACAAGAAGATAAACAATTTTATGAAGTTTGGGATCTTTTTTCAATGGTTAGATAATAAAACATAATGATAGAATATTCAGATTTAGCATAAAAAATTTTTTTCTTGATATTATCTTTATAAAACATTATTAAGGTAGATTTGGTATGATCTTATGATTTATTGCAAAATAAATTAAGTAAACTATAGTTATCTTGTTAAAATATGAATTAACAAAATTATAGATAAATGATTTTTTTTAGTGATATTAGGTTATACAATTATTGATTGATAATATGAGCTATTATGTAATATAATTATACTAGTGACTAGGAAATGGATGCACAAAAAAAAGTGGTAAACCAATCGATGCACTGTATGTAAATTCATGAAGAAGGATATTTTTATGTTTTTTGTGGTATGTTTATGTTTATCTTGTTATGTATGCCTATGTTTATCTTGTTATTAAAAAATAAAAAAAAATTATATAAAAAAATAATAATATGAAAGTTAATGGTTTAGTAATATTTTTGTATGTATGGCAGGGTAATGCCAAAACGGTTGCATTGTGTTTGAAACTTATAGTTGTAAACAATAAAAATATTTTTTTTTTAAAAAAGTAAACATCCCAGAAGATAATATTAAACAGTACTTAGACAAGATGGGTCTAACTAAAATAGCTGATACAAAAAGGATGATGCTAAACAAAAAAATAACTATGATGGAAATAGTCAAGGCCGTAAAGAAACAAAAACTAACAAAATGCCGGGCCCAGATGGTCTCCCGGCAGAATTATATAAAACTATACAAGGTCCACTAGAGGCATTAATGTCGGAGATGTACAAGAAAGCCCTTGCAGAGGCCAAACTACCTAAATCTTGGTCAGAAGCATATATTATGTTAATTCCAAAAGAAGACACAAATCATCATCAGATAAAGAACTATAGACCTATTTCACTACTAAATGCTGATTATAAAATATTTGCATCCATAATTTCAGAAAGATTAAAAAAAAACTGCTAAATGAGTTTATACATCCAGACCAAAATGGGTTTTTACCAAAAAGACAGCTGAAAAATAACTTGAGAAACATTATGAATGTACTAGAATATTACGAGGCACATCCTGGGAAACAATTAGCATTGATCTTCCTTGATGCACAAAAGGCATTCAATAATTTGAATTGGCAGTTCATTATCTTACAATTAGAAAATATGAATTTTGGGGAGAAATTCGTAAAGATGGTTCAATCAATATATTCTATTCAAACGGCAAAAGTAGTAATAAATGGAGACACAACAGAGCAATTCCAAATCTCTAAAGATGTAAGACAAGGGTCTCCACTATCACCTTTATTATTCATTTTAACCTTAGAAGTGCTACTTGGACAGATTAGACTTGAACAAGAGATAAAAGGCCTGAAAATAAAAAAGAGGAATATTGTTGTGGTTAGTCGGCAGCAGGTGCATACGGCTGAGGAGAGCGAGGACTCAGATGAGGGGCCAGGACCATTAGGGAGTGGACTGCTGCCTTCAGAGATTGTGGGGGCTGGCAACAGTGATGAGGTTCCCGAGGAGCCTGTGCCAAGTGCACGTGTGCGCAGGATTGCTTGTAGGAAACAGCAGTTACAACAGCATGGGCAACTTGAGAGTAAGGCTGCAAGGTGATGGCCCCTCCTTCAAGAAGATAAAAGCCAGCTGTGAAACTACCCTTCTTTGCAGAAGGCAAAGACATTTTGAAACTACAGCCTCATGGACATTCCAGTATCCTCAGTTTGTATTAGAAGATTCTTATTTTGCAAATTATTTCTTGTCTGTTATCTTTTGGCAAGTCTCACACAGTTTGGCAAGGTTTGTGCTTATCACAGCTAATTATTTTGTAAAAGCATTGCAAGGTTTCTGTTCTTTTTGAATTGTGTTTGATTTGTCGGAAAAGGGAATGGGTCAGAACAAATATAAAGTTCAAGCTTTTGCGGATGACTTGGTATTTATCTTAGAGGAACCATTGGAAACAGGACCCAAATTAGTCCAGAAAATAGAAGAATTTGGAAAAGTGGCAGGACTTAAAATAAACAAGAACAAGACAAAGATAATAACAAAAAAGCTCACTAATAAACAGAAAAAAGAACTGGAGGGAAAAATGGGGATGCAGATGACCAAAAAAGTCAAATATTTGGGAATATGGTTAACAGCAAAATGTGCATCACTTAAAGAAGATAATTACAATTGGTAAAACAAATAAAAATAGATTTGGATAATTGGAAAAAGTTGCAACTCTCACGTACAGGAAGAATTGCTACAATCAAAATGAATACATTATCAAAAATCTTATTTCTGTTCCAAGTAGTACCAATAAAACTAGGGAAGAAATTTTTTGAGGATCTAAACAAATTAATAGCAACATTCATTTGACTAGGGAAAAAACCACGAATTAAATTAAAACTATTACAGGATAGTAGACATAGAGGGGGTTTTGCACTTCCAGACGGGGAATTGTATTATCAAGCAGCAGCCCTTACATGGATAAAAGACTGGATAATCCAGGGTGGGGCTGGACTCTCTACGCCACAGAAGAAAACAAACATTCAGGTAAGCCAATGTTCATTTTCCTATCTGTGGCTCCAAGAGTCCAGATAGATTGGGACATACCAAAGCTGGCTGGTCCCTGGGAAGGCATGAGTCTGGTCCTACTCACATTGGCGCTCAAGCATGCTCTGTAGAACCCTCCTGCCAAAAGCTGCATCAGCTGATGCAAAGGCATCCAAGTGGTAATGTTGAATGGTGACAGTGAAGACCATGTAGCCACTCTACAAATCTCTTCAATGGGCGCCTGAGTAGCCCATGTTGCTGTTGTTGCCGCACTTCTAGTAGAGTGAGCCATCATCCCTCAAGGCACTGGAAGTGACCTGCTCCGATAAGCCTTAGCAATGCAAGCCCTAATACATCTGCCTACTGTCGATGGAGACTTTCAACCCCATTGTGCCCGGCTGGAAGGACACAAAAAGTGCCTCCGGCTTTCGGATAGAATGTGTCCTCTGGGTGTATATCTTTAAGGCTCTATGGACATCCAGGGTGTGCTACGCCCGTTCCAAATCATGGGTAGGATTGGGGCAAAAATTTGGGAGAATAAGCTCTTGAGCCCTGTGGAACCTAGAATTAATCTTAGGGATGAAAGATGGGTCTAACCGCAGAACAACTCTGTATGGAAGACACACAAATCCTCCCTAACTGAAAGGGCCGCCATCTCTGAGATCCTTCTAGCCGAAGTGATGGCTACTAGAAATGCTACCTTGTGAGATAGGAAGTGTAAGCTAATGGACCTGAGCAGTTCAAAAGGTTCAGCCATTAAGGCCCTTAACACTTTAGGAAGATCCCAAGTGGGGAATCTGTGAACCACAGGAGGTCTAAGGTTGGTAGCCCCTTTTAGAAACCTCTGGATGGTTTGGTTCCAAGACAAGGAACCCTTCCTGTGTATGTACAATACTGAAGAAAGGGCGGCCACCTGTCTGCGTAGGGTGTTTGTTGAGTGCAGTAATGAATCAGCCTCAAATGGTCTTGGCATATGCCAGACCTCACGTAGGCAATGTCTTCGATACGTGCCAGGCCTCACGTAGGCTGAAAGCAGGTATCAGGAACAAAAGAACGACACCAGAAGCTACTAACTGGACTGCAGGCGCTGATTGGTTACTTTGTATCCATTAAACACTGTGATTGGATGCTACAATGTATCCACTAAAACTCTTACTCTTATGTTATGTTGATGAAATGAAACTTTCTCTTTTGTGACGTATCCCCATGTGTATTCAATAAAAGAGCTTCCCCGAGCACGTGGTGGGGGCAGCTCACCCGAGATAGAACCAGCCTGGTGTCTTTCTTGATGCATTCGATGACTCAGTGAGAAGCCCTCCAAATGAGGAGAAAAGCCGCATCTGGTGACTCCGACATGATCCACTAAAAGGAAACGGGCGCGTCTACCTTCGACCTCCCATCTCACCCGGCCGGCCGAGCCAGTTGCAACGCAGGGACGCCGTCTTGTGCCACGGATCCCTCCCCAGGAATCTTCCCCAAAGAAGACATCCTCCCTTCAGGTGAGTATGGGCGGGAAATTCTCCAAAGCGCAGATAGCACATCTGCAGGAATTGGGGGAATTAACGAAGAGCTCAATTCTCATTCTTAGGAATCAGGGCAAAACGCTCCCGGTTCCAACTAAGAAGGACCTTGTTACCCTTTTGACTTACATTTACACGCAGTGTCCGGCTTATCTGGAAAAAGGGTCCTTAAAAGTCTCCACATGGCAACGTTTGGGTGACTATTTTCACGATACTCCCAGGGCTCCGCCGAAGATTTTAACCACCTGGAGAATAGTTATGGAATGTTTAAAAATTCATAGCTCAGCGCTGACTAGTGCCAGTGCCCCCCCCCGCGCCCCCCTCTTATGCAACTGAAGCCAAAACCAAAGACGCTCTTCCGTTAGAAGCCTCCTCCCCTTCTCCTGAACCCTTAAGTCCTCCCAAGTTAAATTCAGCGGAGGATCAAACACCCATGGGGGCGGTCGTGCAAGCCATGGCACAGGGGCGCAGAGAGGGCTCTCTTACCCTGGAGGAGCTCTCTCTCTGTCCCGTGGAATATGTGGGGGATGGAGCAGGAAATATGGTGCCTAGACTTGAGCCCTTATCCATGAAATTAATCAGAGATTTAAAACAAGCTGTGGCCATGTACGGCATTCAGGCACCATATGTCAGAGGCTTCATCAATACCATCAGCACCTCTTTTTTTATGTTACCCCAAGATTGGAAAGACCTTTTCCGAATGATACTGACAGGACCGCAGTATGTTGTTTGGGAGTCAGACTTTTGTGCCGAGGCTGAAAAGGTTTCTCACAATCATGACTCGAAAGCAGATCAAATTTTTGGTATGGGCCAATTCATGGACTTAACAGCCCAGATCGCAATCCCACAACGAGTTCTTGCCCTTGTCAGTATTATAGCTATCAGAGCCCTTGATAAGGTCGATGATCCTGCCTCTGGCGCCATAGGATCTTTTTCTAAAATTACTCAAGGCTCACATCAGCCTTACGCCGAGGCTCTTACATGATTTAAGGGCCGTGAATTTGATTATAAAACCAATGGGGGCATTACAATGTGGTCTTCCAAATCCCAATATCATCCCTGAAAAATTTGATCTCATGGTTATTGACTTAAAGGACTGCTTCTTTTCTATCCTGTTGAACGAACAAGATCGTGTCTTATTCGCCTTTACTCTACCTCGTTTAAATAACTCCTCTCCCTCCTCTCTCTTTCAATGGAAAGTCCTACCTCAAGGCATGCTCAATAGCCCCACCATGTGTCAATACTATGTAAATAATGTCCTATTACCCTATCATTCTGCCTTTCCACAATTTCTGATATATCATTACATGGATGACATCCTTGTTGCTGCTCCTGGACCTCCGGGTATGGTGTTTGCTTCATTTTCTTTCCTGAAAGCCGTTCTCGCAAAAGGAGGTTTACACATAGCACCTGAAAAGGTACAGGTACTAACTCCCTACGCATATCTGGGCTATAAAATGCTTTCAACTACTGCCTATCCTTCACTCCCCTCTCTCTCTCTGCCTCCTCAACCCACCCTAGTTCAACTTCAGCAATATCTGGGCACCATAAATTGGGCCCAACCTTTCCTGTCACTAACCACTGATATTCTTTCCCCACTGTTTGAAGCTCTTACTTGGGGAAAGAAGCCCGCTGACAAAATATCCTTGCAGCAACCTCAGCTTCAAGCATTAACTCAGATAGAAGAGAATATCCGTAGGGTATGGGTGGATAGAGCCGCTGCCAATACTCCTTTGGATGTGGTCATCCTAGCCACCCCGAGGCTCATGACCGCAGCGGTGACCCAAAAGGATCAAAAACTCCACATCATAGAGTGGATCCATCTCTCCCATACGCCACGATGCTCCATCACCTCCAAATCAGCCCAGTTAGCTCAATTAATCATAAAGGGCAGGAGCCGTGCAAAATTGCTTATGGGAATAGATGTCTCCACACTCTTTATCCCTTTCTCGCTGCAAATATGGGAACCTCTATTCCAAAACCCCCAGGAGCTTCAGTTTGCTTTAGCCGACTGGCCTGGACTAGTCTCCTGCCACCCGCCCGCTGATCCACGTTTTCAGATCATTCGGACAATACCCATCTCCTTCTCCTCTCCCATCAGCAAAGAACCTTTGGTCAATGCCTTGACTATATTCGCTGATGGCAGTAAAGAACGAGGGGCATGTGCTTGGCAAAGAAACGGGGTGTGGCACACAAAAACCACCCCTGCACAGACATCACCACAAAGGGCTGAACTTGCTGCAACCATACTAGTCCTCCAGAATTTTAATGAACCCCTCAACCTGATCTTAGACAACCTATATGTTACCCAAATAATTTCTACTATCCACGATTCTTACCTCTCTCCCGCTATTGATAAAAACCTTCTCTCTCTTTTTGTTATGTTGCAACAGCTTGTTGCACAGCGTCAGCACCCTCTCTTCCTAGCACACATTCGCAGCCACTAGCCTTTCCCAGGAATCCTCCAGGAAGGTAATGACGTGGCTGATCAAGCAGCTGCAGGTATTATGACCACACACACATTAACTCCTTGGGAAAGTCATTCTTACTTTCATCAAAATACTAAAGCCCTCATGAAACATTTTAACCTTACTATGGCAGAAGCCTCAGCCATTAGACAGCAGTGCCCCACCTGCAGTCAGCAAGCCCATTCAATTCCCTTGGGGGTAAATCCCCACGGGTTGAAAGCCTGTGTAATATGGCAAATGGACGTTACTCAATTTCCTCCATTTGCCCCCTGGAAGTATCTACATGTTACAATAGATACTTATTCAGGATTTATAATGGCGACCCCGCAGAGAGGAGAAGCCTCTAAACATGTCATTAACCACTGCATTCGCACCTTTGCATCGTTGGGATGCCCACATGAAATAAAAACAGACAATGGTCCTGCATACACTAGTACAGCTATGTCAGAATTTTGCACCAAGTGGCAAATCACCCACAAATTTGGGATCCCTTATAATAGTCAGGGACAAGCCCTGGTGGAGAGAGCCAATTTAACGTTAAAAACAGCGCTAGAACGACATCTGACCAAAGGGAAAAAGCCCCTTGGCCTCCCGGCGATGCAAAACACCCTTAATCACTGTCTTTATACACTTAATTTCCTCAATCTCTCTGGCACCCCTGCTACGACGGCAGCGGAACGACACTTTTCCTCCCACCCCTCCCGACTCTCCCAAACCACAGGTATACTACCGCCAACTGCCAGACCCTACTTGGAAGGGTCCTGCTGATCTCCTCACCTGGGGCCGTGGCTACGCAGCTATCCAGCTTCCAGATCGTGTCCTGTGGGTTCCTGGACGGCACGTCAGACCATACCACCCCAAGGTAGAAAAATCAACACCTGCACATATATAAACATGATCTGTTCTGTTGCCTTGCTGACCCTCCTCCTCCTCCTTCTTGCTGCACACGCATCCAAGGTGTCCATTCCATCTCGAGTAACGTACTTTATGCCAGATACTCCCCTCCTGCTGACCTGCACCGTATCCTGGGACATTTTTCCACCTTACCTCAGATGGTCAGCACTTCCTCAGCCATGGCTCCACATCCCCAGCAACGCCTCTTTCCAGATCAACACCTTTGAACATCCTCATCGGACTACACTCCTCATACTTCATCCTACTGCAACCACCTACTACTGCTCCAGTCGACGCCTCTATGATTCCATATACAACACTTATGATTCCTGGACAGTCCTCAGACCTCGCTCACCTCTTCATCATCGCAGACAGCTCATGAGTCAGCCTGACATCCATATTCAGAAACCCCCTTTGCTGCATCGGGCTAAAAGGTCGCAAAACCCCCCAAAGCCAGATGACTGTGCCCCCTGCTTGACCAAAACCACACAAGCAGGCTTCACTCAACTAACTCTTATTTACCATACCCAGCAACCACAGAAGTGCCTTCCTACTGGAAAAACTTGCCAAAATAACAGGACTAAGTACCATCTATGCAAAATGAACTCCAAAACTGTTTGTTATGACCCCAAGGCGGCCGTTCACCTCAATGTTACCTTGTGGGCCGGACTTCCAAGGGCCTCTGGCAGAGCTGATCCTGAGGGGGAGGGAAAACTTTACTACCTAAATCACACCACTGTGCTAAAGGATGGTACTAACCCAATTGTTTTAATTTTTGATGTTTGCATTGCTTGTTCTAAACCAGGGGGATATTCTTGTGGGTCAGCCGATTGGAAAACCAGGTACGCTCACAATCATAAATATTTGTGTCCTACACCCATCAATTGGGCCATGTTGTGGCTCCGGGCTTGGATTCAGCTCCTGTGATTGATATGAGTTCAAGTGAAGAGGTCATGGCAGAACAATATGAGCCAGCCTGGCTTACTGATTGGACTGATAACCAGGATGAGGAGATGGACGTGACAAAGGACGACAGACTTGATGTATTAGAATTGTCAGGACCTTTGACCTCCTCTGGTTCCTTATCTGATCAACAGCTGGGAATGGCTGACAGGGAAGTTTTGAGAGAGTCTTCTAGTGGAGATGAGAACTTGGAAAATTTGTGGTTAAATGTAAAAAATAGAAGACGGTTGAAAAGGCAAAATCAGCTGGAGCGAATGAGAAGAGCAAGTCAGTAAATTAGCACGTTGCCTCAATGACTATAAAAGGACACAGCTGGGCTGGTACATTTTGCCAGGAACAAAATAACTATTTGAGTGAAGACGTTACAGCAAAGAGCTCTGAGGCTGGAGATTTATTGCCAGGACTGGTTTGCCGGACAGAGTAAAGATTTATGCTGTGGTTTCTGCCAGCCGTTATCTTGTAAGACTTCTTTCCGTTTGATTTAATTGTGAAACGGCTGCTTTCTGTTTTGTTTGTTTGAATTTCGAAGGGGAGTCATAACAGGGCCATAGGAAACCCTAATCAATGGATCCCTTGTGGGGGCTCCGTTGAGTGCTCAGGTTGGTCTTGTGTCTGTGATTACACTAGGGGAGGGTACTCAGGCTGCAATCATCTGTCACACTTCAAACGAGTATCAGGGTCTACCACAGACAATAAGGTAGAAATCACTATCTCCAGACAACACCCCGCCATGGATACTTATGGTATAGGGATTGATGGCACAGGATCAGATCCAAACACTTACATTACCATCAAAACAGAAGTAATATATGAGGGTAAGGAAACATTGTTAGGCTGGTCAGTGTACAACAATTTAAGAAAGTTGAATAGAGCCCTTGATACCAGCATTATTGCAAAAAACTTGTTCATGGACATGGCAGAAAAAATTGCAAAACAACTTGAAATAACCAATTGTTTTGTCTGTGGGGGAACCACCACAGGAGAACAGTGGCCATGGCAAGCTTTAGAAGCCTCGCCATCACTGTTCAACAACATGTCTTCTATAGGAAATATAACAGCTAGAACAGCCTCTGACCCCCTTATCTGGACAATCACTACCAACTTAATTGGTAGAAACTGCTTTTCCCGAAATGGGTCCATTCCGGTAGGACATCTCCTTTGTTTAGGCACATGGGATGACTCCTACCAGATTTGGACAGCACCTGACAATGCCACCACTATACCTGCAAAATTCAACACCTCCTTCCTCCCTTATCTCAGGGGCACTACATCCTCCCAAAACTGGACAGCGCCCAATAACATGTATTGGATTTATGGCAACCTAGCCTACCCATCCCTTTCAGCAGACTGGCAAGGATCATGTGTGTTGGGATGGATAAGACCCTCCTTTTTCCTCCTACCAATCTCTATTAAGCAGGAACTAGGCATCCCTGTATATGACACGTTATCTCGCAAAAAAAGGGATGCAGACAATGCCTTTGCAGGCTTCCCCTGTCAATCAGAATATGCAGGGGATATCTGGAGCTCAGAGAGAATTGTCTGCACCTATGGCATGGCTACTTGGGCCCAGGACGGGTCTTATGGATATAGGACCCCCATATATATGCTTAATAGAATCATTCGTTTACAAGCTGTCTTAGATTTAGCGGGCAAACGGATAGATAACGCTCTAAACACTCTTGCAACTGCTACAGACAAATTACGTACAGCTGTCTACCAAAATCGCTTGGCTTTGGATTACATATTAGCCAAGGAAGGGGGGGTATGTGGTAGGTTCAATCTCACAAATTGTTGTCTTTAAATTGACAAAGTTGGCAAAGTCGTAGCACAATTAACAACTGAGATGCGACAATTAACCTATAATCCCGATCAAGTATGGCAAGGTATTGACCTCAAGAATATGTTCAGCTCCTGGTTCCCAAAACTGCCAGGATTACAAGCTATAGTAGCTCTCATAGGTATGATTGCTGCTGGATGCGTTATTCTTCCATGTGTATTACCAATTTTTGTTCGCACTATCTCCAATAATCTGTCATTGTTAGCAGAGAAGTGTGCCATTGCACAGGTTAATGCTCTCTGGGAAAAGGAACCTCTGTACAAAGCCATACCCTCGGAAGACCCCGATATGAACATTCGCACGAGCTTTCGCATGGGCAATGACGAGGATCCAGAAGAAACTCCTCTGCATAAAACCAAAACAGAGGAGATGCAGTAATGAATCAGCCTCAAATGGTCTTGGCATATGCCAGACCTCACGTAGGCAATGTCTTTGATACGTGCCAGGCCTCACGTAGGCTGAAAGCAGGTATCAGGAACAAAGAAAATCACCCAGGTAAAACAGGTATCAGGAACAAAAGAACGACACCAGAAGCTACTAACTGGACTGCAGGCGCTGATTGGTTACTTTGTATCCATTAAACACTATGATTGGATGCTACAATGTATCCACTAAAACTCTTACTCATGTTATGTTGATGAAACTTTCTCTTTTGTGACGTATCCCCATGTGTATTCAATAAAAGAGCTTCCCCGAGCGCGTGGTGGGGGCAGCTCACCCGAGATAGAACCAGCCTGGTGTCTTTCTTGATGCATTCAATGACTCAGTGAGAAGCCCTCCAAATGCGGAGAAAAGCCGCAGTTGAGAGCCCCTTTTCAAGACCCTCTTGTAAAAAATCCAGTATGTTGGCTACTGAAGCCGAAGTGGGAGAAATCCTATTCTTGATGCACCACTGACTGAAGACCTTCCATGTGGCTTGATAGATGTGGTTGGTTGAAGGCCTCCTAGCCGCTAGAATGGTATGGATGGCCCAATCCGATATATTTTGTCTCCTCAGAGCACTCTGCTCAACCTCCAAGCGGTCAGATGGAACCACTGAGGCTCTGGGTGGGTTATTTCTCCTTGGTGTAGAGACCTCTTGTGAGGAGGGATTCTCCATGGTTTGGTGGTCAAGAGATTCACCAGATCCACAAGCCAGGGGCGTCTGGGCCAGTAAGGAGCCAGAAGTATGACCTCCTCCTCCAGTATCTTTCTGACTACTGCTGGCAGTAGCAGAAGAGGAGGGAAGGCATACAGGAGACCCGGAGGCCACCTGCTCCTGAGGGCATTGGTCCCTTCTGCCCCCTGGGTCCCGAACCTGGTGAAAAACCTGGGGAGTTGGAAATGCGAACAGGTCCACCACTGGTAGTCCGAACCGTCATGACAGCTCCTGAAATAAAAGAGGGGGAATACTCCACTCTGAGGGGTCAATCCTGGCCCTGCTAAGCCAGTCCACTTGCACATTTTCCACCCTGATTGACAGGAGATTCCTCTCCTCCCAAAGGCCTCTAACATTAAAGCCCTAGACCTGGTACCACCCTGCCTATTGATGTGAGCCTTGGTGGTTACATTACCTGTTAAAATTAGGACATGTGTGTGTTGGATGGTGTTTCTAAATTTCTTGAGAGCCCATCAAACCGCTCTCAGTTCTAACCAATTAATGTTCTTTCCCCTCTCCAAAACAGACCACTGGCCTTGGGCCAACTATGACTGCAAATGTGCCCTCCAGCCGGAGAGACTGGCATTGGTAGTGATTACCACTCAGGATGGCTCTCTGAATAATTGACCTGCATTCAAAGCCTGAGAAACCCACCATGACAAGGACTGCTTGAGAGACCTGGGGACTGTGACCTTGAGATGAGTGACTTCTACACACCTTTTGGTGGGGCAACAGCAATCACTGAAGCTTTCTAGAGTGTAGTCTAGCCCAAGGCATGATGGAGATGCAAGAAATCATTTTCCCTAAGAGTTGTGAGAGAAGTGCCAAGGGGGACTTATTTGCTCTCATGACCTCTCCCACCATGCTTTGTAAACTGTCTTTGCGTTCCTGTGAGAGGAATACCTTACAAGACACTGTGTCAATCTTTGCTCCAAGATGCAATAAACATGTAGATGGTGAGAAATTACTTTTCTTGTTGTTAATTGAAAAGCCATGGTCTTGTAACAGGGAGACTGTTGCTTGGAGATCCTTTGAGGACCAGTCATGTGAGGATGATTGGATTAAAATATTATCCAGGTAACACTGCACCCTGACTGGGATGGTTCTCAAGCGAGCTGCCAAGGCAGCCAAGACCTTAGTAAACACCCTGGGTGCAGAGGATAAACCAAAAGGCATAGCCCTATATTGGAAGAGTCTCCCTTCGTAGCTGAAGCGTAAATACTCCCTGTGTGTCTGACATATTCTGATGTATAGATAAGCCTCTGTTAAATCAATTGAGGTGAGGAAGTCACCCTCCCTGACGCTCTCCAAAATAGACTGCAGCGAATGCATCCGGAAATGCTTGTACAACAAAAATTTATTGAGCCTCTTTAAGTCCAGAATGGATCTCCACCCCACAGAAGCCTTGGGAACAACAAACAGCCGGGAGTAGAATCCCTTACCCTGTTGATTAACTGGAACTGACTGGATGGCTCTAATATCCAGTAGGTGTTGGATGGCCTGTTCCATTAGTTTCCTACGGGATGCCTCCTTGGAAACAGGGCAAGGCACATAAAATCTGGGGGGTTGTGACCTAAATTCTAGGAAAAGGCCATGTCTAATGGTCTTTAAGACCCAAGCGTCGGATGTAGTAGCCTCCCACTGGGCCGCAAACTTGGATAACCTACCCCCAATGGGAGAACTACCACTACATTTAGTGGGAGCGCCGGAAAAAGCGACTTCCCCATGAAAGGGCCGCTTGCCTGAAAATTGAGGCCTATCTCTGGCCACTTTTTCCTGGGGGCGTTCCTGGCGATTGGAGGACTGCCTCTGAGACCCTTGAGCCCCGGTGCTGCCCTCAGCTCTGAAAGATGACCTGTGGGTGTATGGTACCGCCCTGAAACTGGAACGCCTCGCCAGAGAGGGAATGGGCGTTGGTCTTACCTGACACGCCATTTCTCTTCGAGCTGCGAGGATCATCCAGAGAGTGGGAGGTGCTTCAGTCTGCGTTGCTGTAGGCTGAGCTTAATTACTGAGGAACGCTCCGCCCTCCGTCACGTGGCTCCCTTGTAGCATTCCCCAGTTTATGCGAAGTCGAGATGGAAGAGAAGGTCGTACTCTCATCTTACTAGACTTAAGGGTTCATTGGCCGAAACATGACCCCATCAGATGGTGAAAGGATAAGGGTGGGGCTGGATGATCCTCGCAGCTCGAAGAGAAATGGCGTGTCAGGTAAGACCAACGCCCATTCTCCTTTGAGCTGCTCGGATCATCCAGAGAGTGGGACATACCAAAGCTTGGCTGTCCTACAGGAGGGACTCCGTCTGGTGTGGAGGCCTCCGCGGGTCCTCGATGACCCGCTGAAGGACTCGTCTGCCAAACGAGGCCTCCGCCGAGGCAAATATGTCAATCTTATAATGCCTAATGAAGGGAGACGGGGAGGCCCAGGTGGCGGCCCAACAACTATCAGAGATTGGAGCCTGGGTGGTCCAGGCTGCCGAGGTAGCTGCACTTCTGGTGGAATGTGCAGTTATTCCGCTGGGTACTGGCAGAGCCTGAGACAAATAAGCTTTGGAAATAGTAGCTCTGATCCAGCGGCCGATGGTTGAAGGGGGCACCTTGTGGCCCAATGTCTTGGGTTGAAAGGAAAGGAATAGGGATTCGGACCTCCTAAAGGGCTGGGTGCGCTTAATGTAAATGCGAAGGGCACGTCTCACGTCCAGGGTGTGCCACAGCTTCTCCCTCTCCCGCGAGGGATTGGGACAGAGGTTCGGGAGCGTGAGTTCCTGTGCCCTGTGGAAGGTTGAGTTGACCTTGGGCAGAAAGGTAGGGTCAGGCCGGAGGACCACCCGGTCAGCATGGAAGATGCAAAGGTCCTTTCTCACCGACAAGGCTGCAATCTCCGAGATTCGGCGGGCCGAAGTAATGGCCACCAGGAACATGACTTTGAATGTTAAGAATTGGAGGGTGGATTCCCTGAGAGGCTCAAAGGGGAGTTTAGTGAGGGACACAAGGACCTTATTGAGGTCCCAGGTAGGGTATTGGTGAACGGTAGGGGGGCACAGGTTAGTGGCTCCCCTGAGGAATGCCCTAATGCGAGGGTGGTGAGAGAGGGAGCCAAGGTTGTCACCAGTGATGATAGTCGAGAGGGCAGCGACTTGGTGCCTCAAGGTGTTAGGGGAAAGCCCTTTCCTCAGACCGTCTTGGAGGTAGTCCAAAACTTGAGCGATGGAGGGCAAAAGCGGGTTGACCTGGAAATTATGGCACCACTTGCAGAAACTATTCCACATGGCATTGCATATTCGGTTAGTTGAGGGCCGCCTGGTGGCTAAAATAGTATCAATAACCTGGTCGGAAAGCTTCTTGTTTCTTAACCGTTCCCGCTCAACCTCCAAACGGTTAACTGGAGCCATTGGGAATCCGGATGCTGTAGGGGCCCCTGAGAAAGGGAGATCCTGTTCGGGGGGATTTTCCAGGGAGGGGCCACCGATAGGTTGCGGAGGTCCGCAAACCATGGGCGTCTGGGCCAGTAGGGGGCCACCAGAAGCAGTTCTGCCTTCTCTTGGATCAGTTTCTGTATGACTCTGGGGAGTAAGGCTAATAGAGGGAATGCGTATAGAAGCCCTGGGGGACAGGGGCAATGGAGGGCGTTGTAATTCTCAGCCCCGTGGGAAGGGTATCTGGAGAAAAACCTTGGGAGTTGTGTGTTGAGGGGTGATGCGAAGAGGTCCACTGTGGGGAGACTGAAGATCATGGTCGCCTCCTTGAACAGGGACAGGTGGATGCGCCACTCGGACTGGTCCACCGTGACTCTGCTCAGCCAGACTGCTCGGGTATTTGAAACCCCTGAGATGTGTTCTGCTTTGAGGGAGAGGAGATAGCGCTCCGCCCAACGGCAGAGGCGCTTGGCCTCTCTCATCAATCGTATGGACTGGGTACCCCCTTGCCTGTTGACGTGAGCCTTGGCGGTGACGTTGTCCGTGAGTATAAGGACATGCCGCCCGCGTACCTGAGGGAGGAAGTTGCGCAGGGCCAGATGGATGGCATGGAGTTCCAACCAGTTTATACTGCATGCCCGCTCTGCCTGCGACCATCTGTCCTGTGTTGTGAGCAAGTGGATATGAGCGCCCCATCCGGACAGGCTGGCGTCTGTGGTGAGGGTGAGGCGTTGGGGCTCCTTGAAGCAATGACCCTTGTTGATGGAGGGATTGGTCCACCAGAGGAGAGACATGAGGACCCTTGGAGGTACCTTGACTGTGGCCTTTGAATTGCTTCTGCCGGATCTTTGGAACGGGAGCAGGAACCACTGCAGGGATCTGGTGTGTAAACGGGCCCAGGGAACAATGGAAATGCATGAGACCATTTTACCTAGTAATTTAGACAATTCTAAGAGTGATACCCTTTTTGATCGTCGGATGAGTTTGACGGATTCCTGGATGCTAAGGAATCTTTCCGAGGAAAGGAAGACCTTCCCTTTAACTGTGTCAATGACGGACCCCAAGTGTGATATCCGGGTAGATGGTAACAATTGGCTCTTTTGCCAATTTACTAGGAACCCATGGTCTTGGAGGGCAGAGAGAGTAGCTCTGGTGTCCCTCTCTACCTGGCGTTTGGAGGGAGAGAGGATGAGGATGTCATCCAGGTAGCAGTGGAGACGCACCGGACGGTTCCTGAGGTGAGCTGCTAGAGCCGCGAGGACCTTAGTGAAGGCTCTCGGGGCAGAAGCCAACCCAAAGGGGAGGGCCACATACTGGAAGTGGCGATGATTGTAATAGAACCTAAGGAATTTGGAATGGGAGGGCCAGATTGGAATGTGAAGATATGCCTCTGAAAGATCTATGGAAGAGAGCCAGTCCCCCTGCCTGGTGCCCAGTAGAATGGACTGTAAGGTGTGCATCTTAAACCTGTGGTGGATCAGGTAATGGTTAAGGCGTTTTAGGTCTAGAATTGCTCTCCATCCACCTGAGGATTTGGGAACCACGAAAAGGTGGGAGTAAAAGCCCTGCCCTAGTTGGGAGGGTGGGACGGGTTGGATAGCCTGAATGTTGAGGAGATGATGAATAGCGGAATCCATCAAACTGCGTTTGGAGGGATCCCTCGAGGGGGGGATGCCATGAAAAAGTCGGGGGGGCACTAAACTCCAGGGCGAGACCGAATCTGATGGTGTCCCGGACGCAGGACTCAGGTCCCGGACTCAGAAGTAGAGGAGTCAGTCCCCTTGTTCGGCGAAATGTCTGAGATGTCCGCCAATGGGAAGGGAGGGACGGGATCTATCTGGAGTGCCGGAAAGGCCTCCCCCTTGAACGGACGCTTGTAGCTGCCGCCCCTCCTGTTCCGGTCGCCCGGATCGGCTCGATCGTGAGGTTGGAATGGCCGAAAAGAGGGGGGTCAGGGGTATCTGGGTGGGAAGGGAGACTGGTAGAAAGGTCGGGAGGACCCACTCCGAAATGGCTGAGGGGTTCTTGGCTCTGGTCTCCTAAAAAGAGAAGAAATTTTTTCTTGCTTCTGGTCTCGGCTAGCAGGGGCTCCAGAGCCATACCAAATAGTTTGTCCCGCTTGATGGGGGCGGTTGCCAACTTAACTTTGTTTTTTACATCTGCCTACCAGTGTTTGAGCCAGAGCAGACGGCGGGCTGTAACGTGAGAGGTTATTGCTTGGGAGGAGAACTTAACCGCGTGGTACGTGGCGTCAGCCAAAAATTATGCCGCGGCCGTGAGCTTGGCGATGTCCCTTGTATTAGAGGAGGGGACATGCTGTTTCAGTTGGCGGAGCCACCGGATCGAAGACCTGGTGAAGAAGGAGGCGGCCGTGGCTGATCTAATGGCCCAAGCGTCGGCTTGATGAGCCCGACGTAAGGCTAGTTCGGACCTCTTGTCCTCGGGTTTCAGAGCCTCCAGAGGATCACTAGGGGAGGAGGAGGATGCTAAGCCAACGATGGGCTCATCAACCTCAAGAGTATTAAGCAGGTTGCAAAAGCTTGAATCGAGGTTGAAGAACCTCTTGTCCTGGTTGGATGGGGCAGGAGGGGCCCCCATGGAGACCAACTGATTTGAGACTAGGTCGTGAAAGATGGGTGGAGCCGGAATAACCTCCTCTTCCACAACGGGCTGCCTGAAAATGGTGTCCTCTGGACCTTCTGCCGGGGAAGGGCGGGCAGAGGGAGATTGTACGGATAGGCCAGAAATGTTTTTTGGCCTTAAAGAGGAGCGATTTAAACATGTGTGGCTTGAACAAACCCACAAAGGTGGGTTGATCGGGGGTGAGACCCTCATCCTCGGACATCTCCCCTTCCATCGGGTCTATCTCCGATAGGGGCTCACCGTGGAGTGTGGACCCCCATTCAAACTCTTCCTCCTCCCTGAACTGGTCCAAGCCCTCTATCTCCTCCTCCAATTCCCCTTCTGGGAGAGGGCTGCCCCTCTGTGAAGGTACCTGTGAAAGTGGGGAGGGTCCGGTCTGGGCGAAGACCTGACTGATAGCGACTCGTGTACAGGAGCCATCAGAAGGAGGCCGGGCCTGGACATCTGTTGCAGACCTTCTGCGATCCCCTGGCAGATAGCCCGTTCCATCCAAGCCCTCATTTGTTCAGGAATCTCGACTGCGGTGGGCTCCTCCTGGAGCAGACCAGCAGCTGTGGGAGTGAATGTACCTTCGGGTATCCGCCTGGTCGTTGGTCCAGGGACCTGATGCTCCTGGGATGAGCTGTGCCTGGAGAGGGAAGAACAATCTGGAGGAGGGGGGGGTGCCTAGAGCTAGAAGGAATGGGGGGTGGGAGAACTGGAGGCACTGGTTGTGACTCCCTGGATCGCCTGTCAAATTCTTTCTCCAACACCTTATGGCGTCTTAAGGCATCTCTTTGAGAGGCCTTGGAAGTTTCCTTAGAGGTTTCCTTAGCCTGTCTGCGCAAATGGTAGGACTTAGATGTGGCCTTCAAAGAAAGGCGTTTAGCGGAATTGTCATCTGCCATTTTAGAAGTAAGGATTGTATATAAGTACTATAGGCGGTTGGCTCGCCAAGGGTTCGACCTACGGCAAAGGCCGGGTGTCCTTTAAGCTGGCCCGCGCCCCCTTTTGGAATTTGGAAGTGTATAATCTATATTATTATTATTATTATTATTATTATTATTATTATTATTATTATTATTATTATTACTATATTATTATTATTAAAATTATACGTATCTGTTGTTTTATTTATACAGATAGGTATATATATTCATGAATAATTAGTCACTATTGTTAATAGTATTATTATATAGATATATATATATAAATATTTATTATTATTATTATTATTATTATTATTATTATTATTATTATTTTCCAAAATATCAAACCAATTAGCTAGGTCCGGAGCTCCCAGGGCAGGAAAGCCAGGGAATTGTTGTTGTTAATATCCAATTGGTCAAATGAACACCTGAGGCTGGAGAAAAGGCCTCTAGCAGCCTGCACTCCCAGACAGCAACCGGGAGGGGGTGGCTGCAATTCCTCGCCCTGAGCGTTGCTGCGGAAAGCCAACAACTCTAGATTTTTTATTTTTTTCAGGCAATAGAAACAGAAATAATCAAAGCTCTAACGAGAGCTAACGACCTCGCAGCTGAAAATGAGGCCGGAAGATGGCGCCCGAGCACGAGGCGGCGCCCAAAATGGCGGCCGCCTACGGATCTCCTTTTCGGGCCGCTCAGGGCAGAACTAGGTCCCTCTGGAAAGATTAAAGTGCCTAGAGGGCAGCAAGATGGAATCGCCCCTTCGTGGGGCGATCGGCGTTCGGGTGGGGGGAAAACCAGCTGTGCTCACAGCGCAATCGATTCAAGCCGCTAGCGAGGGCAGCGTAGAGAAGCGGCAGGAATAAACAGTACTAATCAAAGGTGGGGGGGATTAGCGCAGAAGCGCTGCTAAACCGCCCGCTCTTTTTTCCCCCTTGGGGGTGAAAAACCGCGCTCCCCTTGCTCTTGAGGCACCCCAGATGCGCAGAGGCTAAAGGAAGAAATAAACCAGGCAAACCTGAAAGTTTAAAGACGAGCTTGAATCGGCCAAGGAGTGAAAGCAAACACAGCCTAACTCTCCGAAGGCTGAGCATAAACTGGGGAACGCTACAAGGGAGCCACGTGACGGAGGGCGGAGCGTTCCTCAGTAATTAAGCTCAGCCTACAGCAACGCAGACTGAAGCACCTCCCACTCTCTGGATGATCCGAGCAGCTCTAAGGAGAAGGTATTTCTTTTTATCTCTGGTCTCCACCAGGTGGGGATCCAAGACCTCCCCAAACAATTTATCCCCTTTGATGGGGGCAGATGCCACCTTCCACTTCTGCCACCCATCCACCTGCCAGTTTTTAAGCCAGACCATTCTGCGGGCTGCTACAGAAGTTGCAATGGCCTTTGAAGCAAATTTGGCACTGTTTAAAGTGGCATCAGCAGTAAATTCAGCCGCTGCCACAGACAGCGTGCCTTGATGCACTCAGATGTCTGTGGCAGGGACCCTGTCTTGCAGTTGGTGCAACCAACGTACGGAAGACCCCATAAAGAATGAGGCAGCCAAAGCTGCCTTGACCGCCCAGGCAGCCACCAGGTGGGTACGTTGGAGTGATTGTTCGATCCTCTTGTCCTTCACCTTCAATGCCTCCTCTGGATCAGCGGAGTTTGATGAGGAAGAAATCAAGGCTGCAACCAGACCGTCCACTGATGGCACCTGTAATGAGCTGGTAAGTTCAAGCCCCATATTAAAGTAGCGGCATTTGCAGGCTGATAACATGGCAATGTTCCTGGGGATTCCAGCTGTTTTTTGATAACGTTAAAAAATAATCAAGGAACTGGAACCATTTTGGGCTGAACTGTTGGTTCGTCAAAATATTGGTCTGGAGGAGCAGCAATGTCCCCTTCCACTTCACCGACATCTGCTTCTGGCCCTAACTGGGCCATCTTCCTGGCCTTAAACAATAAGGCCCTGAACTTTTGAGAATCAAAAAGACCAGTGAAGGAAGGTCTCTCCAGGGCCATCTCTTTGTCTGCTGAGAAATCAGATTCCGTCTTGTCTTCCTCTGGTGTTTTATGTGCAATGCTGTGTATAGAGGTCAGGAGAAGCCCTGTCCCTAACTATTCTGACCCAACAGGGTTCCCAAAGAACAAACACAAAGGCAGCAGCCTCTACCTTTTAAGGTTTAATAACGAATTCTGTTCTGAAGGCTGCTTTCCACTAATTAGCTCCGACAAGAAAGAGCCTTGCCAAGTTGTTTGTCAAGACTGCCCAAAACCCAGAGATAAGAACTAATTTACAAAATTCTCCAAACATGAATTAAGATAGCCACCAGTTGAGTTTCAGAGCTTCTTTGCTGTCCGCAGAGAACGCTTTTCCAAACCTGGCTTTTATCCTCTTGAGGGAGGGGCCATTACCTTGCAGCCTTACTCCTGGGTCACCTGTGCTGCTGTAATTGTTCTTTCCTCCGAGCAATCCTTCGTGCACGTGCACTTGGCACAGGCTCCTCGGGAACCTCCTCGTCACTGCTGCCAGCTGCCACAATCTCTGAAGGCAGCAGTCCACTCCCTGATGGTCCTAGACCTTCATCAGAGTCCTCACTCTCCTCAGCCATCTGCACCTGCTGCCGACTAACCACAACACTAACACAATTAAAGCTGAATTAATTTTTACAGACGAGGAAGGAAGAATACTAATGGTGGAAATAATGGACAATAAGAAGAATTTTATAGAAAATTGCACAAGCAAATTGCAGAATTGGAATATGACAACCTATGTATCATGGGAGATTTTAATGCAATAGTAGACATGAATTTGGACTACTCAACACAGAAATCCAAAAAAAAATATAGAAAAATAATTCCAAAATCCTTCTTTAGAATTGCAGAGGAATTAAATATTAAGGACGTCTGGAGAGAAAGAAATGCCAAGAATAGACAATATACATTTTATTCCAATAGGCACTTATCATGGTCAAGAATAGACATGATCTGGATGTCAACAGATTTAATCTCTAATACACAAGAAATTACCATAGGAACAAGTACTTGGGCGGACCATAATCCTTTATGGATTAAATGGCAAAGCAAAGAAAAAGATCAAGATGGACTTTAAATAATACAATACTAAAAGAGAAAGAATTTGTACAACAAAAGGAAAAAGAATTGGGTTTTTTCTTTAAAGAAAATAACGAAGAGGACACTTCACTGCAAAACTTATGGGATACCATGAAGGCCTATGTCAGAGGTTTGATCATAGATTACACAAGAAGAAATATTCAAAAAAGATGAGCACAACAAATACTAGAGGAAGACTACAAAAAACTGGAGAAGGAACTTCAAAAATATCCACAAAAAAGGTCATTAAAAATCAAACGAACATTCTTAAACACAAAATGGGGTTGATAGAAAAATAAGAACTAGCTCAAAAAATTAGAAGTACTAAACAGAACTTCTTTGAAATGCAAACAAACCCGGCAGATGGCTAGCATATAAGCTGAAGAAGGAAAGAGAAAACAAAAAGATAACTAAATTAATAGACCATTTTGGAATGGTTTGTTATGGAAATGATGAGAAAAAGGAGACAGCACAGAAATACTATGAGAAATTATACAATCAAGAAAATGTGGAAGAAAAAAATTAAACAATATTTGCAAGGAGCGAAACTACCCCAAATACCTGAGGACATTAAAACAATGCTTGAAGGGAAAATAACAATGATGGAACTGACAGAGTCACTAAACTGACAAAATATTGGAAAGGCGCTGGGCCCAAGTGGGCCACCAGCAGAATTTTATAGTCTTACAAGAATCTCTAAGTATTCAAATGCTTGAGGTGATGAACAAGGTTTTGTCAAAAACTAAAATACCTAATTCATGGACAGAGGCTTATATCACTTTTATACCAAAAGAAGAGACTGACCTACAACGAATTTAAAATTACAGACCTATTTCCTTGCTAAATGCAGATTATAAGATATTTGCCTCAATAATGGCAGAAAGACTTAAAAGATACCTGAATAATTTTATACATACTGATCAAAATGGCTTTCTGCCTAAGAGGCAAATCAAAGACAACATGAGAATAATCCTAAATACATTGGAATATTATGAAACACACTCAGAGAAGCAAATGGCCTTGGTATTTCTAGATGCACAAAAAGCCTTTGACAATGTAAATTGGCAGTTTATGATATTACAAATGAGACAGATGGGCTTTGGAAAAAGATTTATTAAAACAATTGAGGTAATATATCACGAGCAATCTGCCAGAGTAATGGTGAATGGAGATTTGACAGATAATATTAATATTAAAAAAGGAACTAGACAAGGATGTCCGCTGTTGCCACTGTTGTTTGTCCTGACTTTGGAGGTTTTAAATAGAAAAATTAGAGACAATGGTGAAATAAAGGGAATGAAAATAAAAAAGGAGTATAAACTGCAAGCATTTGCAGATAATCTGGTTTTCATATTGGAGGAACCATTGAAAACAGCACCCATGCTAATAGAAGAGATTGAAGAATATGGGAAAGTGGCAGGATTGAAAATAAATAAAGATAAAACTAAGATATTAGTGAAAAATATGAACAACAAAACATAGAATTGACAGAGAAATTGAATATCCAGATCACAAAAAGTTAAATATCTAGGAATACAACTAACAGCAAGGTGTGGAACCTTAGAAGAAGACAATCATTACAAATTAAAACAACAGATTGTGACAGATATCAAAAAATGGGAAAACTTACAATTATCCCTAATAGGGAGAATATCTACATTTAAGATAAATATATTACTAAGGATTTTATATTTGTTTCAGACAATTCCAATTAAACTAGGGAAAGAATATTTCAAGGATCTAAATAAAATAATACTGAAGCATATATGGCAGGGAAAGAAGGCAAGAATTAAATTAAAATTGCTACAAGATGCTAGATCAAGAGGAGGTTTTGGTCTACCCAATTGGGAATTATATTACCAGGTGGCAACACTGATGTGGGTGAAAGAATGAATAGTCTTAAGGAATACTAGATTGTTAACATTAGAAGATCACAACCTATTATTGGGATGGCACGCTTTTTTATGGTATAAGGAAAATAAAACACATGGGTATTTTAGCAGACATTATATTCGTGATGCTCTATTATTAGTATGGGAGAAAGTAAGAAAACAACATTACATGAAAATACCAGTCTGGTTGTCAACCATAGAGGCATTTGCATATCCAATTGCTTATAAAATTGAACATACAGTAAGATACAATGAAATATTAAATGAAGAAGGTGAACTCAAATCTAAGCAAGAACTAGAGGAAAAAGAAATAGAGATGAATTGGTATTTATATGTGCAAATACATTCTAGATATGATAAAGATCATAAGACAGAAGGATTTTATAATGAACTTACTAAATTAGATGAAATTTTGACAGGTACTGATGAGAAGGTTTTTAATAAATTATATGGATATTTACTTGGAATAAAATTAGAAGAACAAGAAGTAAAAGAAACAATGATTGCTCAGGGGAAAATTTTTGGATATGGGATAGATTTAGAAAGATGGCAGAAATTATGGTCTCGAAACTATAAAATAACAATGTCAACAGCATATAAAGATAATTTGTATAATGAACTGGCTTTTTTCTTTAAAGAAAATAAAAAAGAAGATACTTCAATGCAGAATGTTTGGGATACAATGAAGGCATATGCTAGAGGTTTGATAATAGACTACATAAGAAAAAAGAATATTAGGAAAAGGCAAGCTACTAAAGCCTTGGAAGATGAGTATAAAAGACTTAAAAAAGAATTACAGAAAATGCCACAGAAAAAAGATATTAAATTGAAATTGGACATAACTAAACATAAAATGGGCTTAATAGAGAAAGAAGAACTGGCACAGAAAATTAGGAATGCTAAACAGAATTATTTTGAAGATGCAAATAAACCAGGTAGATGGCTAGCATATAAATTGAGAAAGGAGAAAGAGTCAAGGAAAATATCGCAGTTAATAGATGACCAAGGCCAAGTTTGCTATGGCAGTAAGGAGAAAAAAGAAATTATTCGAGATTTCTATGGACAACTATATAAGAAAGAGAATATTGATGAGGAAAAAGTCAAACAGTACTTACAGAATGCCAACCTACCTAAGATATCCAAAGAGACTGAAGAAATGCTAGAAAGTAATATAACAATGATGGAATTAAGTGAAGCACTTAAGAAACAAAATAATGGGAAAGCACCAGGTCCAGATGGGCTCCCGGCAGAATTCTACAAAATATTACATGAATCATTGAGCACACCATTGTTAGAAGTCATGAATGAAGCTATGTCAGAGAAGGTGATACCTAAAACATGGTCAGAGGCTTATATTACACTTATTCCAAAAGAAGAGGCTGATCCACTGCAAATCAAGAACTATAGACCGATTTCTTTATTAAATGCAGACTATAAAATCTTTGCTTCAATTTTAGCAGAAAGACTTAAAAAATATCTGAATAATTTTATTCATCCAGATCAAAATGGATTTCTGCCAAAGAGACAAATTAGAGACAATATGAGAGTAATTCTGGATACTTTGGAATACTATGAGGCACATCCTGAAAAACAAATGGCTTTGATATTCCTAGATGCCCAAAAGGCATTTGACAATGTGAACTGGAGATTTATGTTACTTCTATTGGAACAGATGGGCTTTGCCAGAAGATTTATCCAAGCAATAGAAGCTATTTATCACGAGCAAACAGCAAAGGTAATGATGGAGGGAGAACTTACAGACTCTATTAATATAAGAAAAGGCACAAGACAAGGATGTCCCCTATCTCCTTTGCTATTTGTATTGACTTTGGAAGTGTTGAATAGAAATATTAGAGAAGATAAAAGTATAAAAGGAATGAAAATTAAAAAGGAAGAATTCAAATTGCAAGCCTTTGCAGATGACTTAGTCTTTATTTTGGAAGATCCTTTAGAAACAGCTCCGAAGCTACTGGAAAAGATAGAGACATATGGTGAGGTGGTTGGTCTGAAAATAAATAAAGATAAAACAAAGATCTTGTCAAAGAACATGTTACTAAGACAAAGAGAAGAACTGGCAGACCTGTCGAAAATCCAAGTTACGAACAAGGTCAAGTATTTGGGGATATACTTGACATCAAGATGTAGTACATTAAAAGAGAAAAATTATATTAAACTTAAACAACAGATAGCCTTAGATTTGAAGAAATGGGAAAACTTACAACTGTCATTAATAGGGAGAATTTCAACAATCAAGATGAATATTTTACCCAGAATCTTATTTTTGTTTCAAACAATACCAATTAGGCTCGGAAAAGACTATTTTGAGGACTTAAATAAAATTGTGTTGAAGTATATACGGCAAGGTAAGAAAGCGAGGATAAAGCTAAAGCTCTTGCAAGATGCTAGAATTAGAGGAGGTTTTGGCCTGCCTAATTGGGAGTTGTACTACCAAGCTGCAAATTTGATGTGGGTTAAGGAATGGATAACACTAAGAAAGACTAGATTGTTGACACTAGAAGGTCATGATTTGTTGTTGGGTTGGCATGCTTTTTTATGGTACAAGGGAATTAAAACACAGGGTTACTTTAGAAGACATTATATACGGGAGTCTTTGTGGTTAAACTGGGAGAAGATAAAAAAAACAATGTTATCTGAAAATTCCAGTTTGGCTATCGACTATTGAAGCATTTTCCTATCCTATAATCTATAAGAAGGAACAAACAGTTAGATATGGGGAATTATTAGATGAAAAGGGTGAACTTAAATCGATACAAAATCTAGAGGAACAAGGTATACAGATGAATTGGTTTTCATATGTGCAAATACACTTAAGGTATGATGAAGATTCTAAAAGGGGCGTTGGTTCTTACCTGATAGGCTTCTTCTCGTAGAGCTGCGTAGAGCGTCCAGGATGGGAGGTGCTCCAGTCTCGGCTCTCACAGGCTGAGCTTGAAATTGAGGAACGCCTCTCTCCATCACATGGTCCTCTCGGCGTTCCCCAGTTTTGCGAAGATGAGAAGGAAGGCCCTATTCTCATCCTGACTAAGAAGTATTAGTTTGCTTGGCCGAAAAACGAGATTCCCCACCAGACGGGCTAATGGGTGGGGCTGGACGCTCTACGCAGCTCTACGAGAAGAAGCGTATCAGGTAAGAACCAACGCCCCTTCTCCATAGAGCTGCTACGAGCGTCCAGGATGGGACATACCAAAGCTTGGCGAGTCCTGCAGGCGGGTTCCCGTCTGGTGTGGAATCTCCCCTGGAACCTCAAGGACCCGCTGAAGGACCCGCCTGCCAAATGAAGCCTCGGCAGAGGCGAATACGTCGATCTTGTAGTGTTTGATAAAAGGGGATGGGGATGCCCAGGTGGCAGCCCTGCAGATATCGGTTATTGAAGCTTGGGTGGCCCATGCAGCGGAGGTAGCCGCACTTCTAGTAGAGTGGGCGGTCACGCCAGAAGGAACAGGGAGGGACTGTGCCTGGTAGGCCTTAGCGATGGCGGCCTTAATCCAGCGGACCACGGTTGTGGGAGTCACTTTGTGGCCGAGAGACGTAGGCTGAAAAGAGACGAATAAGGCCTCCGACTTGCGGAAGGGCTGGGTGCGCTTGATATATACTCTCAAGGCGCGCCTTACGTCAAGGGTGTGCCACTGTCTCTCCCTCTCTCGAGAGGGGTTGGGGTTGAAGTTCGGGAGGATGAGCTCCTGAGCTCTGTGAAATGCTGAGTTTATTTTAGGGAGGAAGGTAGGGTCAGGTCGGAGGACGACTCTGTCAGAATGAAAGATACATAGGTCCTGTCTGATGGAAAGGGCTGCCATCTCCGAGATCCGACGAGCGGATGTAATGGCCACGAGAAAGACAGTTTTGAGAGTGAGAAACTGTAAAGAAGCCTCCCTAATGGGTTCAAAGGGGGGCTTGGTAAGAGCGACCAGGACTTTGTTGAGGTCCCAGGTGGGAAAACGGTGTATGGTCGGGGGGTGGAGATTGGAAGCTCCCCTGAGAAAAGCCCGGATGAGGGGGTGATGGGAGATGGGACCCCCATTATCTGAGGAAACAACAATTGCCAGGGCCGCGACCTGACGCCTTAGGGTGTTGGTGGACAGACCCTTGTTGAGGCCCTCCTGAAGAAATTCCAGGATCTGAGCAATGGAGGGAGAAAGGGGATTAATCTGAAGTTTGAGGGCCCAAGAACGAAAGGCGACCCACGTGGCATTGTAGATTCGGGTGGTCGAGGGCCGTCTAGCTGCCAGGATGGTGTCTATAACCTGGCTGGAAAAATTCTGTCCCTTTAAACGGTCCCGCTCAACCTCCAGACGGCTAATTGGAGCCATTGGGGGGTCGGGTGTAGCAGAGGGCCCTGGGACAGGGAGATCTTGTTGGGAGGGATTCTCCAGGGAGGGGCCACGGACAGGTTGCGGAGGTCCGCAAACCAGGGGCGTCTGGGCCAATAAGGGGCTACTAGAAAAATCTCTGCCTTTTCCAGAATCAACTTGTGTATCACCCTGGGGATGATGGTAAGGGGGGGGAAAGCATAAAGGAGCCCTGGAGGCCAAAGACAACGGAGGGCATTGTGGTTCTCCGCCCCGTGAGAGGGGTACCTGGAAAAGAACCTCGGTAGTTGGGCGTTGAGGGGGGATGCGAAAAGATCCACCGTGGGGAGGCCGAAGATTGAGACTGCCTCCCTGAATAGGGAGGGGTGGAGGTGCCATTCTGTTTGGTCCAGGGTGGCTCTGCTGAGCCAATCTGCTTGGATGTTTAGGGTCCCTGATATGTGGTCTGCCTTGATGGAGGACAGGTTCGATTCCGCCCAACGGCACAGATGTTCGGCTTCTCTCATGAGCCTTACTGACTGAGTGCCCCCCTGTCTGTTGATATGGGCCTTTGCCGTGATGTTGTCTGTAAGGACCAGGATGTGACGCCCGCGTACCTGGGGTAGGAAGCTGCGAAGCGCCAGGTAGACAGCGTGGAGCTCCAGCCAATTTATAGAGCAGAGTTGTTCTGTTGCCGACCATTTGCCCTGGGACGAGATGGAGAGGACATGAGCGCCCCAGCCGAGGAGGCTCGCGTCCGTGGTGACGGTTAACCGGTCGGGTTCCTTGAAGTAGTGGCCCTTGTTGATGGCCGGCCTGGTCCACCAAAGGAGGGACGAGAGAACTCTTGGAGGAACTCTGACCCGGAGTCGCGAGTTGCTCCTTCCTGAACGTTGATGCGGCAGCAGAAACCATTGAAGGGACCTGGTATGGAAACGGGCCCAAGGGATAATAGATATACATGAAATAAGCTTCCCCAACAGTTTAGACAATTCTAAAAGAGACACTTTTCTTGCCCTCCTGACATCTTTGATGGATTGTTGGATACTGAGCCACCTGTCCGGAGACAGGAAAACCAGTTCCTGGGTGGTGTCGATCACTGCCCCCAAGTGAGTGAGTCGGGTAGAGGGGGAAAGGTGACTTTTCTTCCAATTAATCATGAACCCATGGTCCTGAAGGGTGGTAAGGGTCAATTTAGTATCTCGTTGGGCGTGGACTCATGAGGAGGAGAGGATGAGGATGTCGTCCAGGTAACAGTGGAGACGGACAGGGAAGGATCGCAGGTGGGTGGCGAGAGCCGCCAAAACCTTGGTGAAAACTCTGGGGGCAGAGGATAGACCAAAAGGAAGCGCAACGTACTGGAAATGCTGTTTACTGTAGGAAAAACGGAGAAACTTGTAATGGGAGGGACGAATTGCAATGTGTAAATATGCCTCGGAGAGGTCAATTGAGGTGAGCCAGTCCCCTCGCCGGGTTCCCGTAAGTATAGACTGCAAGGTGTGCATTTTAAATTTACGAGGGGCAAGGTAGCGGTTTAGCCTTTTTAAATCTAGGATAGCCCTCCAACCCCCCGAATGCTTGGGCACTACGAACAAGTGGGAATAGAAGCCTCGTCCCCGTTCAGCTGCGGGGATGGGCTGTATAGCCTTTATGTCAAGGAGATGGTTAATGGCGGCGTCCATAAGGGCCCTCTTGGCAGGGTTCCTGGAAAGGGGGGAGGACATGAAAAATTCGGGAAGGGGGGATTGGAACTCAAGTGCCAGGCCAAGACGAATCGTATCCCTGACCCATGCATCGGTAGTGATGGCCTCCCATCGACTAGCGAAATGCTTGAGGCGGCCGCCTATAGGGAAAATTGCATTATCGAGAACGACGGAAAGGTCTGCTCCCGGATCCCCGGAAGGACTTTTTGAAGGAGACACCTCTTCTGGACCTGTCGGACGGATCCGGCCGGTCGTGTGGGGGAGGAGGTCTGTAGGAGGGGGATTGGAAGTATCTGGCGGGGAAAGAGGCATGGGAGGAGGATCAAAAGGAACCTCGACGAAAGGAGGGAGAGGGATCTCTGGGGTCGGGCCTCCGAAAAAGCGAAGGAAGGTACTTGCGTTTGTTACGGGTCTCGGCCAGGAAGGGGTCGAGAACCGATCCAAACAGTTTCCCCCCGGAAATGGGAGCTGAGGCCAGCTTCGCTTTGTTCTTGACGTCCGCTTGCCAGTGGCGGAGCCAAAGCAAGCGGCGAGCAGTGACCTGAGACGATATGGCTCTGGTGGAAAATTTTACGGCTTGGAAGGTAGCGTCAGCCGAGAACTCGGCCGCGGCCGTGAGCTTAGCGATGTCCTGCTGCGCTCTGAGGTTGGCTGCGGGGACATGCTGTTTAAGCTGCCGAAGGGAAAAAAAAAAACGGTGGCAGGACAGGAGAACGGAGGTGAAGAAGTCTGGTGCAGGCTTCGAACACCTTTTCTGGCGTCAGGAGCGATCCCCCAGGGATACATGAACCCCGGAGAGGTTCGTGTCAACGTGGAGATCCTCGAGCTGCAGAGGGGGGAAGGCAACTCCCCGACAGTGAAGAGGGAAGCTCCCGAGCTCGGCGCTAAAGAGTAAGCTGTCATTTTATGGCGGCTTCCAATCCGGTCTGCCACTTGAGTGAATAAGCAAAGCAGTGACAGCCTGCGAGATCGAGTAACAGGAACAGAGAAACGGTTTATATCTTGGATTCTTTGAAGTCTGAAAGGAGTAGAATGACAGAAGAATGATAGCATAAATTCTTCTCTCCTGGTTGTGATAAGCACCTCTTGGAAGTCGGGCGGAGAGCGGCCAGAAAAGCAATTGGGAAAATGGAAAGATTATAATGGAGAGCGAAGGAAAGCACAGTTTTACCCTGTGAGGGGGAAGCTCTGGGGAAAGAGGGAGATTGCTAAAACCTGGAGATTGGAGGTCCGGAACTGGTGAGGGGCTTTATTTGATTCTTGGACCTTTCTTTTTGACTCTATTTGAGAAGAGGGAGGCGATGGAGGTGAAAGAATATTGACATTGATTGAGTCTTATGAATCCTCAGGTCTGAGCACAACATGACTATTACATCTACTTAATATTGGGGAGAAGATAAATTGAGCATTATATTGGACTTTGGAAGATTTGTATGTGGATTTAAAAGTTGGAAAGCAAAGAAAGAAGCAGCAGCAAGAGGAAGAAGCCAGAGGCGAACAGTAGGCTGGGAAAGACGGTTTTGGGACTGCAGATTAGTCAGCACATTTCACCATTTGCTGATTGGAAGGCTGAAAAGAAACCTCTAGCTGGAAGATGGAACTTTAGCTCACCCAATTTGCTTTCTTTATTACGTGGTACTACTTAAGTTTACTAAGTTGGCACTATTTTCTCTTTAAGATGACTTCCTTGTTGTTGTTTGTTTGTTGATTTTCTGAAGCTGTGGTAATCTCTCTTCTACCCCTTCTCTTATTATCTTGCCCCCTGCCTCCCTATTGTATCTCCTAAATACTTTACATAATTTTACTTACTGGGGGGGGGGGGAAGAGGAGGATACACTATTATCAAAGAGTTAAGAGTTTACTGTTGTAAGTATTAATAGTAAAAAGGGATAAACTTTGTTGATATAATCTATTTATAAATTATTTAGACTACTTATGACATTTAAGATTAATCCCTTAAAGTGTTAATTGATGTACTATTGTTGACCAATTTTCTTATTACATTGACTAGAATATTGTTGCAGATCTCTATTTATGATATAGGGGAAAAGACTGTGGAGTGAGATATAAAATTGAAATACGTGAATAGTCTTTCAAGTACAGGACCCAAATACTGAATGGTGATTTGGGATAATATATTTAAAATTGTGCATCAACAAAAACAAATACTTAGAGAGATGACATCCACAACAACTATGGCCTTAAAAACAGGAAAGAAGGCTATCCCGACCCTATCGACTACGTTGACAGCCACCCCACCAACATCTCAAAAAACTATCGAGGAGTCTTTAATAGGGGAAAAGCAGCCCAATGTCCCCAATATTAATATACAAACTTCCATATTAGCCTTGCAGGAAGCTATATCTAAAATGCAAGAAATGATGATTAAAAATCACAAGGAAACTAGAGCAGATATAAGCGAATTGAAAGATGAGATGGGGAAACTGAAGGCTGAAATGAAAGCGGATATATCGAAGGTGGAGGGTAAGATAGGGTCTCTACAGCAGGCCATGGAGAGAAACGAAGTGAAAATAAAAGATATAGAGAGTAGAACAACACGCATGGAGACTAACTTTGAAAGGATGGATGAGGAATTTAAAAATGTACTTAGAGAAACGGAAGACTCTCTGGTCCACCTCGAGATGGACAAAGCAATGGCGTATTTAAGATTCCAGAATGTGGCGGAAGCCAAAAATGAAGAATTGGAACATTTGATGGCAGAAATATTGGCTGAATGGTTAGGAAAGGAAAAAGATGATCTAATTAAAGAGTTTGATGAGGTATATAGGGTTAGCACAAGCTACGCCAGGCGTAACAACTGTCCAAGAGAAATTCATATCCGCTTCTCTAGGAGATGTCTGAGGGATTTAATTTTGAAAATGTCTAGGGAGGAAACAATATCATATAAAGGCAGAGAAATTAGGATTTTAAAACAAATTCCAAAGAGAGTGAGGATGATAAGACAAGATTATAAATTTTTAGCTAATGATTTAAATAAAGAAGGAATCCATTTTAAATGGTTAATCCCGGAAGGGATGTTAATTACATGGAAAGAGAGGAAAATCAAAATAGAATCGATAGAACAGGCCCAAGTTTTTCATCAACAGCTCACAGATAAGAATAGTCAACCCACCAAAGAAGAACCTAAAACAAGACCACAGGAGGTCCGATATTATCACAGAACCCAAAAGGAACGACTTTCTCCAATTTCAGGAAGTGATAATCCACAACATGGGAGAGAAGAGCAAATCCCACAACAACAACAAGAGAACCGAATCATTACTAGGCAAAAATCTAAGCAGAAGTAGATAAATGGTGGAGGGGAAGAAGTTGCTCTCCATCAATATAAACGGATTAAATTCATTATTAAAAAGAAAAAGGATATTCTCAAAACTTATTCAACATAACGCAGATATAATATGTCTTCAAGAGACACATATTTCGAAGAATGACGAAAGACATCTAATTTGTCCAAAATTAGGTAAACTTTTTACAGCACCGGCTGACCAACACAAGAAAAAAGGAATTGCAATTTATGTAAAACAAGATGTAAAGGCAGAATTAATCTGGTCGGATCCCGAAGGAAGAACTCTGGTTATACAAGTTTGGATAAACCACATCACATTTTTACTTGTAGCAATCTATGCCCCAAATGATGACCAGGGGAAATTTTTTAAACACCTTCACCAAAAAATAGTAGGCTTTGAAAAAAGAAACATTTGCTTGATTGGCGATTTTAACTCCATTGCAGACTACCAGAAAGACCATAGTAATATGGGGAAAAACAAGAAGGGGAAAAGGGAACTTTCTGCGGCATGTAAGGAAATGTTGAGAGAGTTAAATTTAAAAGATCTATGGAGGGAACGGAATCTTGAAGGAAAACAATTTACATATTATTCTAACCCACATAAGACTTGGACCAGAATAGATATGGCTTGGATGGATTTGGACTTGGCTAATGAAATAAAAGAAATCAAAATCCTACCGAATGAATGGGCTGATCATAACCCAATACAGCTAATTTGGAGAGATAGGAGACGAATAAAAAAAAGATGGACACTAAATAACCAAATTGTAAACGAAGAAGAGTATATTAATAAACTGAAAGAGGAGCTAAACTATTTTCTAAAAGATAATAATAATGAAACAACTTCAAAACAGAACATTTGGGATACTATGAAAGCAATTATAAGAGGCACAACAATTTCCTATAATGCTATGAGAAACAAGAGAATTTATGCCCAACAAAACGCGTTACAACAACAAATCCAAGACTTAGAAATACAATTACAAAAAACCCCTAAGACCCAAGGACTACAAAATCAGTTAATACTAGCCAAACATAAGCTGAATTTAATTGAACAAGATAAAATAGAAGTTAGCTTGAGAAGGTCCAAACAAAATTATTTTGAACACGCCAATAAACCAGGAAGATGGCTATCTTATAAACTTAAAAAAGAAAAAGAAAAGAGATTGATACACCAATTAATAGACGAGAAAGGCATCCCACAACATGAGATTGAGAAGAAAAAGGATATTATATTAAACTATTTCCAAAGATTATATAAAAAAGAAGAAATCAATGAGGATAAAATAAGAACTTATCTGGAGAATACGAATGATAAAACAATAGGGGAAGGAGACAAAGAATTACTAAATAAGGATATTACATGGTCTGAGTTAAAATCCGCAATGGAAAATCAATGTAATAATAAATCCCCTGGTCCAGATGGGATTCCAGTAGAATTGTATAAAGCCACAATAGATTTAGTAGGGCCTCTGATGCTGGAAGTGTTTAACGAAGTACTTTTGGCTGCCAAAATGCCAGACTCATGGAGGGAGGCGTTGATTGCGTTAATTCCGAAGGAGGATGTGGATGCCAGATATATCAACAATTATAGACCAATCTCACTTTTAAACGCCGATTATAAATTATTTACCTCAATTATTGCGAATAGAGTAAAACAAGTTTTAAATTTATACATTCATGAAGACCAAAATGGTTTCCTTCCATTCCGCCAAATTAAAAACAATTTAAGAACCGTTATTGACGTCTTAGAATATTATGAAGCTCATCCAGAGAAACAATTTACACTCATGTTTCTAGATGCGGAGAAAGCATTCGATAACTTACATTGGCACTTTTTAATACAAAAAATCTATAACATGAATCTGGGCACTAAATTCGAGAATATTATCACAACAATTTACAATACCCAACAAGCCAATATACTAATTAATGGTGAACAAACAGGCCCACTAAGCATTGAAAAGGGCGTTAGACAGGGTTGCCCTCTCTCACCCCTCTTATTTATATTTGCTTTAGAATCATTGTTAACGCGGATAAGACAAAATTCTGAAATCCAAGGGGTTAGGGTCAAAGAAGAGGAATATAAATTACAGGCGTTTGCAGACGATATGGTTTTCTTCCTAGAGGATCCCATGGAAAAAGGACATAATCTAATAAAAGAACTAGAACAATATGGTTCAGTAGCAGGATTAAAGATTAACAGAAATAAGACGAAATTACTGACTAAAAATCTAACAGAGAACCAGAGGAAAGAATTAGAAAAAACCATGGGGATACAGGCAACAAAAAAGGTCAAATATTTAGGCATATGGTTAACACCACATAGTAAATCACTCAAAGAGAATAATTATGATAAACTGTTACAGCAAATTAAGAAAGATCTAGAATCTTGGAATAAGTTGCAGCTTTCTTTACTGGGCAGGATTGCCACAATCAAAATGAACATTTTACCAAAACTCCTTTACTTATTCCAGACAATCCCAATAAAATTACCAAAAAATTTTTTTGATGATATAAATAAGGTAACTCTTAAATTTATTTGGCAAGGGAAAAAAGCTAGAATCAGTATTAAGGCCTTACAAGATGCAAAAAGTAGAGGTGGGCTAGCGCTTCCAAACTGGGAATTATATTATTGGGCAGCCAACTTATTATGGTTAAAAGACTGGGTCAATTTACGGAATAAAAGAACTCTAGCCTTGGAAGGGCACGACCTTCAGAGAGGATGGCACGCATTTCTATGGGATGTGGGGAAAACTAAACAGGCGTACTTTCATAGATATCTTATTAGAGATTCACTATTAACTAATTGGAAAAAAATAAGTAAAAAACATTATTTAAAAATTCCGATTTGGCTTTCAACAATGGAGGCAACGGTTCATCCCAACAATTTGGATATAACAAAAACGACTAAATATAAAGATTTATTAGACCCTCTAGGAAAATTAAGAACTCGACAGGACTTACAGGAACAGGGATTTAAAATTGATCAGTGGTTATATATACAAATCCATAGTAGATACAAACAAGATATCAAAGAGTTTGGAATCTATAGCAAATTACAACACTTAGATAAAATCTTATTAGGATCAAATAAAAAGAATATCTCTAAATTTTATAAATATTTATTGGAGGTAGAATTAGAGCAAGAGATAGTGAAAGGGAACATGATAATGTGGAGTAGGAATATTGGAAGAAGCATTACATTAACAGAATGGAAAAGATCTGGAATAGAATCATTAAGATTACGAAATCTGCGGCGTACAAAGAAAATATGTATAAAATGTTATATAGATGGCACTTACCCCCTTCGAGGTTAGCGAAAATGAACCCAAACTCTAGTCCAAAATGTTGGAAATGTAAAAACATAGAGGGAACCTACTTTCATATGTGGTGGACCTGTAAAGAAGCCCAGAAATACTGGCAAAAAATTAGAAAATGGCTGGAGGAGATAACCAAAGAACAAATTGAATACAAACCAGAGTTCTTCCTACTAGGGATCTCTGATAAACATTTTCCTAAAAAGACGAAATATATAATAATTCATATTCTAACTGCGGCCAGATTAGCATTTGCCCAGTGCTGGAAATCATCCCGTTTACCTACAGATCAATTGGTCATTCAGAAAATATGTGACTGCGCAGAAATGGACAATTTAACCATAGCTCTTAAAAATAAAGAGTCTTCAGCATTTGATAATAATTGGAATGCGTGGTATAATTGGTTATATCAGAGATAAACTGTTCAATGAGCATAAATAAGCATAAATAACCATAAATAGTGATAAGATGTGTATATTTAAAGTAAGGTAGGAGAATTGGATCTTGTAGACTGTCAAAAAGAATATCTGTCTGGTTTTAACGTATTTTCTTTTTTCTTCCGTCTCTTTGTTTTTTTTCTCTATTTTATACTTCTTTTTTTAAGCTGCCGAAGCCACTTAATAGAGGATCTGATAAAGAAAGACGCAGCAGTGGACGCTCTAACAGCCCAAGCGTCAGATTGGTAAGCACGGCGCACGGCCAGCTCGGCTCGTTTGTCCTCAGGCTTGAGTGCCTCTAAGGCATCGCTAGGGGTTGAAGGGGAAGCTAGACCCACGATAGGCTCGTCAACAGAGGGGGGATCAAGCATAAGGGAGAATTGCAGGTCAAGGTTGAAAAAACGCTTGTCCTGAGTGGAAGGAGGGGGAGGGGGCCCCGAGGAGGCTAGCTGCCTGGAGACCAGGTCGGAAAAGATAGGTGGAACAGGAATGACATCAGTCTCCACCACGGGCTGGGAAAAAATGGAATCGAGAGGCACCCCCGAGGCCGCTGGCTGAGATGGAGTGGGAGGGGTCAGGCCGGAGGTATTTTTGGCCTTGAAGAGAACAGACCTGAACAGGTGCGGTTTAAACAGCCCCACAAATGCGGGCTGGTCCGGGGTGAGGCCTTCGTCCTCTGACATGTCCCCCTCCAGTGGGTCTGCTCCCGAGAAGGGCTCACTGCCAATGATGGACCCCAAATCAAGGTCTTCCTCTTCCCCAAAGAGGGTGGGACCCCCGAGCTCCTGTGTCTCCATCTCCTCCATCCCCAGAGGTAGAGGCAAATCCCTGTGGGATACTACCTGACCATGCAAGGCATCTGATCTGGAGAGCGATCTAACAGATGGTGCGTGAACTTCAGGGGCCGCGGGCCGTGGGGCCGGGCCGGCCATCTGCTGGAGCTCTTGCGCGATTCCCTGCCGGATGGCAAACTCCATCCATTATTTCAGGTTCTCAGGAATTTCCACCGTGGGGGGTTGGGGAGGCTCCTCCGAGCGCAGGCCTGCAGCAGTGGGAGTGAAAGTGGCCTCAGGGGCCTGCCTAGGCTGTGAGGTTGAAGAATGAGCAGGAGAGGGAAGGGGAGGAGGATGGGCGGAGGTTGAGGGGGTGGGGGCGGAAGGAGCCAGAGGCACGGAGCTTGACTCTCTAGAACGCCTGTCAATTTCTTTCTCAAGTGCCCTGTGACGTCTGAGGGCATCCCTCTGGGAGGCTTGGGAAACTTCCTGTGCCTGGTTGCGCAGGTAATGGGATTTTGACTTGGCCTTCAAAGAAGTGCCACGAGATACTCTGTCATCTGCCATCTGGAGAAAGAAAAGGTTTTGAATTAATATGAGACGGTTGGCTCGTCTGGATGCGACCTACATCAAGGCCGGGTATCACAACGCTTGTTTCACACACCCCTTTTGGTCAAAATTTTTGTAAGCTGTTAAAAAGAAGCAGGGCCTAGCCCAGGAAACCAATCAGCCAAAAGAGGAACGCCCATGCAGCTGCCCCCCCCCCGGGTAAAACCGGGGGGGGGGGATATCAATGCTGCTACTTCGCCAGCTGAGGAGGCTGCAGAGCCAACGGACCCTGTAGTGCTCGAGAACTTCGAACGAGGACTTGAAGACACGAGCTATAATGTAGACAGTCCTAGGGATCTGCCTAGTGATTAGTAGACACGCAGCCTGCTAGTAAGGCCTAGAGAAAAATGGCGGTCGGCCATGCGGCCACATTCAAAATGGCGCGACACCTGGGCGCACCCAAGATGGCGGATGCCACGCGGCGCCCAAAATGGCGGCCACGAGCTGTTCGAGGCAACACCCAGCGGCGGTACTCTCCCTGAGAAAAAAGGAAGGGCCTGAAGGCCACGAATATCGGGAGGAGCAGGGGAGGAAGATTTCCCCTGAGCTAAGACAGTGTTCGCAGGGGGGAAACAGCGATCGAAGAAAATGAGGCAGGAAACGAGGCGGCTTCGCGCTGAGCGAAGGAGCGGCAGACGAAGGAGGGGGGGGTGGGGGGGCAGCGCTCGAAGCGCTAGATTGTGCCCCTGGAAAAAACAGAATAAAATGTCCCCCCTGTAGGAAGAAAGGCTCCCTAAGGAGTTCAAACCTCCAATCCACTGCGCTGATGAAGAGAGAGGGTCCAATTCAATAGATCTCTGTGAGGAATGCTGATCGGCCAAGAGCTGAGAAAAAGCAGCCTGACTACCACGAGGCTGAGCTAAAAACTGGGGAACGCCGAGAGGACCACGTGATGGAGAGAGGCGTTCCTCAATTTCAAGCTCAGCCTGTGAGAGCCGAGACTGGAGCACCTCCCATCCTGGACGCTCGTAGCAGCTCTATGGAGAACAGAGGGATTTTATGATAAACAGACTGATTTAGATAAGATTTTGACAGGTACTGATGAAAAGGTGATTAAAAAACTATATGGTTATTTACTGGGAATTAAGCTAGAGGAAGAACAAGTTAAAGAAACTATGATTGCTTGGGGGAGGAATTTTGGATATGGGATTGATTTAGTGAAATGGCAAAAACTATGGTCGCAAAATTATAAAATGACAATGTCAACAGCTTATAAAGAAAATCTGTATAAGATGTTTTACAGGTGGCATTTTCCCCCGACAAGGATAGCAAGAATGTTCAAGAATAAATCTGAAAAATGCTGGAAATGTCATCAGATACCTGGCTCATACTACCATATGTGGTGGACTTGTGAGGATGCTAGAAAATACTGGACTAAAATCCGCATGTGGTTGGAAAAAATGACAAAGAAACACATAGATATGAAACCGGGGGTTTTTTTATTGGGAATCTTACCAGATGCATACAGCAAAGACTTGAAATACCTGATTGTAAATGTATTAACTGCGGCTAGGATTGTATTTGCTAAAAATTGGAAAAATGAGAAAATTCCATTGCAGGAAGAAATTATTAAGAAAATATTGGAATGTGCTGATATGAGTAGATTGACATTTGAAATTAGAGAGCAAGAAGATAAACAATTTTATAAAATTTGGGACCTTTTCTATCAATGGTTGGATGATAAAATACAATAATAGAATATTTAGAATGTTAGATAATAAGGAATATTTTTGTTTTTTCTTTTTCTTTTGTTATTTGACATCATATCTATAAAGTGTTTTTTAGGATAGATTTGGTATGATTATATGATTTGTTATAGAATAAATTACCTAAATTATAGTTATCTCATAAAGTATGAATGAATAAAATTATAGTCAAATGATTTTTTAATAATGATATGAGGACATATAAGTTTGGATTGATAATAAGAGTTATTATGTAACATAACCGTAATTGAGACTACGAAATGAATGCACAAAACTGATGAACCAACCGACACACTGTTTGTATATATGTACGGAAGAGAGCTGATGTTTTTATGTTTTGTTTGTTTTGTTTGTTTTTAAAAAAACCAATAAAATTGTTTTTTTAAAAAAAGATAATTTGTATAAGATGTTTTACAGGTGGCATCTACCCCCAGCAAGAATAGTAAGGATGTTCAAGAATAAATCGGAGAAATGTTGGAAATGTCATCAGATACCTGGATCGTACTACCGTATGTGGTGGACATGTGTGGAAGCCAAAAGATATTGGACTAAAATTCATGCATGGTTGGAAAAAATGACAAAACAGCATATAGATTTGAAATCCGAGATATTTTTATTGGGTATTTGATTAATACATTTTGACAGCAGCTAGAATAGTATTTGCGCAAAACTGGAAAAATGAAAAAGCTGCAATAGAAGAGGAAGTGATAAAGAAAATAATGGAATGTGCAGAAATAAGTAGATTGACATTTGCTAGTAGAGAGCAAGAAGAAAAAGAATCTTATAAAATATGGGATTTATTTTATTCATGGCTGGACAAGAAAACAGAAAAATACAATATAACGTAATAGAAATATAACAGTTATGACAAAATAATGTTATAAGCAATTACTATAATATGATATCTGATGCTAGATTACATGGAAATGAATGATATTATAAATTAGGCTTTATAATACTGTAGTTGAATTCTGCTTGAAAAATGAGATAAATTGGTAATAACAGTCTGATAATGATTTTATAATATGATATTAAATGGATAGTAACTATATATGATTGGAATTGTAACTCAAAATAGGATGGAATGACTGTTGATATTGTGCACAAGATATATGTACCAACCGACACACTGTATAATGGAAAGATTTTACTCAATGTTGTATGTTTAGTGTTTGTTTATGTTTGTTGTTTAAAATAAAAAAGAAGTTGGAAAAAAAAGAGGAGAAGCCCTGTCCCTTAAGGATTCTCTGCTTCTAATATGAATTGACTGTTCTAGGTCTGAATGTTCTGACACAACCGATTCAGGCCTTCTCATAGCTTGGAGGCCTTCCACAATACCTTGCCTTACGGCTCTAGAGATAATTGCCTCCATGTGCGCAGATAATGCTCTTTCAGCCTCTTCAGAACTGCGCAAGCCAGAAGCTGTATAAATTGCCTCTACTCCTATTCCGGCTCTCTTAGGAGGAGGTGACCTAGTTTCATCCTGGCAAATTGCTTGGGGATCTACTTCGTAATCTGAAACTTCCTCTAGAGGGTGTGGATCAGCAATAGCAGATGAGTTATCAGGTGACCAGGCTTGTAAGCAAGGTCCACTAGTGGAGGTAGAGGGCCCAGGCTCCCTTTGTAAAACTGGAGGCAGAGCCTGACTCCTCTGGGTCTGGTGATCTCAGGCTCCTCCCACCAGCAGCATGCTGACTCTTCTCCACCTGTTTTTCTGGAGCCTTCTGCCTTCTCAAGGCATCCTGCTCCTCTGCCCTGGAAGGTTTCTTGGATTCAGGGGCCTTTGTCTTTTGCCTGCCCCTAGATTTACCTCTAGAAGTAGAGGGACTGTGACCACCTTCCTGATCTTTATCTGCCATCCCACTGGGAAATTAGGATTAACCAACACAGCCAGAGGGAGAGGATGGATCCTGGTGGGGAAGGGGATGAGGAGTTAATAACACATTTACTGCTTGCCCTTGCAGGCCCCATTCAGAATAAAAAAGGTCCTCTTACCTCTGAACCGGTGAAGCAAGCCTAGATAGGCCTATTGCTGGGCTGCAGCCACACCCTGCCAGTCACCACAATGTAATAATGGACCTGCATACAGGTCTACTGGCGCCCACACGATCACCTCAGTTCTGTAGGTGGAATCACAGCCCTGGCAACGTGGTTGATCTGTGCCCTCAGCTGGGGTCAATCCAGTCCTCACCATTCTTCAGCGCCAACCACTGCCACGTGGCTGCTCCCTCCCAGCTGGGATCGGACCGACTGCCCAATCAAATGGCTGCTTTGCGCTGCTGCAAAGCCTCCTGCTGGGCTTCACAGCCAAGGCAATCAGAGCAAAAATGAAAGCGAAACGAGCTGCTCTTCCATGCTGCTGATGCACTGTTGTGCACAACAGCTGATATCCCTTATCAGGCCAATTGCTTGGAGCCGCTCCACATGGTCATGGCTCTGCACGCTGGGGCAGCCACCCTAAGCACAATCACCAAGCCCGGAGGCTAAAAGCCTCTCTCCTTGGCTGCAGAGTCCTTCGAAACCTCTGCTGCTCTTTTAAAAACTTTTTCCTTTTTTTGGGAAAAAGCCTCCACTTACTATCACGTGGAGCCTCAGCAACTCACGTACTGTCCTGGCTGGACTGAGTCGAAAACTGGGCCGTGGCCACGGCACAGGGCAGAGCTTCAGTTTTAACGCAGACTCAGTCCACCAGAGCAGGATCTGATCTTACCCAATCTAACTGGACTCTCGAGGCAACAGATAGGAAAATTGTGAAAAATTGTGGGGAAAAAATTACAAATTGACAATGTCAGCAGTGTATAGATGGCACCTACCCCCAGCGAGACTAGCAAAAATGTTTCCAAACAGATCACTGGAATGCTGGAAATGTAAACAGACTCAAGGAACATATTATCATATGTGGTGGACGTGCCCAGTAGTAAAAAAAAAAACTGGGTATGAAAATGGATAGAGGAAATAACCAAACAAGTAGAGCTAAAAACGGAGATATTCTTACTGGGCATAGCAACAGGAAAATATGACAAACCCCCCCCACAATATCTAATGCTACACTTAATAACATTGGCCAAAATTGTTTATGCGCAAAATTGGAAAAATGGCACTATACCATCTGAAGAAATTGTGATAAGAGTGTGCCGAGATGGATAGACTGACAGTGGAAATAAAAGATAGAGGAGAAACTGAATACTATTTCATTTGGAACGCATGGTAAAATTGATTAAATAGTATATATAAAGATAAAGAATATGAAATATTACAGTAGGATAATAAAATGTAAAATATGCATTATAAAATGTAAAAGGGAAAATATTCAGAGTAAGAAATACATATTATACATATTTTAGTGGAATAACATAGAGGAATATATATAACATATATATAGCAAAAATGTATGAAAATTGTATGTATACTGATAATGAAGTGTTGCAAAAAAATGAAAATTGTGTTATGAGGAAAATTGTTATATATATATATATATATATTTTCTGAGGTTCTCGCGGGTATTTGTATGTGGATCTTTGGTTGTTCGGGTTTTCTCCCGCGTAAGATTCGAAGTATCTAGGCAACGTTTTGATGAAGTCTCATTCATCATCTTCAGGCTTGTGTCTTCAGCTCTGTGCTTCTCAGAGTGATGTGAGCTTGCAGCTGCTTCTTCCTTTTAACTGCTAGTGGGGGTGTGACTTGATTGGGTGGGGGCTTGGCTGTGTTCTGATTGGGTGGGGGTGTGTTCTCATTGGTAGGGGATTTGGCTGTGTTCTGATTGACACCCATGAGGGCCACACAAGATGCCACCACCACACTTCCATGTAGAAAGCAGACTCACACCCACACAGATGAGACACGACCACAGACCAGAAGCCGCACTGCAGCTGCATCACTACCCACTTCAAACCCCTCCGAGCCATACATGAAGCAAACTGACACCCACCATGAAGATGCAGCACGACCACGAACTTGAAGCCAAACAGCAAGATCACAGCTCACCAGCTCAAATCCCCCAGCAAATAAGACTAACCTGAGCACAACCAAGCCCCCACCTGAACAGAACACGCCTCCAGCCAATCAGAACACGGCCAACCCCCCAACCAATCAGAACACAGCCAAATCCCCTACCAATGAGAACACACCCCCACCCAATCAGAACACAGCCAAGCCCCCACCCAATCAAGTCACACCCCCACTAGCACTTAAAAGGAAGAAGCAGCTGCAAGCTCACATCACTCTGAGAAGCACAGAGCCGAAGACACAAGCCTGAAGATGGTGAATGAGACTTCATCGAAACGTTGCCTAGATACTTCGAATCTTACGTGGGAGAAAACCCGAACAAACTGCCAGTTCCTTCAGAACCTTGGGGTGTAATTCATCTGGTCCTGGTGATTTGAACTCATCTAAGGCAGTGGTCACCAACCGATGGGCCACGGCCCACTGGTAGTCCGTGGAAAAATTTTGGTGGTCCGCAGAGAAATGGCCCCTGAAAGCAATTAATCCAGGCCACGCGGGAAAACAAGGCTGCTCTGCCCACATGTCCCGCCCACCCACTGACCCCCACCCTTCGGCCAAGCGCAAACCTTACCTTGAGACTGAGTAGAGAGCCACGTGAGCTGGAACTGGAAGGTAAGACCAATGGTGGGGGAGGGAAATCCGCCCCGAGATGGCTTGCTGATGTTGGTGGGAAAGTTGGTCCCATATTCCAGAGCTGTTGTAGTCACAGGACTAGCCCTTTGGTCATCCTGGAGCAGCTCATCCACCGGGATGACTACAGCTCTGAAATATGGGACCGGCCATGGTGGCTGGAATGAGGGAATGGTGCTGATGTTGCGGGGGAGGGGTGCAGTGCAAGCGGCAGTGGCTGGAAGAAGCACTACTCACATTTGCATCTCCCTTCGCTGAGGTATATTTGCGGCAGCTGGTGGCGCCAAGGTAGCCCATGTCCTGCCGTGTCTGTAGTATAGCAGAGAGAAGCAGCCAGAGTCAACCCTAGTTCTGCTGACGCTAAATTGGCCCCCTGCAAACTTGTCTGTCTCGCCGAAGTGGCGCAGGAAATTTTGGCCGGGCTTCTCAAGAGAAGAGAGTGATTCCGGCTGCTTCTCTCGTCTCTCTTGAGCACTCTACAGCTAGGCTGGAGGGGGAGCCTCTCTCTTCCCCCCGCAGGCTCTGCGAGGCGGGTGGCGGGAAAGTGGTGCTTGGGAGGCATGGATTGGCCACTGCTGGGCTCTGGGGTGGGTTTCTCTCCTGCCGAGGGTGCAGATGTCGAGCGGGGAGCAAACGGTGCCCGGCTCCCCTCCTGGGGCAGGAAAGGCGAGGAACAGCAGAAGCGGCGGATGGAGGGCTGATGGAGGAAAGCAACTCTCCTCTTGGGGGAGGTTGAAGGTGTCAGCCTCCCCGCCTTTTCTTGCCTGCCTCCAGGTGATGCTGAAAGAGCCCCGGCATCACCGTCCTGGAGCTTTTCCTCAGCTGCAGATCTGTCCTCTCTCAATCCCCCCACCCAGGATCTGAAAGGAGACCCCACTTTCTCTCCCTCCCCTCCCCCAATTAATCACCAAGGGCGCCGAACCTTCTGCCAGCAGCTGCCTGCTGAGAAGCCCCTGGAGGGGTGGCTGAGGGGCACTGTCCCCCAAGGAGAGCAAAGCCCCCTTTCTGCCTCTGCTTCTCCCAGCAGCAGTTGCCCCGAGGCCCCTCAGCTCAGACCCTCCCCCGCCCACTCTTCTATCTCTTTTGGAAGGTGTAGGTAGTGGGAGGGATGGAAGCAGCCCGGCCCTCCTTCCCTCCCCCAACTCCAGGCAGCCACACCTGGCAAAGGAGGGAGAGGTTTCCTGTGACTTGGGAGAGATATGAAATGACAGGAAACCAGATTTGGGGGGGGGGGCAGCTCTGCTTTTCTTCCATTTGAGGGGGAGCCGGTTCCTCCCCGTCCAGACCTTCCCAGCCTCCAGGCACCATGTGGCTTCTTTTAAATCCCAGCAATATTAAATCCTCCCTCTTTCCCCCCCCAAAGGATGAGGCCCCTCCTTTCCCTTCGCTCTGCCCCACAGTTCCCAACCTTGCCCCCCAGGACAGCCGCCACTTGCCCCCTGCCCCCCCATTCAGCCAGAGTGCTGCCTTCCCTCCCCAGACAGGCCAGTCCCATATTCCAGAGCTGTAGTAGTCACAGGACTGACCCTTTGGTGATCCTGGAGCAGCTGCCCCAAAGGGCCAATCCTGTGGCTACTACAACTCTGGAATATGGGACTGGCTTTCCCACCACCATCAGTCTGCCCATCTTCATTTTCCTTCACTCAGATTGACCAAGCTTCTTGAGAGAATGAACACAAAAGAGGTTCCTGGAAGGCTATGTGTTTGGAGTAGGTGCTTTCTCTTGGGCCTCCTACCTGGAGGCCAAAAGAAAGTGTCTGGTCCGGACACACAGCACCCCAGGGTCAAGCTAGGTTGATGCTCTTTTTAGGTAAGTTTGACCTTAACTTTATTTTCTTTGACTGTAATATTTAATGGCATCAAATAATTTGATTTTGACAACTATCACTTCTTGTTTGGTTTTAGTTTCGAATGGTTTCCATCATGAGTGAAAAAAAAGCAAAGGAATATTTTGCATTTCTTTAGCAATACAAAAGATAATGTTACTAACGATAATAGTAAAAACAACAACATGTGTACTTCACTTAACTGTGAGCTGATCAATGAATCAGAGCCTCCACAGTCCTCATCAGGCACCATTAGGAAGAACATTCAAATTGGAGGTGGAAAGAAGAAAAAACTCAAAGTATCAAGAAAATACGATTCGGACTACTTGAAATTTGGATTTATACAAGAACCTGGTAGTGAGCTAGATCCATGGCCGCTTTGTGTTGTGTGTTTTGAGAGTTTATCCAATGAAGGCATGAAGCCTTTGAAACTCAGAAGACACTTGCAAACAAAACACCCAGATTTAGCCAACAAACCATTTGAATATTTTCAAAGAATGCGTGAAAATATGCAAAAGCAAGTAATTGCTTTAACAAAAATTCACAGTTGAAGATATGTCCTTATTAAAGGCTTCTTTTCTGATAGCACTTCAGATTGCAAAAAATAAAAAGCCATATACAATTGAAGAAGATTTAATTAAGCCTTGCATGTTACAAGCCTGTGAAGAGGTTTTGGGAAAGCAGGCTGTCCAGAAACAGAAAGCAATTCCTATGCCCACTAACACTGTCAAGCTCAGAATTGAAGACATGGCTGAAGATATTGAAAATCAGGTTATAATAATGGTGAAAAATGCACCATTTTATACAATTCAACTTGATGAATCAACAGACATAAGTAACAAGGCACTTCTTTGTTTTGTGAGGATTGAGCGTGAAGGAGAGTTACAGGTAGAACTACTTTGCTCGCTCAACTTGCCAGGTAGAACAACTAGCTCTGAGATTTTTGAAGCACTGAATAGTTATTTCCTTGAACACAGAATTGAATGGAAAAAATGTATTGGGATGTTGTGGCTCCGAGTCCTGAGCCTGCATTCTTGGAGGAGGAGGACTCGGAAGATGAGGAAGAGGAATTGGGAATGCCTTCCTCCCCAGGACCTTCCTCTTCGGCAATGCCTTCCTCCCTGATTATGCCTCAGGTTTCAGCAGATAACCGAGAGGGACAGCCTGAGGCTAATCAGGAGGAGGAAGGCATATCGGAGCAGCCTCTGACAGAGAATCAAGTAGACAAATGCTGGCTTGATGCTAGGCAGCGTCGCAGGAAGAAGTGTGAGCTGCAGCGTAGGAGGCGTGGACGAATCAGAGTGAGCTGACTCATGGAGACACACCCCACAGGGGATAAAAGTGGGTGTGTTTTCTCTGGAAACTCTGTATGGGACAAAGTGTGAATTTTCTGTCAAGCTTCGGTGTATCTTGTTTCTTGAAAGCTTTTGTGATTAATGTTTCTGGTTATCTTGTCGGACTTGGCCGGCAGCGTTTGTGATACTGCCAAGAACATTGCCTGCTTAAAGGAATTAACTCTGTAAATACTGAATCTTCTTGCCTGCCTGTATTTTGTCAGAGTTTGGACTTTTCATCTTCCTTGGAAAGGTGAGACATAACATTGGGATATGTACAGACAGTGCTGCAAACATGATTGGACATCTTTCAGGAATTGTTGCAAAGGTGAAAAAAATTGGTCACCCAGACATTTTGTCAACACACTGCATTATCGTGAGCAACTTGCAGCAAAAAAAATGTCCCCAGAACTGCACGAAGTGTTATGTTATTAAAATTGTAAATGAAATTTGACACAAAGCACTCAATTCTCGAATGTTTGAGGCACTTCGTGAAGAAATGGGTTCCAAGTATACTTATCTTCTTCACACTGAGGTGAGATGGCTGTCAAGGGGCAAAATACTAACCCAACTGTTCACCCTGCGCGAAGAAGTGAAAGTATTTTTCTACCAGAAAAATAATCCAAAATGTCAAGAACTCTTGTCCAACGATGGGTAGCCAAGCTTCCATACATGGTAGATATTTTTTCGTTGTTAAATGAACTAAACTTATCTTTGCAAGGACAATTTCAGGACGTGTTCAAACTATGAGGTAAAATGGATGCTTTTCAAAATAAAATATTACTGTGGCAAAAGCGGTTGGCTGAAGACCTGCACATTTTCAAATTTTGATGAGTATATGAGAGAAAAAGATGTCAACTGGCAGGTGGTAACCATCGTTCAACAGCACTTACAGTCACTCACAGAATCTTTTGTTCGTCATTACCCAAAGAAAGATCCCAGACATGGCAATATGTGGATAATAGTATGAGTTTGGTGGTCCCTGAGGTCCAAAAGGTTGGTGACCCCTGGTCTAGGGTGCACAGGTGCTCACTTACCATTTTCTTCCCTATTTTAACTTGTGTTGCTAATCTGTTTTTTGTGGTGCTGTTTTTGATAGGGTGGAGTGTTTTTTCCCTTTGTGAAAAGATGGATGCAAAAAACGAGTTAAGTAGTTCTGCTTTCTCCCTGCTGCTTGTCACCTTCTTGCCACTTTCTCCCAGCAATGGATCAATCATTTCCTTGACTTTTTTTCTTGTTTTTAACATGTTGAAAGAAGTTTTTTTTTGTTATTTTTGACTTTTGTCGCAAGCCTTAGTTCATTTTGAGCCTTAGTTTTCCTCACTTCATCTTTGCAAGCTTGGCCTATTTGCTGATATTCTATTATATGCCCCTCTTTCCACTTTTTATACTTGTCCTTTTTGTCTTTCAATTTATCAGAGTTCTTTATGCAGCCATGCTGGTTTCTTTTGAGAGCCGTTATTTTCCCCAAGCTCTAAGTTTATTGAAATTAGCTCTCTTAAATTCTAAGACTCTAGTTTGACTTTGTTTTATTGCTTGTGCTTGCATAATGTTGAATTCCAATATTGCATGATCACTGACCCCCAAGGTTCCTGACACCTTCTATCATTTAATCTCTGTTAGTGAGAATTAAGTCCAATATGGCTGATCCCCTTGTTCCCTTCTCTACTTTTGGGGAGACAAAGTTGCCTAAGTTTGTCAGGAACCTGTTTGAATTTCCACTTGGTGCAGTTTGTCTCCCAGTTGACGTCAGGGTAGTTAAAGTCCCCCATTACTATTGTGATGTGCTTCCTACATACATTAGTTAACTGACTAGCAAAAAGTCCATCTATTTCCTGTTTGGTTGGGTTGGGTTCCTGTTTGGTATACGGCTGAAAACGGAGTGGCTGAAAGAAGGAATGGTATGATGCAGACCATGAAGGATTCATTGCTTCCTGATGCAGGCATGAGTACAGTATACTGGGGGGAAGCCATGAAGACAGTAAATTATATAATTAACAGGATATGGAGTGTGGCGATAAAGGAAACACCATATTTCTTATTGCATGGAAAGAAACCCTCCTTGGCTCATCTAAGGACATTTGGCAGTTATGCCTGAGTGCATATTCTAAAAGGCACCAGGAGAAAAGGACAAAAAGGGCCAGGAAGCTTAGGTTTGTTGGGTATGAGCCAGGATCCAAAGGGTATAGGTTTACAGATGGAACTAGAAAGGTAGTGATTTCAAGATCTGCTAGTTTTACTGAGCAGAACAATGGGATAGGGTGCATGCTAATCATGAGGTGTTCATGCCAATGCATAGCACTAGTTTACCAGAAGGCAGCTTGATAAAGGAGAGACAGCACTTGGTGCCTTTTTGGTGCACACATGCTCCCTTTTTGGCACTTGGTGCTGAAAAAGTTAACCACCACTGCCCAAAAGCATTTCAGACAAATGCATTGGTATATCTGATACAACTCTGTGGGTTGTTAATTGCTTAATGTTTTACATGGATATTGTTTGATGGTTTTTTATTTATTCCACTGAAGAGATACCCAGGTACCTACTGTATAGGATTTTTAAGTAACATATAAAGATCAGGATAATGAGAGGGCTACTTCCAACTCTAAAACCAAGATATACTACATACAGCTGTCAGTCAAGTCCATAGATGTAATTCCCAAACACTCAGTACAGAGATGAGGACCATCAAAACCCAGAAGCCTAACTGCTATTCTCTTCCCTTGAACAATGGGGATTCCAAAACACCATCAGAATCAGCTAACCAGTGATTTGTTCCCTACAATCTGGCTGCAGACTAAGCAGTGGGGGGGGAGTGGGGGAGGCAGAGTTCCTGGAAATTCTATAGTCTAAAAAATATAACTGAGGGTGTTTGGGATTTCTGGGTGAAGACCCAGTATTTTATTTATTTACAGGACATATATGGCCACCTGTCTCGTATGACAATTCTAGGCACCTCACAACAATCCATTAAAAAAAGTTAAAAACAAAAATGTCTTTCCCCCAGGTACCAACCAATTATCCTCACATCTCAACTCATATCCTAACCCAATGCTTAGGGGAAGAGCCAGGTGTTCATAGCTCTCTGGAAGGCTAACAGGGTAGGATCTCAGATGGAAATATCTCCTAAGAGCAGCAATTCGGTTAGATTAAAAAATTAATATAACCTCTGAACTGATCAAGGAGAGGACTGATACACCAACTTAGTAAACAGCAGGTTCTGGTGTAATGCTGTAATTTATTAGAAGAGTCCCGAAGGTATAGTACTTTCTATAATAACCTCCCCATACCTTGTATAATCTCTGTTCTTCTGGCGGTCTCTTAAGAATTCCCTCCACAATTCTTTTCAGCTCATACACTGTACTGGACTCCTTGGCATCTGTGAAGATAGTTGTCTTGTGATGTCGGATCATTAGAAAGACATCCTGTTGAATAGACCAGTTCATAATATTAGGCAATCTGTAGCATTCATAATTTTATCCAAACAAGCCATCACTATCAACAGGGTGGATAAAAATCATTTAATTTTTTTTTAAAAAATGGGTTTTTATTTAAATCAGATTTTTAAAATTTTAAATTGGATTTTTTAAAATCAAATTTATTTCAAGAAAATGCTTTTGGAGTAAAAATCTATCTAAAGATAGTTTTCTATTTAAGATACGTTAATAATTTAGTTTATTCAGCATGAAATGGAGCTTAGTTATGTAACATAAGGCTGTATATTCTGCAATATTACATTTTTTGTAAACTCATTCAATGAATCCAAGCTTTGCAAGCTGAGGTAACATGCACTGCATTGATGCATTTACACAATTTCACAGTAACCATGAGATAAATCATAAAACAAAGTTCAGGAATATTCCTTTATCCCATTTTTTTTTTTTGCAAATCTATGTACACTACAAACTGTATGATTCTTTGAAGAGAAATGCATCAGGCTCAAAGTGAGGATGTCATTACCCTGTTGGAATCTGATTCGAGGGGGAGGCCGAACAGCTGACAGGGAGTGGGGGGGTGTCTCCATTGGCTGTGGAAGAAACTGGGGAAGGGCTGGACAGAGCAGGGGAGAGGTAGAGCAAGGCAGAGGGAATTCAGAAGAAGAACCAGGCCCAGCCCCTCTTCATCCTAGGGCATGCAGGGAGGAACGGAGAAGGGAGCAACATGAGTTGCGTGACTTATGGGGGGAGGAAAGGGCCCTGATTCCCTTTATTAGCTGCAGCTGGGAACACAGTGTTTATAAAGGGAGTTTGCGCACAGCAATTTGTTGGAAACAAAAATGTATTGTTTTGTCGAGGCTTATCTGGGTTCCTGGCGTCTTCCCAACTGTGTGTTTTGTTGGCCTTTGAAGTCTGCAATTCCTTATCCTGCCCTGTCCAGTTAATTGCTGCAGCGTGGTTTGTGTGGATTTTTATTTACAGTTTATATGTACTTTGTTTTTGGACTGAATTTCCTCCACTTAAAGACTGTTCTTGGGAGAGTTTTTTCTCCAGCTGAAGGTAACTGGACATTGGGGGCAAAGTTGGAGGTATTAAAGGGACTTTTCTTACTTATGTGACTGTGCTGCCTTTGTCACGTCCCGGGTCATCACAGAGGAGGAAGGGCAAGCAGTAAAAATGAAAGTGAAACCTTCTCAGCAGCTTATAAACCAGTGGTGGCTAACCTTTTTGGGCTCCCGTGCCAGCACCCAGAAGGCAATGCGCATGGCCCCGCCCATGCCCCCTGTGCATGTGCAAGTGACACCCCCATGTGCATGTCTGCACATGCGTGTGCAATCCCCACACTATGGGTCTCTGCGAATGTGCGCAAGACCCCCACGTGTGCCACATGTCTCCTGCACATGCACGCATGTCCTGTGCACCCCGCCCCCCATGCATGCATGCCAGATACTGGACAATCATGTGGTGGGCAGGTGGCATGCGCGCATGCATGCGCAGTAGGGCTCTTCCGGGTGGTCTCTCGCGTGCCGGCAGAAGTGGCTCTGCGTGCCACTTCCAGCACACATGCCATATGTTTGCCATCATGGTTATAAACTTTGTGATCTTTCTGCACATAGTTTGAAGTGCTTTATTCCTCCCTTGAGGAGCAAAATGGCAGCAGGCCGTAAAAGAGACCCAGTTTGGGAATATTTTAATGAAGTTCCTCTACCTACTGGTAAAGCAGGTATTTATGTAAAATGCGAGCAATGCAACAAAGAGATGTAAGACCTGGTTGTCTGAATGAAACAACAGCATGAGAAGTGGTGTGATGAAAGGACCATGTTTGAAGAGGCAGGACCTTCAGGTTGGTAAACTGTTTTTAGGGGAATCGTGCATGCATGCGCAGGCGCGCAACGCATGGCAAGGGGAATCACGTGCTCATGCACAGGCACACGGCAAGGGGAATCACACGTGCAGGTGCAGCGGGTGTGGGGAGGGACCAGCACACATTGCCTTCTGGGTGCTGGCATGCGAGCGTGCACGCATGAGCGCAATTATCAGCACGGGAGCCGAAAAAGGTTTGCCACCACTGACCTAAAAGAAAGAAACCATCTGGAACCACCACCATAGATAAGTTTGTGATAAAAAACAGATTAGAAAAAGTTAATTGATGAAAAAATTGCTCAGTTTGTTTATGCAACAAACTCTTTTTTCCGTCTGCTTGAAAACCCACACTTTGTTTATATGATTCAATCACTGAGACTAGGATATGATGGGCTGTCTGCTAAACTAAAGTAAGGTCTTGCCACACACTTGAAAATAAATTGGGAAGCCTGTAATTGTGGAATCTGTCTGACAAGAACAAAGACTGCTTATTCACAGGAAATATGCACATGTAAAGCTTGTAACAATTCTAGGTAGTTAGAAAGCTGATAAAAGTAACAAAGAGTTAGGCATCTTGCAGACCTCAGCTAGAAGTTAGGAATAGAGATGGCTTGGAGCAAATAGAATGTGTATTAGATAACTCCTGGAGCATTCATTAGCCAAGGCTTAGGAATAGGGATGGCTAGAAACCAATAGAAAAAAATTGTAGAATTATTACTAAAATGTTTATTAGATTATATTTCTTATTATCCTGCCTTGTCCCACCTTCTCTAGTGAAAAATGTATACAGCTTTCTTAATCCTTTGTTCTTGGCATTTTGGCCAGGAGCCTTTTTTCATGGAGTACTCCAATAAAAAGCAATCAAAACTTGCATCTCGTGTCTGGCGTCCTTCATTGGCCTCGCCACCAGGCTCAGACCTGAATTGTTGCAGGGAAACTGCTGGATAAAGTATATGATGAAGAAATTATGCAATGTGCAACAAGTCTAGAAGGTAAAATTGTTAACCTAAGTCTTGATGAGTGGAATAATGTCCACAATGGTCCTACTGTATGTGCTTGTATAACAGCAAAAGAAGGGAATGTATTCCTTGAAGAAACAATTGATACTTCAGGAAATGCACACACAGCAGCATACTTAGAAATAGCAGCAGCAGAGGGCGGGGCTTGAGCGGCAGCGAAAAGATGGTTTTCTTGGGGCTCCAAGAAAGCTGATACCCCCGCAGCTAGACGGTCCCAGAGGACCCAAACCGTCCTGGTGAGACGGTAAGTGATAGGAGCGCATCCTGTTGATCCCAGGGACATCACAAAGTCCCTGGTAGATCCAGGAAAGCTCCTACAGCCCAGCAGTGGTGGGAAGCAGCCATTTATCTTGAGCCGCTAAGAAGCTGTGCCAGCTTCGGAACGGAAGAAAGAAAGAAAGAAGAAGGTGAGTCGGTTTGGGTGAGAAATTTTTATTTTTTAAAAAAAGTAGATAAAGGAGTACACCAAATAAAAGAATTATTAAAGAAAGACAGAAGACAGGAAAGTTAAGGATAGCGGCGAACGGCAAGGAACTGTCAATTTTATTTGGATTTTTTATTCTTTGGGGAAAAAAATGATTACTTTGTCTTGCTTCTTTGTTTAAATAACTGGACTGAACTTAAAAATAAGAAGAAATTGAACCTTTTTTGCTTTCTTAGTTTAAATAGTTTAAATTTCAGAGAAGTACTTTTTCTTTTTCTCTCGATTCTTTTTTTACTTTCACTGCTTAGAGCACAGAGATACAATGTAACTAAGGAACAACTATAAGGAAAGCTAAGCAATACTGCCATCTGGAGGCCACAGGGAAAATCTTTTTCTTAAAAATAACAGACTGTAAAGATTAAGCTATTTTGACTACAGAGAAATGGAGAAAGATAATAAGTCAGCACTGAAAACAGGTGTTGCCTCTAAATAGCTGGTATACATTTGGAAACTTGAATAAGAGAAAGAGAAAGAGAAAGAAAGAACACTGTGACCTTGAATAAGATATATGCTTTTGACTCTGGCTTTCTGGACTGACTGTTACACTGAGATTTTGGTTTACTTAGTGAAATGGATTTATAAATTACAGCTGGTACCTTCCATTTTTTTGTTTTTGTTTTGTTCTTTATTCTATTTTTGCTGGAGTGTACATTGGATTTATTTTCTCCTTTTCTTTTCTTTTCCTGGGCTTATTTTACTTTTTGGCCCAGTTTTTTTAATGTGGATTATTTTTGGAATGTTGGTTTATTTTTTTTCTATTTTTTTCCTTTTCCACTTTTTCTTTTTTTCTTCACTGATAGCTTGACTAATAAGTGGATTAACAAGTGGATATAATTTGGCATCTTTGGATTCTATTTTTATCTTTTGCTGCTTTTTTTCTGTTATTCCCTTTTCCTCTCCTCTTCTATGTAGAAGTGGATGGATTTGTATTTTTTTTCTTAGTTGGGGGGGGGGGGAAATCTTTTTGTTTTTCTTTCCTTCTTCATATATGACTCTTTGAATTTTATATATTTTTACAACATTTCTTTTTGGGATTTATAGTTTCCTTTTCTGTTTTTGGATCTTTCAACTCCATTATTTTTTTTCTTCTTCTGGATAAAATTGGATTAAGGTAGAGAAGAACCTCAAGATTTACTTCTATTTGGGGGGGGGGGGGCTTTTGCAAATGAATTATAAATTGATCAGATATGAGTAAGAGAATTCCTACTGGATCATCAATTCCTACTTCCTCATCCCTGAGCCCAGCTGCTCAATGATCTATTACAACGATGTTGCGGCAGGAGAAAGATAAAGAAAAGGAGACCTCTATGCAAGAAATTAAGTCAATGTTTCAAGTAATACAAGACCAAGGGAAGTGTACAGAGGATAGAATGGAAAAGCTGGAGGAAAGGATGGAGAAGATGGAAGGAGATATAGAACAGGTATTAATGATATATGGAGAAAAAATACACAAGATGGAAGAAAGAGGTGACAAAACAGATAAGAAAGTAGGAGAAATAGATAATAGACTGACAATGGTCGAAAGCGAAAAAGGGAAAGATTCAATATTCTGGGAGATGGAAAAGGCTGATTTCTACTTAAGATTTCAAAATATTGAGGAAGAAAAAGGAGAAAACCTTAAAGAAATTATGACAGAAATATTAACAGAACCCTTGAAAAAGTGATGGATGGATGGAATGGATGAAATATATTGAGTATTTAATAGATATGCGATAAGAAACAAACTACCCAGAGAAGTACATGTGAGATTTACCAAGAAAACAATAAGAACAGAGATACTGCAGAAGGCAAGAGGCGAATATAATTAAACACAAAATTGGACTAATGGAAAAAGAAGAACTGGCGCAAAAGATTAGAGGAGCTAAACAGAACTACTTTGAAAATGCAAATAAACCAGGGAAATGGCTAGCATATAAATTAAGGGAAGAAAAAGAATCAAAAAGAATTCCACAATTAATGGATGAAAATGGCACATGATGTTATGAAAATGAAGAGAATGGGCGTTGGTTCTTACCTGATATGCCCCTTCTCGGTGAGCCGCGAGGAGCATCCAGAGAGTGGGGAGGTGCTTCTGAGTCCTCTCTCACAGGCTGAGCTTCAATTGAGGAACACTCCGCCCCCTCACGTGGCTCCATGCAGCGTTCCCCAGTTTTTGCGAGGACGAGAAGGAAAGGCTATGTACTCATCCTAGCGAACTAGTGGATCCTTGGCTGAAACAAGTTCCCCCACCAGACGGAGAAATTAGGGTGGGGCTGGATGCTCCTCGCGGCTTGCCAAGAAGGGGCGTATCAGGTAAGAACCAACACCCATTCTCCCTCGAGCCGCTTGGAGCATCCAGAGAGTGGGACATACCAAAGCTTGGCAGTCCTACGGGAGGGACTCCATCTGGGCCGGAAGCCCCTCCGGGTCACTGATGACTCTCTGTAGGACTCGTCGGCCAAATGAGGCCTCCGCTGAGGCATATACGTCTATTTTGTAATGCCTAATGAAGGGAGACGGGGAGGCCCAGGTGGCCGCCCGGCATATGTCAGCGATTGGGGCTTGTGTGGCCCAGGCTGCTGAAGTAGCTGCACTCCTAGTGGAATGAGCGGTGATTACACTGGGTGCGGGGAGGGATTGTGATAGGTAGCATTTGGAGATAGTTGCCCTAATCCAGCGGCTGATGGTTGAGGGGGATACTTTGAGCCCCAATGACCTGGGCTGAAAGGAAAGGAAAAGGGATTCCGACCTTCTCAGGGGTTGGGTGCGCTTAATGTAGATGCGCAAGGCCCGTCTCATGTCTAGGGTATGCCAAAGAATTTCCCTGTCCCTCGAGGGTCTGGGCCAAAAGTTTGGTAGGACCAATTCCTGCAACCTGTGGAAGGTTGAGTTGATCTTGGGCAGGAAGGTGGGGTCGGGATGAAGGACCACCCGGTCGGCGTGGAACACACAGAGGTCCTTCCTAACCGATAAGGCTGCGATTTCTGAAACTCGCCATGCTGATGTAATGGCCACCAGAAAAACTACCTTAAATGTTAAAAATTGAAGGGAGGACTCCCTTAGGGGCTCAGACGGGTACCTTGTGAGCAAAAAGAGGACATTATTGAGGTCCCAGGTAGGGTATCTGTGAACAGTCAGAGGGCACAGGTTGGTGGCACCTCTGAGGAAGGCCCTGACCCGAGGGTGGTGGGAGAGGGAACCGAAGCTGTCGCAAGTGACAACGGTTGACAGGGCTGCGACTTGCCGCCTCAGGTTGTTAGGGGAAAGCCCCTTGAGCAGGCCCTCTTGGAGGAATTCCAGAACCTGGGCAATAGAGAGAGAGGGTTGACCTGGAACTAATGACACCACCTGCAGAAACCATTCCAAGTGGCATCATAAATCCGTGTGGTTGAGGGCCGCCTGGCAGCCAGGATGGTGTCAATTACCTGACTGGAGAATTTCTGTTTCTTTAAACGGTTCCGTTCAACCTCCAGACAGCTAACTGGAGCCATTGAGGGTCCGGATGTAGAAGGGGCCCCTGAGAAAGGGAAATCCTGTCCGGGGGGGGATTCTCCAAGGGGGCGCTACTGATAGGTTGCAGAGGTCCGCAAACTACGGGAGCCTGGGCCAATAGGGGGCCACCAGCAGCAGATCCGCCTTCTCAAGGATGAGTTTCCGGATCACTCTGGGCACTAGGGCTGGGGGGGGAAGGCATACAGGAGCCCTGGGGGCCAGGGGCAGCATAGCGTGCTGTGGTTCTCCGACCCGTGGGACGGGTATCTGGAGAAAAACCTGGGAAGTTGCGCGTTGGAAGGGGATGCAAAAAGGTCCACCACCGGTAGGCCAAAGATCCTGGACGCCTCCCTGAACAGGGATGGGTGGAGGCGCCATTCTGCCTGGTCCACCGTGGCCCTGCTCAGCCAATCTGCCTGGATGTTGGAAATTCCGGATATATGATCTGCTCTTAGCGAGAGGAGGTTGGACTCTGCCCAACGACAGAGACGTTCGGCCTCCCTCATCAACTGAATAGACTGGATGCCCCCTTGCCTGTTGATGTGTGCCTTGGCCGTGACGTTGTCTGTGAGAATGAGGACATGACGTCTGCGCACCTGAGGGAGGAAGCTTCGCAGGGCCAGATGGACGGCGTGAAGCTCCAGCCAGTTGATGCTGCATCCTTGTTCTATCCTTGACCATCTGCTCTGTGCCGTGAGCGAGTTGATGTGAGCGCCCCATCCGGATAAGCTGGCGTCTGTGGTAAGGGTAAGCCTCTGGGGCTCCTTGAAGAGATGGCGCTTGTTGATGGTGGGGTTGGTCCACCAGAGGAGGGACGTGATGACCTGTGGAGGTACCTTGACCCTGGATTTCGAATTGCTTCTTCCGGATCTTTGGAATGGGAGCAGGAACCACTGCAGAGATCTGCTGTGTAAACGGACCCAGGGAACAATGGTAATGCATGAGACCAATTTGGAGAGGTCAAGTAAAGATACCCTCTTTGATCGCCTAATTTGTTTGACCAAACTTTGGATACTGAGGAACCTCTCTGAGGAGAGGAAGACCCTTTCTGAGACCAAATCGATTACGGCCCCCAGGTGAGTAATTCGGGTGGATGGAGCCAGTTGGCTCTTTTGCCAATTGATAAGGAACCCGTGGGCCTGGAGGGTGGAGAGAGTAGCCCTGGTGTCCCTCTCTGCCTGGCGCTTGGACGGAGAGAGGATGAGAATATCATCCAGATAGCAGTGGAAGCGTACGGGAAGGCTTCTGAGGTGAGCCGCTAGAGCCGCGAGGACCTTAGTGAAGGTCATCGGGGCTGATGCCAGACCAAAAGGGAGGGCCACATATTGAAAGTGAAGGTTGTTGTAACAGAATCTGAGGAATTTGTGGTGGGAGGGCCGGATTGGGATATGTAGATATGCTTCGGAAAGGTCTATAGAGGATAGCCAGTCCCCCTGCCTGGTACCCAAGAGGATAGACTGCAAAGTGTGCATCTTGAATTTGCGCTGGATTAAATGACGGTTAAGTCGTTTTAAATCTAAAATTGCTCTCCATCCCCCAGAATGTTTGGGAACCACAAAGAGGTGGGAGTAAAATCCCCGCCCTCACTGGGCTGGGGGAACGGGTTGAATGGCCTGAATGTCGAGGAGATGCTGGATGGCGGCATCCATCAATTGGCATTCGGCGGGGTCCCTTGAGGGGGGGGGATGTAATGAAGAAGTCAGAGGGGGCGGACCAAAACTCAAGGGCGAGACCGAACCTGATGGTGTCTCTAACCCAAGCATCGGAGGTAGATGCATCCCATTGGGCGGCGAAGTGTCTGAGGCGGCCGCCAATGGGGAGGGAGGAACGTACTCTATCTGGGACGACGGAAGGGTCTTCCCCCTGATCCCCTAAAGGGTTTCCTATAGTTGCCGCCCCTTCTGCTTCTGTCGCCCGTGTCGGTTCGATCCTCAGATTGGGATCCGAAAGAAGGGGGTCTCGGGTATCTGGGCGGAAAGGGGGGCTGATAGAAGGGACGGGGGGAGCCTCTCCGAAAGGGCTGAGGGCCTCTTGGTTCTGACCTCCAAAAGAGGGAAGGGAGAAATTTTTTCTTACTGCGGCCCTCAACTAGCAGGGGATCTAAAGCTGGGCCGAACAGTTTGTCTCCCTTAATGGGAGCAGTGGCCAGTTTAACTTTATTTTTAACGTCCACCTGCCAGTGTTTGAGCCAGAGCAGGCAGCAGGCCGTGACGTGTGAAGTTATAGCTCTAGAGGAAAACTTCACTGATTGGTAGGTGGCGTCGGCTGAGAATTCCGCTGCCGCCACAAGCTTGGCTATATCCTGATGTGCACGTACGTTGGAGGAGGGGACGTGCTGCTTCAACTGGCGAAGCCACCGGATTGAGGACCTGGTGAAAAAGGAGGCGGCCGTGGCCGATCTAATGGTCCAAGCATCCGATAGGTGGGCCCGGCGTAAGGCCAGTTCCGCCCGTTTGTCCTCGGGCTTCAGCGCCTCCAGGTCCTCACTGGGGGTGGAGGAGGACACTAGGCCCACAATGGGCTGATTAACCTCGGGGATGTCTAGAAGACTAGCAAAGTCCGAGTTGAGATTGAAGAATCTCTTGTCCTGGCTGGAAGGCGCAGGGGGGGCCCCGGTGGAAGCCAGTTGCTTCACCACAAGTTCTGAAAAAATGGGTGGGGCCGGGATGACCTCGGCCTCCACCACGGGCTGCTTAAATATGGAGTCCTCTGGGGCTTCCGATGTGGAGGGGGGGCGGAGGGAGACTGGGAAAGTAGGCCAGAAATGTTTTTGGCCTTAAACAGAAGGGATTTGAACATGTGTGGCTTGAACAGCCCCACGAGTGGAGGTTGGTCGGGAGAAAGCCCCTCATCCTCCGACATCTCCCCCTCGCTCGGTTCTGCCTCTAAGAGGGGCTCGCTGTAGCGGGAAGATCCCATTCGGGATTCCACTTCCTCTTCCCTGAGATAGTCGAAGGCCCCTTCCTCCTCCTCCTGGTCCCTTTCCGGAAGAGGGCTATCCCTCTGTAAGAGTACCTGACCGATAGGAGGATCCGATCTTGGAAGGGATCTGATGGACAGAGACTCGTGTTCGGGGGCCCTTGGGGAGAAGCCGGGTCTGGACATTTGTTGCAGCCCCTCTGCAATACCCTGGCAGATAGCCAGTTCCATCCATGCTTTGATGTGAGCTGGAACCTCCATTGTGGAAGGATCCTCTTGGCGCAGACCAGCGGCCGTAGGCGTGAAGGTAGCTTCAGGAGTCCGTCTGGTAGGTGGTCCCGGGGCCTGATGACCCTAAGGGGAGCTGTGCCTGGATCGGGAAGAAAGGTCTGGAGCGGGGAGTTGAGTAGAGGTGGAGGGAATGGAAGGAGGAAGGGCTGGGGGCACCAAAGGTGACTCCCTGGAACGCCTATCGAACTCCTTTTCCAATGCCTTATGGCGCCTTAAGGCGTTCCGCTGGGAGGCCTTGGAAGGTTCCTTAGCCTGCCTGCGCAAGTGGTAAGACTTCGATTTAGCCTTCAAAGAAGGGCGTGTAGAGGAATTGTCATCTGCCATTTTAATAAATGAAAATGTATAAATTTCACTAGAGGCGGTTGGCTCGCCTAGAGTTCAGCCTACGACCAAGGCCGGGTGATCTCTGAGCTGGCCCGCACCCCCTTTTGGAATTTAGTATATACTATGATGCCAGGAGGAAATTACTTGAAGATAGCAATAAGATATGAATATATACAAGGTATTGTATTTATTTATTTTTTGATATAAAAGTCTTTTTATCTGATATTCGTTATGTTTTGATTATTAATAAAAAATTTAAAAATAATAATAACAAGGTTAAATAAATTGGACTGTACAACTATACAACAAGGAAAACAGAGACTGGCTTGAGTAAATGTCCGAATTTGCCAAATGAACGCCTGAGGCCTATATCAGAAAGGCCTAGCAGTAGGCCTCCAGACGAAGACTGGAGGGGGGGGACACTGCTGAACTTCATCCCGAGTGAAGCTGCGGGAGGCCAACGAACGTGCTTGACCAGATTGGTTGAAGTAGCACCCAGGAATAGAGCTCGTGACCGAAGGGGTCCGATGGGAGCTGAATCAACCGCAGCGGTTAGCAATGAAAACAAAGAAAATGGTGCCCGACCACGAGGCGGCGTCAAGATGGCGGCCGCGAGCTGAGCTATCGTCGGGGCCTCTCGGGACGGAAGGGAGGGCTCCTCCGGCTAGCTCAGCGTGCCTAGAGGGGCTGTGAGGAGGAAATTAGCCCGTCCCAACGGTCGGCGTTCAGGTGGGGGGAAAACCAGCAGCGCCCTTGGGCGCGAAATTAACGAGCCGCTGAGGCGGTGGAGAGGCAGAGACGCGAATTGATGGTGGGGGGGCTCGCGCGAAGCGCTGCGATCCCGCCCGCTTAAGCCCCTAGGGGCGAGGGAAAAACTTCCCCCTAGGTCGATACCCTTTGCGCAGGGGCAAACCTGTTTCCTTGGTGGGGTTGGAAGAAAGAGGAAGAAATATCGAGAAAGCCTGAGTCAGCCAAGGAGCCTTTAATGCAAACAGCCTGTCTCTCCGAGGCTGAGCAAAAACTGGGGAACGCTGCATGGAGCCACGTGAGGGGGTGGAGCGTTCCTCAATTGAAGCTCAGCCTGTGAGAGAGGACTCAGAAGCACCTCCCCACTCTCTGGATGCTCCGAGCGGCTCGAGGGAGAAGAAATAGTACAGAAATTTTATGAGAAACTATATGATCAAGAGGCAATAGAAAACAAAGTACAGCAATATCTACAAGAGGCAGAATTACCGAAAATACCTGATGAAGTAAATACCATGTTAGATGAGAAAATAACGATGATGGAACTGACAGAAGCAATAAACAGACAGAATATTGGAAAAAACCCTGGTCCGGATGGGCTACCAGCTGAATTTTATAAGACAATTCAGGAAGTAATTTCTACTACAATGTTGGAAGTATTGAATGAGGTTTTGGCAAAAAATAAAGTACCCGACTCATGGACAGAGGCATATGTTACACTTATACCAAAAGAAGATACTGACCTACAACAAATAAAAAATTATAGACCAATATCCCTGCTAAATGCTGATTATAAAATATTTGCTTCAATAATGGCAGAAAGACTAAAAAGATATTTAAACTATTTTATACACTCAGATCAAAATGGATTTCTGCCCAAGAGACAAACAAAAAATAACATGAGGATAATATTGAATACTTTGGAATATTATGAAACCCATTCAAGAGAAATAAATGCCATTAGTTGTTTTAGATGCACAGAAAGCGTTGGACAATGTGAATTGGCAGTTTATGTTGATGCAATTGGAGGAGATGGGTTTTGGAGACAGGTATATGAAAGCATTAAAAGCTATATACAATACGCAAACAGCAAGAGTAATGATAAATGGAGAATTGACAGAAAACTTCCACATCCTAAAAGGAACGAGACAAGGCTGTCCGTTATGCCAATTATTTTTATTGATGTTGGAAGTTTTGAATAGAAATATTAGAAAAAATGGAGAAATAAAGGGAATGAAAATAAAAAAGGAAGAGTATAAACGACAGGCTTTCACAGATGATTTGGTTTTTATATTGGAAGAACCATTGGAAACAGGCCCAAAGTTGATTAGAGAAATAGAGGAGTTTGGCGAAGTAGCAGGACTGAAAATAAACAAAGAAAAAACAAAAATCTTGGTGAAAAATATGACAGAAAAACAAAAGAAAAGATTAATGGACAAACTAAATATTCAAATTACACAAAAAGTGAAATATTTAGGGATACAAATGACAGCTAGATGTGGAACAGCTAAAATAACTATGACAGATTACTACAACAGAATGCGATAGATCTGGAAAAATGGAAAAATCTACAACTATCTCTAATAGGTAGAATAGCGACAATTAAAATGAACATACTGCCAAAAATATTGTACTTATTCCAAACGATTCCAATAAGACTGAAAAAAAATATTTTGAAGACTTAAATAAAATGATGAAATTTATTTGGCGGGGGAAAAGGCAAGAATTAAGATACAGATGAAACTCGAAAAATTAGAATATCGTGCAAAAGTTCATTTATTTCAGTAATGCAACTTAAAAGGTGAACCTAATATATGAAATAGACTCATTACATGCAAAGCAAGATAGTTCAAGCCGTGATGTGTCATAATTGAGATGATTATGGCTTACAGCTCATGAAAACCCCAAATCCACAAAAAATCAGAAAATCAGAATATTGTGAAAAGGTGCAATATTCTAGGCTCAAAGTGTTCCACTGTAATCAGCTAATTAAGCCATAACACCTGCAAAGGGTTCCTGAGCCTTTAAATGGTCTCTCAGTCTGGTTCAGTAGGAATCACAATCATGGGAAAGACTGCTGACCTGACAGTTGTGCAGAAAACCATCATTGACAACCCTCCAAAAGGAGGGAAAGCCTCAAAAGGTAATTGCGAAAGAAGTTGGATGTTCCCAAAGTGCTGTATCAAAGCACATTAATAGAAAGTTATGTGGAAGGGAAAAGTGTGGAAGAGAAAGGTGCACAAGCAGCAGGGATGACCGCAGCCTGGAGAGGATTGTCAGGAAAAGGCCATTCAAAAGTGTTGGGGACTTTCACAAGGAGTGGACTGAGGCTGGAGTCAGTGTATCAAGAGCCACCACACACAGACGGATCCTGGACATGGGCTTCAAATGTCATATTCCTCTTGTCAAGCTGCTCCTGAACAACAAACGTCAGAATCGTCTTACCTGGACTAAAGAAAAACAGACCTGGTCTGTTGCTCAGTGGTCCAAAGTCCTCTTTTCTGATGAGAGTCAGTTTTGCATGTCATTTGGAAACCAAGGACCCAGAGTTTGGAGGAAGAATGGAGAGGCACACGCTGCAAGATGCTTGAAGTCCAGTGTGAAGTTTCCACAGTCTGTGTTGATTTGGGGAGCCATGTCATCTGCTGGTGTTGGTCCACTGTGCTTCATTAAGTCCAGGGTCAATGCAGCCATCTACCAGGAGATTTTGGAGCACTTCATGCTTCCTTCCGCAGACGAGCTTTATGGGGATGCTGACTTCATTTTCCAGCAGGACTTGGCACCCGCCCACAATGCCAAAAGCACCAAAACCTGGTTCAATGACCATGGTATTACTGTGCTTGATTGGCCAGCAAACTCACCTGACCTGAACCCCATAGAGAATCTATGGGGCATTGCCAAGAGAAAGATGAGAGACATGAGATCGAACAATGCAGAAGAGCTGAAGGCTGCTATTGAAGCATCCTGGTCTTCCATAACACCTCAGCAGTGTCACAGGCTGATAGCTTCCACGCCATGCCACATTGAGGCAGTAATTGCTGCAAGAGGGGCCCAAACCAAGTACTGAGTACATATGCATGCTTATATTTTTCAGAGGTCCGATATTGTTCTATGTACAATCCTTGTTTTATTGCTTGCATGTAATATTCTAATTTTCTGAGATTGTGGATTTGGGGTTTTCATGAGCTGTAAGCCATACTCATCCCAATTATGACAAATCACGGCTTGAACTATCTTGCTTTGCATATAATGAGTCTATCTCATATGTTAGTTTCACCTTTTAAGTTGCATTACTGAAATAAATGAACTTTTGCACGATATTCTAATTTTTTGAGTTTCACCTGTAGTTCAAAAGGGGAAAAAAGTGTAGTTTGGAAGTTCAAGGTTATTTAGTATGTCACACTAGAAATTGCAGCTGCAAAGTAATTGGTTCACATGATTAATGAGATGTTGAAAAGTGGGAGGGGGTAGATTGAATTTGGGGGGAATGCTTTCAGTTCTGAAATTCCATAGACGTTACCAGAGCTGTTCCTGATAAATCAGTTAGAGATTATACCTGTCTCGGAGTTATTGATTTGCAAGTGACAATTTCTGGATGCCTTACACCTGGACTGTGCAGTACACATTAAGGAAGACAGAAGCCTTAACATTGAAGTTTATAGAAAACCCACACACAGATTAATATTTAAATTTTGATTCCCACCACCCACTGGAGCACAAAATGGGAGTCATCAGAATCATACATCACCGAGCTGAAGGTCTGCCTACCAGCAAAGATGGGAAAGAAAAAGAACGAAAATACATCAAGGAAGCCCTCAGAATGTGTGGCTATCCCAAGTGGGCCTTCATCAAATCTCAAAAAACACCCTACAGGAGCTCCTCCACAACAGACAATGAAGAGAACAATAAACGAGACAATGTTGCCATTCCGTACGTTGTAGGCATATCGGAAAAGCTCAGGATCTTCAGTCAACATATGTGCACACTTCAAACCCAAGAATACACTAAGGCAGAAGCTTGTCCCAACATAAACTGAGCAACATGGTATATGCAGTACAATGCAGTGAGTCATGTGCACATCTGTACATTGGGGAAACAAAACAACCACTTCATAAGCACATGGCACAACATAGGAGAACAAACACATCAGGACTAGATTCAGCAGTTCAACTGCATTTAAAAGACACAGGCCACTCTTTTGAAGACAGCAAAACCCATATTTTGGACAGAGAGGACTGCTGGTTTGAAAGAGTAGTCAATGAGGCCATCTATGTCAAAATTGAACAGTCCGCTCTCAACAGAGGGGGAGGGATGACACCAACTATCTTCAATCTACAACACCACGGGTGTCAAACTTGATTGTGTCATGTGACATGACATTTTTTGCCTTTGCGGAGCCGGGGTGGGCATGGCCTGCACGTGACACATCCGGCCCACAGGCCGCCAGTTTCACACCCCTGTACAACACAGTCCTTTCAACAGTTCCAAGGTGGTTCCACACCCATTTGCACCACTCAGGTGACCCTGATGACACAGATAAACCTCCAGGGGACCTTAATGACTCACTAAAAGAATGCAAATGACCAGCTGTCTGCAAGGAGTATAAATCCTTCCATTCCCCACCATCCAGTCAGAGCTGAAGAAGCTTCTTGGATGAGAAGTGAAACATCTTCAAAGAAAAAACAGTAAGTCCAGTTGCTTCTTGAAAAGGGACCTTTGGGACTCAACTTGGTATGTAGGATAGACAATTATTCTCCAAAATATAAAATACAAAGTTCATAAAAACCTCAGTTTTATAGAACAATTGAGAATTATTCCCAGGTGTCTGCTACATCCACGTTTATGTAATGTACATAAAATACATGTATACTGTTCAGATTGATTCAGAGAGCCTACTTTCACAATATACTACAATCCTATTTATCATACTTGCCAACCATGTGACTAATTCTTATGGCCTACTTTAAGGCTCAGGCGAGTATTTACAAGTGCAGGTAGTCTATTAAACCACATACAGAGTATTACAACTGTCTTCTCCAGACAGAACCCAGAACCACAAATGACTATGGCAAGATTGTTCCTCTCTAGATACGTAGCTGGGCATATTAGCTAAAACCACAGAAGGCACTCCAGGTAGCCAATGCTATGAGACCCTCCATAGATACCAGAGACAATATATAACATATTAGATCTTAATTGGTTAGTATATTGGGCATACCCAATTAATTTGTTAAACAAACCTTGGCTTAGTACAATTTGTGAATCTAACAAGAGACACCCTGGCAGAGGAATGACAAATGCTAAATCTTCCAGATTGATTTAGAAAATTCAGACTTCCTCAGCCTGGTACTCTTTGGATGTGTTGGCTGACAACTCCCATCATTCACAGCCAGTAGGAATAACAGAATGGTAGGCACTGTAGTCCAATATATATACAGACACAGACTTCAGAGAGTAATTAGGACTGCAGAAAAAACAATTACTACCAACCTGCCTTCAATTGAGGACCTGTATACTGCACGAGTCAAAAAGAGGGCTGTGAAAATATTTACAGACCCCTCACATCCTGGACATAAACTGTTTCAACTCCTACCCTCAAAACGTTGCACACCAGAACAACTAGACACAAGAACAGTTTTTTCCCAAAAGCCATCACTGCAAAACAAACAGTTGCTCAACCCCGTTCAACTATTACAAAGTCTGCACTACTATTACTGTTAATCTTCTCATCACTCCTTATCACCCATCCCCTCCCACTTGTGACTGTATGACTGTAACTTTGTCGCTTGTATCCTTACGATTTATATTGATTGTTTCCAAGTATGATTTGATTGCTTATTGTACCCCATGACTATCATTAAGTGTCATACCTTATGATTCTCAACTCTTGACAAATGTATCTTTTCTTTTATGTATACTGAGAGTATTTACACCAAGACAAATTCCTTGTGTGTTCAATCACACTTGGCCAATAAAGTATTCTATCTATCTATTCTATCCATCTACTGGAACTAATTTGGAAAAGCTCTGGTAAAGCAATGGTTCAGTTCTCATGTATAATGCAAACCTGTATTATCAACTCCGGTCCTCACATTTGCAAGATTCCCCAAACTATTGTGTGTTTTTTGGTCCTATTTCAGAAGTTATCCAAAATTCTTTACTTGTGGTAAAAATCTCAGTTAAGATACTTGCTCATTTAGAATGCAAAAATCCTGGCAACTTAACTTCCCTCTATCATAAAGGGTAACCTTTCATAGCTAATGTTTAAGTCACCCTATTTTACAGAAACCAAGTCTTGGATTCACTCCTAAGGCTCAGATGTTGAACTTGGAGAGCCAGATTCAATCCATCCTAAGCCAGAAAAGCAGTGTAGTTGATTTTGGCTTGTAAATACCTCCCAATCCATCTTACTCCACATGTTTTTTGTAAGAGGAAAAACAGGTAGAATGGAGAGATGAGATGTGATGTAGAAAGCCACTTCGGTCTAATGATTAAGCACCAGGCTAGAAACTATGAATTCTAGTACCACTTTAGGTATGAAGGCCAGATGGGTGACTTTGGGCCAGTCGCTTGCTCTTAGTACAACTCATCTCAAAAGTTGTGGAGGCAAATAGGAGGATAAAGAAGTATTAGGTACATTAGCTGCCTTGAATTATTTATAAAATAAAGGCAAAAATTAATACGGTGAGGAAAGGCAGGCTACAGATTAAATCATATCCAAAATCATGTGACCAAGGTGGGACTGGAATACACTGTCTCCCTGTTTCTAATCTGATGTCTTAAGCACTACAGCAAACCAGCTCTTACAATGTTGCAAACGTAACACTCAGCTATACTCCTCTAAACTTAAGAAAACACTCTTTTAACTGCTTTCTCTTGAGTCTATAAGCAGTAATTGTGCTTTGACCATTTCAGGGTAGCATTAAACCCATCGCTTGTCTTTTTACATATTTTTGTTTACACTGTCCCAAATGCCAGGGGCTAGGTCACCCAGGGTTGATGGGAGTTGAAGTCCAAAGTGTTGGATCTGGGAGGATGGTTCAAGAACGGAGGCAAGACTCAGATAGCAAAAACAGCTCTTTATTTGTGACTTCAGATCTGAGAACTAATCCCAGCCGCAGCAGCCCCTTATATAGGGCTGGCTGTGGCTAGGCAGCCAATGAAGGCGATTTGAGTTTGCCGCTCTTGGCAGGGCCAATCGCGGCAGTCCGTTTACTGGCCAATCGCATCCGTCTATGGCAACCAATCATGATTGGCTATCAGCGGGCCAATCGGGTTTGCAGGCTTCGAGCCTGCTATTCCGGAACACCCCTCCCCTCTCAGTTCCGTTTAAGGGGTGGAGTAATATAGTCTCGCAGGTAGGCAGGTCTTCGCACCTGTCTACCTGACTTACGCAATTCCAATTGTCCCTGTTCAAATCCGGGTTCAGATGGACTGCTTGCTGGATCAAACAGGAACGGTGAACTGGTGCCATGGTCAGGGCTCTCCTCTGGTGCCCCCGGGGTGATAGAGTCCTCAGCTTCATTGCTACTGCCATGGCTCCCCGGGCTCGCTGAACCTGCCTGGCTGCTGTTTCTTGGCGAAGCGTTCATCTGTCCAGGCTCAGCTGCAGCTGGTGAGTGTTGCAAACTATGGTGCGGTGATCTCGGTGTTAGTTCAGAATAAACAGGTGTTGGTTCTAATTCTGAGTTCACGGCTTCCCCTCCCCCCCGGTGTCAAAGTTAGGGTCAGGGTTGGAAGACGTGGTTAGTCTGGAGCGCAGCTGGTCAATATGGCGTTTCCATGCTCCGCCATCAGTGGTGAGTAGACGGTAGGAGCGGGGACCCGTAACTTGAGTTACTTGGGCAAAAATCCAGAGGGGATCCCCAGAAAATTTTTTTGCGAATACAAGGTCTCCTACCTTGAAGGCACGGTGCTTGCTGCTGGAACCCAGGGGCTTTTCCGGGGTGTAGGCAGGGTGCAAACGGTCTAGAGGCGATCTGAGTTTCCTGGCCATCAGGAGTTCAGCTGGGCTCTTGTTGGTCGTGCTGTTTGGTGTGATGTGTTGCAGGAGCAGCATTCTAGTGACTTTGTCTTGGATGTTACCTTGTTCCATTTTCTGCAGGGTTTTCTTTGTAAACTGAACCATTCGTTCAGCCCTACCATTCACTGCAGGATGAGCCAGCGATGTGAGTGCGTGTCGGATGCCCCGTTCCGCTAAATACTGTTCAAAGGCCAAGGCAGTAAATTGGGGACCATTGTCAGAGCCCAGGACATCTGGTAACCCGTGTGTGGCAAAGAGTCTGTTCAGTTTTTTGATGACTGCCTCAGTAGTGGTTGCTTTCATTTTATTGACCTCAAGCCAGTTAGAATACGCATCTACGGTTATTAAGAAAATGTGGCCTCTCGTAGGTCCCGCAAAGTCAATATGAATGCGAGACCAGGGACCCCTGGGTGTTTCCCATTCTGCTGGAGGAGCTTTTGGTGGGGCTGAGTGGTTTTCCTGGCATCTGTTACAAGAGGCGGCCCAGGTTTCGATTTGTTTGTCCATACCTGGCCACCAGGCGTAACTTCTTGCCAGCGCTTTCATACGCACGATGCCCGGGTGTCCATCATGTAGCATTTGCAAAACCCTTTTTTGTAACTTAGTTGGTACAACAACTCGGTCTCCTCACAAGATGCACCCTCTTTGTGAAAAAAGTTCTGTTTGTCTGTTTGTTTGTTTTTGAATAAATTTTATTGAATTTACAATTAAAAACATAACAACATTACATATACAACAGGGGGAGAAAAAGGAAAAAGAAAAAAGGGAAAAAAAAACACTCGGTCTTGCGAACCGAAAAAGGAGAAAAAGAGGTATAAAAGAAAAAAGAAAACAAAAAAAACAGAAGAAAAAAGAAAATACATTAAAAACAGACAGATATCCTTTTTGACAGTCTGCAAGATCCAATTCTCCTTACTTACTTTAAATATACACATCTTATCACTATTTATGCTTAAATTACCCATTGTTCACTGAACAGTTTATCTCTGAGATAACCAATTATACCACGCATTCCAATTATCATAAAATGCTGAAGACTCTATTTTTAAGTGCTATGGTTAAATTGTCCATTTCTGCACAGTCACATATTTTCTGGATGACCATTTGATCTGTAGGTATATAGGATGATTTCCAGCACTGGGCAAATGCTAATCTGGCCGCAGTTAGAATATGAATTGTTATATATTTCATCTTTTTAGGTAAATGTTTATCAGAGATCCCTAGTAGGAAGAACTCTGGTTTGTATTCGATTTGTTCTTTGGTTATTTCCTCCAACCATTTTCTAATTTTTTGCCAGTATTTCTGGGCTTCCTTACAGGACCACCACATATGAAAGTAGGTTCCTTCTATGTTTTTACATTTCCAACATTTTGGACTAGAGTTTGGGTTCATTTTCGCTAATCTCGAAGGGGGCAAGTGCCATCTATATAACATTTTATACATATTTTCTTTGTACGCCGCGGATTTTGTAATCTTAATGTTTCTATTCCAGATCTTTTCCCATTCTGTTAATGTAATGCTTCTTCCAATATTCCTACTCCACATTATCATGTTCCCTTTCACTATCTCTTGCTCTAATTCTACCTCCAATAAATATTTATAAAATTTGGAGATATTCTTTTTATTTGATCCTAATAAGATTTTATCTAAATATTGTAATTTGCTATAGATTCCAAACTCTTTGATATCTTGTTTGTATCTGCTTTGTACATATAACCACTGGTCAATTTTAAATCCCTGTTCCTGTAAGTCCTGTCGAGTTCTTAATTTTCCTAGAGGGTCTAATAAATCTTTATATTTAGTCGTTTTTGTTATATCCAAATTGTTGGGATGAACCATTGCCTCCATTGTTGAAAGCCAAATCGGAATTTTTAAATAATTTTTGCATATTTTTTTCCAATTAGTTAATAGTGAATCTCTAATAAGATGTCTATGAAAATACGACTGTTTAGTTTTCCCCACATCCCATAGAAATGCGTGCCATCCTCTCTGAAGGTCGTGCCCTTCCAAGACTAAAGTTCTTTTATTCAGTAAATTGACCCAGTCTTTTAACCATAATAAGTTGGCTGCCCAATAATATAATTCCCAGTTTGGGAGCGCTAGCCCACCTCTACTTTTTGCATCTTGTAAGGCCTTAATACTGATTCTAGCTTTTTTCCCTTGCCAAATAAATTTAAGAGTTACCTTATTTATATCTTCAAAAAAAAAATTTGGTAATTTTATTGGGATTGTCTGGAATAAATAAAGGAATTTTGGTAAGATGTTCATTTTGATCGTGGCAATCCTGCCCAATAGAGAAAGCTGCAACTTATTCCAAGATTCTAGATCTTTCTTAATTTGCTGTAACAGTTTATCATAATTATTCTCTTTGAGCGATTTACTATGTGGTGTTAACCATATGCCTAAATATTTGACCTTTTTTGTTGCCTGTATCCCCATGGTTTTTTCTAATTCTTTCCTCTGGTTCTCTGTTAGATTTTTAGTCAGTAATTTCGTCTTATTTCTGTTAATCTTTAATCCTGCTACTGAGCCAAATTGTTCTAGTTCTTTTATTAGGTTATGTCCTTTTTCCATGGGTTCCTCTAGGAAAAAAACCATATCGTCTGCAAACGCCTGTAGTTTATATTCCTCTGCTTTGACCCTAACTCCTTGGATTTCAAAGTTTTGTCTTATCCGCGTTAACAGTGATTCTAAAGCAAATATAAATAAGAGGGGTGAGAGAGGGCAACTCTGTCTAACGCCCTTTTCAATGCTTAATGGGCCTGTTTGTTCGCCATTAATTAGTATATTGGCTTGTTGGGTATTGTAAATTGTTGTGATAATGTTCTCGAATTTAGTGCCCAGACTCATGTTATAGATTTTTTGTATTAAAAAGTGCCAATGTAAGTTATCAAATGCTTTCTCCGCATCTAAAAACATGAGTGCAAATTGTTTCTCTGGATGAGCTTCATAATATTCTAAGACGTCAATAACGGTTCTTAAATTGTTTTTAATTTGGCGGAATGGAAGGAAACCATTTTGGTCTTCATGAATGTATAAATTTAAAACTTGTTTTACTCTATTCGCTATAATTGAGGTAAATAATTTATAATCGGCGTTTAAAAGTGAGATTGGTCTATAATTGTTGATATATCTGGCATCTACATCCTCCTTCGGAATTAACACAATCAACGCCCCCCTCCATGAGTCTGGCATTTTGGCAGCCAAAAGTACTTCGTTAAACACTTCCAGCATCAGAGGCCCTACCAAATCTATTGTGGCTTTATACAATTCTACTGGAATCCCATCCGGACCAGGGGATTTATTATTACTTTGATTTTCCATTGCGGATTTTAACTCAGACCATGTAATATCCTTATTTAGTAATTCTTTGTCTCCTTCCCCTATTGTTTTATCATTCGTATTCTCCAGATAAGTTCTTATTTTGTCTTCATTGATTTCTTCTTTTTTATATAATCTTTGAAAATAGTTTAATATAATATCTTTTTTCTTCTCAATCTCATGTTGTGGGATGCCTTTCTCGTCTATTAGTTGGTGTATCAGTCTCTTTTCTTTTTCTTTTTTAAGTTTATAAGATAGCCATCTTCCTGGTTTATTGGCGTGTTCAAAATAATTTTGTTTGGACCTTCTCAAGCTAACTTCTATTTTATCTTGTTCAATTAAATTCAGCTTATGTTTGGCTAATATTAACTGGTTTTGTAGTCCTTGGATCTTAGGGGTTTTTTGTAATTGTATTTCTAAGTCTTGGATTTGTTGTTGTAATACGTTTTGTCGGGCATAAATTCTCTTGTTTCTCATAGCATTATAGGAAATTGTTGTGCCTCTTATAATTGCTTTCATAGTATCCCAAATGTTCTGTTTTGAAGTTGTTTCATTATTATTATCTTTTAGAAAATAGTTTAGCTCCTCTTTCAGCTTATTAATATACTCTTCTTCATTTACAATTTGGGTGTTTAGTGTCCATCTTTTTTTTATTCGTCTCCTATCTCTCCAAATTAGCTGTATTGGGTTATGGTCAGCCCATTCATTCGGTAAGATTTTAATTTCTTTTATTTCATTAGCCAAATCCAAATCCATCCAAGCCATATCTATTCTGGTCCAAGTCTTATGTGGGTTAGAATAATATGTAAATTGTTTTCCTTCAAGATTCCGTTCCCTCCATAAATCTTTTAAATTTAACTCTTTCAACATTTCCTTACATGCCGCAGAAAGTTCCCTTTTCCCCTTCTTGTTTTTTCCCATAATACTATGGTCTTTTTGGTAGTCTGCAATGGAGTTAAAATTGCCAATCAAGCAAATGTTTCTTTTTTCAAAGCCTACTATTTTTTGGTGAAGGTGTTTAAAAAATTTCCCCTGGTCTTCATTTGGGGCATAGATTGCTACAAGTAAAAATGTGATGTGGTTTATCCAAACTTGTATAACCAGAGTTCTTCCTTCAGGATCCGACCAGATTAATTCTGCCTTTACATCTTGTTTTACATAAATTGCAATTCCTTTTTTCTTGTGTTTGTCGGCCGGTGCCGTAAAAAGTTTCCCTAATTTTGGACAAATTAGATGTCTTTCGTCATTTTTTGAAATATGTGTTTCTTGAAGACATATTATATCTGCGTTATGTTGAATAAGTTTTGAAAATATCCTTTTTCTTTTTGATAATGAATTTAATCCGTTTATATTGATGGAGAGCAACTTCTTCCCCTCTACCATTTATCTACGTCTGCTTAGATTTTTGCCTAGTAATGATTCGGTTCTCTTGTTGTTGTTGTTGTAGGATTTGCTCTTCTCTCCCAGGTTGTGGATTATCACTTCCTAAAATTGGAGAAAGTCGTTCCTTTTGGGTTCTGTGATAATATCGGTCCTCCTGTGGTCTCCTTTTAGGTTCTTCTTTAGTGGATTGACCATTCGTATCTGTGAGCTGTTGATGAAAATCTTGGGCCTGTTCTATCGATTCGATTTTGATTTTCCTCTCTTTCCACGTAATTAACATCCCTTCCGGGATTAACCATTTAAATTGGATTCCTTTTTTATTTAAATCATTAGCTAAAAATTTATAATCTTGTCTTATCATCCTCACTTTCTTTGGAATTTGTTTTAAAATCCTAATTTCTCTGCCTTTATATGATATTGTTTCCTCCCTAGACATTTTCAAAATTAAATCCCTCAGACATCTCCTAGAGAAGCGGATATGAATTTCTCTTGGACAGTTGTTACGCCTGGCGTAGCTTGTGCTAACCCTATATACCTCATCAAACTCTTTAATTAGATCATCTTTTTCCTTTCCTAACCATTCAGCCAATATTTCTGCCATCAAATGTTCCAATTCTTCATTTTTTGCTTCAGCCACATTCTGGAACCTTAAATACGCCATTGCTTTGTCCATCTTGAGGTGGACCAGAGAGTCTTCCGTTTCTCTAAGTACATTTTTAAATTCCTCATC
>NW_020769555.1:321084-354151 GCF_900518735.1 Pseudonaja textilis
CCATAATAAGTTGGCTGCCCAATAATATAATTCCCAGTTTGGGAGCGCTAGCCCACCTCTACTTTTTGCATCTTGTAAGGCCTTAATACTGATTCTAGCTTTTTTCCCTTGCCAAATAAATTTAAGAGTTACCTTATTTATATCTTCAAAAAAAAAATTTGGTAATTTTATTGGGATTGTCTGGAATAAATAAAGGAATTTTGGTAAGATGTTCATTTTGATCGTGGCAATCCTGCCCAATAGAGAAAGCTGCAACTTATTCCAAGATTCTAGATCTTTCTTAATTTGCTGTAACAGTTTATCATAATTATTCTCTTTGAGCGATTTACTATGTGGTGTTAACCATATGCCTAAATATTTGACCTTTTTTGTTGCCTGTATCCCCATGGTTTTTTCTAATTCTTTCCTCTGGTTCTCTGTTAGATTTTTAGTCAGTAATTTCGTCTTATTTCTGTTAATCTTTAATCCTGCTACTGAGCCAAATTGTTCTAGTTCTTTTATTAGGTTATGTCCTTTTTCCATGGGTTCCTCTAGGAAAAAAACCATATCGTCTGCAAACGCCTGTAGTTTATATTCCTCTGCTTTGACCCTAACTCCTTGGATTTCAAAGTTTTGTCTTATCCGCGTTAACAGTGATTCTAAAGCAAATATAAATAAGAGGGGTGAGAGAGGGCAACTCTGTCTAACGCCCTTTTCAATGCTTAATGGGCCTGTTTGTTCGCCATTAATTAGTATATTGGCTTGTTGGGTATTGTAAATTGTTGTGATAATGTTCTCGAATTTAGTGCCCAGACTCATGTTATAGATTTTTTGTATTAAAAAGTGCCAATGTAAGTTATCAAATGCTTTCTCCGCATCTAAAAACATGAGTGCAAATTGTTTCTCTGGATGAGCTTCATAATATTCTAAGACGTCAATAACGGTTCTTAAATTGTTTTTAATTTGGCGGAATGGAAGGAAACCATTTTGGTCTTCATGAATGTATAAATTTAAAACTTGTTTTACTCTATTCGCTATAATTGAGGTAAATAATTTATAATCGGCGTTTAAAAGTGAGATTGGTCTATAATTGTTGATATATCTGGCATCTACATCCTCCTTCGGAATTAACACAATCAACGCCCCCCTCCATGAGTCTGGCATTTTGGCAGCCAAAAGTACTTCGTTAAACACTTCCAGCATCAGAGGCCCTACCAAATCTATTGTGGCTTTATACAATTCTACTGGAATCCCATCCGGACCAGGGGATTTATTATTACTTTGATTTTCCATTGCGGATTTTAACTCAGACCATGTAATATCCTTATTTAGTAATTCTTTGTCTCCTTCCCCTATTGTTTTATCATTCGTATTCTCCAGATAAGTTCTTATTTTGTCTTCATTGATTTCTTCTTTTTTATATAATCTTTGAAAATAGTTTAATATAATATCTTTTTTCTTCTCAATCTCATGTTGTGGGATGCCTTTCTCGTCTATTAGTTGGTGTATCAGTCTCTTTTCTTTTTCTTTTTTAAGTTTATAAGATAGCCATCTTCCTGGTTTATTGGCGTGTTCAAAATAATTTTGTTTGGACCTTCTCAAGCTAACTTCTATTTTATCTTGTTCAATTAAATTCAGCTTATGTTTGGCTAATATTAACTGGTTTTGTAGTCCTTGGATCTTAGGGGTTTTTTGTAATTGTATTTCTAAGTCTTGGATTTGTTGTTGTAATACGTTTTGTCGGGCATAAATTCTCTTGTTTCTCATAGCATTATAGGAAATTGTTGTGCCTCTTATAATTGCTTTCATAGTATCCCAAATGTTCTGTTTTGAAGTTGTTTCATTATTATTATCTTTTAGAAAATAGTTTAGCTCCTCTTTCAGCTTATTAATATACTCTTCTTCATTTACAATTTGGGTGTTTAGTGTCCATCTTTTTTTTATTCGTCTCCTATCTCTCCAAATTAGCTGTATTGGGTTATGGTCAGCCCATTCATTCGGTAAGATTTTAATTTCTTTTATTTCATTAGCCAAATCCAAATCCATCCAAGCCATATCTATTCTGGTCCAAGTCTTATGTGGGTTAGAATAATATGTAAATTGTTTTCCTTCAAGATTCCGTTCCCTCCATAAATCTTTTAAATTTAACTCTTTCAACATTTCCTTACATGCCGCAGAAAGTTCCCTTTTCCCCTTCTTGTTTTTTCCCATAATACTATGGTCTTTTTGGTAGTCTGCAATGGAGTTAAAATTGCCAATCAAGCAAATGTTTCTTTTTTCAAAGCCTACTATTTTTTGGTGAAGGTGTTTAAAAAATTTCCCCTGGTCTTCATTTGGGGCATAGATTGCTACAAGTAAAAATGTGATGTGGTTTATCCAAACTTGTATAACCAGAGTTCTTCCTTCAGGATCCGACCAGATTAATTCTGCCTTTACATCTTGTTTTACATAAATTGCAATTCCTTTTTTCTTGTGTTTGTCGGCCGGTGCCGTAAAAAGTTTCCCTAATTTTGGACAAATTAGATGTCTTTCGTCATTTTTTGAAATATGTGTTTCTTGAAGACATATTATATCTGCGTTATGTTGAATAAGTTTTGAAAATATCCTTTTTCTTTTTGATAATGAATTTAATCCGTTTATATTGATGGAGAGCAACTTCTTCCCCTCTACCATTTATCTACGTCTGCTTAGATTTTTGCCTAGTAATGATTCGGTTCTCTTGTTGTTGTTGTTGTAGGATTTGCTCTTCTCTCCCAGGTTGTGGATTATCACTTCCTAAAATTGGAGAAAGTCGTTCCTTTTGGGTTCTGTGATAATATCGGTCCTCCTGTGGTCTCCTTTTAGGTTCTTCTTTAGTGGATTGACCATTCGTATCTGTGAGCTGTTGATGAAAATCTTGGGCCTGTTCTATCGATTCGATTTTGATTTTCCTCTCTTTCCACGTAATTAACATCCCTTCCGGGATTAACCATTTAAATTGGATTCCTTTTTTATTTAAATCATTAGCTAAAAATTTATAATCTTGTCTTATCATCCTCACTTTCTTTGGAATTTGTTTTAAAATCCTAATTTCTCTGCCTTTATATGATATTGTTTCCTCCCTAGACATTTTCAAAATTAAATCCCTCAGACATCTCCTAGAGAAGCGGATATGAATTTCTCTTGGACAGTTGTTACGCCTGGCGTAGCTTGTGCTAACCCTATATACCTCATCAAACTCTTTAATTAGATCATCTTTTTCCTTTCCTAACCATTCAGCCAATATTTCTGCCATCAAATGTTCCAATTCTTCATTTTTTGCTTCAGCCACATTCTGGAACCTTAAATACGCCATTGCTTTGTCCATCTTGAGGTGGACCAGAGAGTCTTCCGTTTCTCTAAGTACATTTTTAAATTCCTCATCCATCCTTTCAAAGTTAGTCTCCATGCGTGTTGTTCTACTCTCTATATCTTTTATTTTCACTTCGTTTCTCTCCATGGCCTGCTGTAGAGACCCTATCTTACCCTCCACCTTCGATATATCCGCTTTCATTTCAGCCTTCAGTTTCCCCATCTCATCTTTCAATTCGCTTATATCTGCTCTAGTTTCCTTGTGATTTTTAATCATCATTTCTTGCATTTTAGATATAGCTTCCTGCAAGGATAATATGGAAGTTTGTATATTAATGTTGGGGACATTAGGCTGCTTTTCCCCTGTTAAAGACTCCTCGATAGTTTTTTTGAGTTGTTGGTGGGGTGGATGTCAACGTAGTCGATAGGGTCGGGATAGCCTTCCTTCCTGTTTTTAAGGCCATAGTTGTTGTGGATGTCATCTCTCTAAGTATTTGTTTTTGTTGATGCACAATTTTAGATATATTATCCCAAATCACCATTCAGTATTTGGGTCCTGTATTTGAAAGTCTATTCACGTATTTCAATTTAATATCTCACTCCACAGTCTTTTTCCCTATATCATAAAAAGATATCTGCAACAATATTCTAGTCTATGTAATAAGAAAATTGGTCAGCAATAGTACATCAATTAACACTTTAAGGCATTAATCTTAAATGTCTTAAGTAGTCTAAATAATTTATAGATTATATCAACAAAGTTTATCCCTTTTTGCTATTAATACTTACAACAGTAATCTCTTAACTCTATAATAATAGTATATCCTCCTCTTCCCCCCCCCCCCCAAGTAAGTAGAATTATGTAAGGTATTTAGGAGAAACAATAGGGAGGCAGGGGGCAAGACAATAAGAGAAAAGGTAGAAGAGAGATTACCACAGCTTCAGAAAATCAACAAACAAACAGCAAGGAAGTCATCTTAAAGAGAAAATAGTGCCAACTTAGTAAACTTAAGTAGTACCACGTAATAAAGAAAGCAAGTTGGGTGAGCTAAAGGTCCATCTTCCAGCTAGAGGATTCTTTTCAGCCTTCCAATCAGCAAATGGTGTAATGTGCTGACTAATCTGCAGTCCCGAAACCGTCTTTCCCAGCCTTCTGTTTGTCTCTGCCTTCTTCCTCTTGCTGCTTCTTCTTTCTTTGCTTTCCAACTTTTAAATCAACATACAAATCTTCCAAAGTCCAATATAATGCTCAATTTGTCTTCTCCACAATATTAAGTAGATGTAATAGTCATGTTGTGCTCAGATCTGAGGATTCATAAGACTCAATCAATGTCAATATTCTTTCACCTCCGTCGCCTCCCTCTTCTCAAATAAAGTCAAAAAGAAAGGTCCAAAAGTCAAATAAAGCCCCTCACCAATTCCGGACCTCCGATCTCCGGGTTTTAGCAATCTCCCTCTTTTCCCATAGCTTCCCCTTCACAGGGTAAAACTGTGTTTTCCTTTTGTGCTTAGGCTTTTCCGCTCTCCATTATAATCTTTCCATTTTCCCAACTGCTTTTCTGGCCGCTCTCCGCCCGACTTCCGAGAGGTGCTAGTCACAACCAGGAGAGAAGAATTTATGCTATCATTCTTCTGTCATTCTGCTCCCTTCAGTCTTCAAAGAATCCAAGTTATAAACCGTTTCTCTGTTCCTGTTACTCGATCTCGCAGGCTGTCACTGCTTTGCTTATTCACTCAAGTGGCAGACCGGATTGGAAGCCGCCATAGAATGACAGCTTACTCTTTTGCGCTGGGCTCGGGAGCTTCCCTCTTCACTGTCGGGGGGTTGCCTTCCCCCCTCTGCAGCTCGAGGATCTCCACGTTGACACGGACCTCTCCGGGGTTCGTGTATCCCTGGGGGATCGCTCCTGACGCCAGAAAAGGTGTTCGAAGCCTGCACCAGACTTCTTCACCTCCGTTCTCCCTGTCCTGCCACCGGAAGCCTGTTTGTCAGTTTTAAAAGGGCTTAAATATTTCCTTAGAGTCGTAATCTGGCCATCCCCTCTCCACCCAGCCAAGAACTCGTGCCAAACAAGAGTTTCTTTTGGTTTCAAAGGCGATGTCTTGGGCTGTTAGTGGAGGTGAGGACATTGTCTCTATTTGCATCCGGCGCATTGGTAGTTGGGTTTACGACCCCGCTGGTCCCGTTGCTCACGTTCCGACCGAAGCCTGTGGACTTCTTCTTCCTCGCTGTCTGAGGATGGCTCGACATCTTCATGATGGGTGGTCGATGTGTACTTGTCTGAAGGTTTCCCAGCATCGTTGGTGGGTTGGCGGTTGGTTCCGCTGGTTCGACGCATTCGTGCTGCTGATTTACAAGTGGCTTCAGCTGCGGTGGCGTCTGTCATGGCATCTGCAAGCGAGATGTCTCCCTTGGCCATGATCTTGCTCTGGATGGTTGGGTCTCTGAGGCCAAGGACGATGCGGTCTCTCATGGCTTCTTCGAGGTTGGCGAAGCCACATAAACTGCCCAGGTTCCTCAGGTCTGCCACAAAATCTCCAACGTTCTCACCTTCACGCTGGTCCCTCTGGTAGAACTCGTGTCTGCGAATGAGAGTTGGCACGGCTGGGGCGTAATGGTTGCGCAGGATGGGAGCAAGGGTTTCCCAATCCATGGTTTTAACCTCAGCTGGCTTCGCTAAGGCTTTAGCCATCTTAAAAACGGCTGGCCCACAATGGGTTAGAAAAACGGCTCGTTTCTTGCTAGGCGTGGCATCTTTGAGGTTGTTGGACTCCAGGAACATTTGAAATCTGTCCATATATGAGTCCCAGTCTTCGCTAGCTGGATCGAATGGTGCGGGTGGTATAGCGCTGCTGGCCATGTCGCCGTCGTTGCGTTCTGTCAGCCACGTGCTCCTTCAGCTAGCTCAAATCAATAACTTCGTTGCCTCCGCATCCCATCCTCGTCGCCAGTGTTGGATCTGGGAGGATGGTTCAAGAACGGAGGCAAGACTCAGATAGCAACAACAGCTCTTTATTTGTGACTTCAGATCTGAGAACTAATCCCAGCCGCAGCAGCCCCTTATATAGGGCTGGCTGCGGCTAGGCAGCCAATGAAGGCGATTTGAGTTTGCCACTCTTGGCAGGGCCAATCGCGGCAGTCCGTTTACTGGCCAATCACATCAGTCTATGGCGACCAATCACGATCGGCTATCAGCGGGCCAATCAGGTTTGCAGGCTTCGAGCCTGCTAGTCCGGAACACCAAGCTTCTGGAGAGCATCTTAAAGGAAAGATAGGGTAAAAGCCCAAAACTAAGAATTTCACCAAGTTCAATGGTTGGAGGTGGCTTCCAGTTTTCATACTGTGCCCTAGAGAGTAAAAGTACCTAGAAGTTTAGAGTTGTTATGTTTGCAACATTGTTAAGAGCCAATTTGATATACTGGGTACTTTTACCCAGAAGCAGGGAAGCTTTTTGCACATTGAAAGACATTTTTTTCTTGATACCTTTCCTTTTCCCCATACAAAGCAGCCTGGATGCAAACTTCCTTAGAGATCAAGCCTTCCAAGCTAAACTTTTCATCTTTCTAACCGAGGTCTGTTCTGGGTGCCTTTTTAAAAAGCCACCAACTAATGCTTTACCAAACACCAGAGGAGTTGTGAGGAATAACAAACGACTGCAAGGAATAACGAGGGTGGCATCAAGTCCCAAGACAGGAGCGTCAGACAACTCAGCACCACCCACAGCACCGGGAAAACCTCTCCTTCCTGATCGCATAAAATGTCCGGGCTGCCCGAGGGCGGAGCTGACGTCACGACGATACAGCTTGCAATCTCGAGGCTCTGAGACTGCAGCCAATATCTTCGCCCCTGGTCGGTCCATACAGACCTAAACTGTCCCGTAGAGAGGGTGATAGTGAAGGGCACATCCTGTGGATCCCAGGGACACCACAAAGTCCCTGGTCGATTCAGGAGAAGCCCTTTTTGCCGGTGGTGGAGAGGCAGCCATTAAAGCTGCTGAAGTTGGGACAGCTCCGGAACGGAAGAGACTGAACGAGAAAGTGTGTCGGCTCGGTGAGAACTTTTTTTTTACCAATATTCTGAGATTTGAAAGGACACCCTAAGAATAAGAAGAAATCTGTAAGATTTTTGACAAAATTGAGTAAGCGGCGGTTTTTAAAGGGAAACGTCAAAGTGAGGCTTGGCTTTTTACTTTTTTACTTTATTACTGGATTCTATCGCGACTTAGCATTTGTTAACTGGACTGGTTTTTCTTTTTTATATATATATATATATATATATATATATATATTATTTTCTTCCCCTTTTTGATTTTTCAACTTTTTAAATTAGAGGCTCCCTTTAGTTATTTTATTATGTTTTGCCTGGGAAAGGAGGGGGAAAGTGAGAACAAAGAAACTTTGTAACACTGCCAACTAGAGGCTTGAAAATATCTTAGTTGAAGTTGAGAGAACTGTGAAAGACTCCCTCTCAAGGACACTGCAACTTGATAACATAGAGGGAAGAGCATGGGAAAGTGTTATTACAGGTGTTCTTCTGGATTTCTATCAACAACTGAAGTTTGGCTTTGAAGCTTTTGGAGAAGAAAATTATAACAAGAGCCTTGGATAATTAAACAAAGTGCAGTGTGTTCTTTTTTAGTTGTGCTACCCCTCCTTACCAGCTCTATTCTACTCCTTTCTTTTTTTAAAAAAATCCTTATTTTTGTAATATTCCTACTTTTGCTTTTTATTTTAAAGGGAAAGCCTCGAAATTTTTCCTCTTTCTTTTTTCATTGGGATTTTTGCTTTTTCCATCCATACTTTTGGCTTATACTTATGTTTTTTTTATTTTTATTTTTAAGATTTCTTAATTGGATTAAGGTGTGAAGAACCTGAAGAAATTATTATTGGGCTTTTTTTCTCTTATTATTTTTATCTTTTTTTCCTGGATTACAATTGACTACTTCATAATTGGATTAAGGTTCAGAAGAACCTGAAGAATTTTTCTTTCCTTTTTTTACTACTATTGGGCCTTTTACTCTCCACCACTTTTATTTCCCACCTTGGATTATAATTGGCTACTGCACCTATTGGATTAAGGTTTAAAAGAATTAGAAGATTTTGAATCGTTCAAAATGAGTAGGAAACTCATACCTTCTGGAGCCTCAACTTCTACTTCCGCCTCCCCACCATCTGGAGGACAACGTTTAATTCAGAGAATGTTAAAGCAAGATAAAGAGCAAGAAAAAGTGACTCTACAGATGATTATGCAAGGAATCCAAGACCTTAAAACAAAATCAGACACTACTGAAAAGAGAATAGAGAATATTGAACAAAGAACAGAGAATATTGAACAAAGAACAGAGAACATTGAACAAAGAACAGAGAACACTGAACAAAGAACAGGGAAGACAGATGAAAAAATTGAAAATATTCAACAAATGATGGCAAAGTATGACGAGAGATTCCAAAAAATTGAAGATAAACAAAAAGACAAGAAGATTGGCAACATTGACAGTAGATTAACAGTGGTTGAACAAGATAAAAGTGGGATGCTGAAGTGGGAGATGGACAGATCAGAATTTTATCTCAGATTTCAAATATAATGGCCAATTCCAGAAGGACTAATGTTTACATGGCAAGAACAAAGACATAGAATTGATTCAATTGAGAAAGCAGAATTATTCTATGCAGAATTTTTTGGAAGGAGAGAGGAAGAGGCAGAAAAAGAGATTTCATTAATTGAATTCCAAGAGGATCAAATGGAGACTGAAAAAGGAGAAGGCGCAGTAGGTGGACAGGTGGAGATCAAAGAACGATGTGAACCAAGAACTACGAGAGCTGCCAAACCTAACTATAAAATATAATCATGGAAGAGAAAAAACTGATTACAATGAATATAAACGGACTTAATTCAGCTGTCAAAAGAAGGAAATTTTTTCATAAATTAGAGAAATTAAAATTTGATATAATTTGTTTACAAGAAGTATATATTAAAAAACAATATGAACAATTGTTGGTACAGCCAAAATTAGGGAAAATATTTACTTCTTTGACTCAATGTAAGAAAAGAGGAGTGGTTTTATACATTAAAGAGACTATCCCAGCCAAATTGATTCATACTGATGAAGATGGAAGAGTATTAATGGTGGAAATAATGGACAATAATATGAAAACACTCCTGATTGCAATTTATGCTCCGAATGATAAACAAGAAGAATTTTATAAAAATTTACATATGAAAATAATTGGACTGGACTATGTCAATATAGTTATGATGGGAGATTTCAATGGAATTGTAGACAGTTAACTGGACCATACAGCAACAACAGCAAAGCAAAACAGAAAGACTCTCCCTAAATCTTTTTTTAAAATGACAGATGAAATAAACTTAAAAGATATATGGAGAGAAAGAAATGCTAAAACAAAACAATTTACTTTTTATTCAAATAGACACTTATCATGGTCCAGAATAGATATGATTTGGATCTCAACAGAACTAATATCTATCATTCAAGAAATAAACATTGAAATAAGTACCTGGGCAGACCATAATCCAATGACAATTAAATGGAAAGGACAAAAAAGAAGATCGAGATGGACTTTAAACAATACTATTTTAAAGGAAAAAGACTTTACACAATGGATGGAGAAAGAATTGGCCTTTTTCTTTAGAGAAAATAAAAAAGAAGATACCTCAATCCAGAATGTTTGGGACACAATGAAGGCATATGCTAGAGGCTTGATAATAGACTATATAAGGAAAAAGAACATAAGGAAAAGGCAAGCTATTAAAGTTTTAGAAGATGAGCATAAAAGACTTGAAAAAGAATTACAGAAAATGCCACAGAAAAAAGACATTAAACTAAAACTGGATATAATCAAACATAAAATTGGTCAATTAGAGAAAGAAGAATTGGCACAGAAAATTAGAAGTGCTAAACAGAACTACTTTGAAGGTGCAAATAAACCAGGTAGGCGGTTAGCATATAAATTGAGAAAGGAGAAAGAATCAAGGAAAATATTACAGTTAATAGACGATCAAGGCCAAGTTTGCTATGGCAATAAAGAGAAAAAGGAAATTATTCAAGACTTCTATGGGAAACTATATAAGCAAGAGAATATTGATGAGGAAAGAGTCAAACAGTACCTACAGAATGCTAATTACCTAAGATACCTAAAGAGACTGAAAAAATGTTGGAAAGTAATATAACAATGATGGAATTAACTGAAGCACTTAAGAAGCAAAACAATGGAAAAGCACCAGGTCCAGATGGGCTTCCGGCAGAATTTTATAAAACACTACAAGAATCGCTGAGCCTTCCACTGCTAGAAGTCATGAATGAAGTTATGGCAAAGGAGATACCTAAAACATGGTCAGAAGCCTATATTACACTTATTCCAAAAGAAGAGGCTGATCCATCACAAATTAAGAATGATAGACCTATTTCTTTACTAAATGCAGACTATAAAATATTTGCTTCAATTTTAGCAGAAAGACTTAAAAAATACTTAAACAACTTTATTCATCCAGATCAAAATGGATTTCTGCCAAAGAGGCAAATCAAAGACAATATGAGAGTAATTCTGGACACTTTGGAATATTATGAGGCACATCCTGAGAAGCAAATGGCTTTGATATTCTTAGATGCACAAAAGGCATTCGATAATGTGAACTGGAGATTCATGTTATTATTACTGGAACAGATGGGTTTTGCCAGAAAATTTATTCAAGCAATAGAAGCCATATACTATAAGCAAATGGCAAAGGTAATGATAGAGGGAGAATTTACAGATTCTATTAATATACGAAAAGGTACAAGACAAGGATGCCCACTATCACCTTTGCTATTTGTATTAACTTTGGAAGTGTTGAATAGAAATGTTAGAGATGATAAAGGTATAAAAGGAATGAAAATCAAAAAGGAAGAATTTAAATTGCAAGCCTTTGCAGATGATTTGGCCTTTATTTTGGAAGACCCCTTAGAAACAGCTCCAAAACTATTGGAAAAGATAGAGACTTATGGTGAGGTGGCTGGTTTGAAAATAAACAAAGATAAAACAAAGATTTTGACAAAGAATATGTCAATAAGACAAAGAGAAGAACTGGAAGATCTATTGAAAATTCAAGTCACGAATAAGGATAAGTATTTGGGGATACACTTGACACCAAGATGTAGTACATTAAAAGAGAACAATTACATTAAACTCAAACAACAGATAGCGTTAGACTTGATGAAATGGGAAAACATACAATTGTCATTAATAGGGAGAATCTCAACAATCAAGATGAATATCCTACCCAGAATTTTATACTTGTTTCAAACAATACCAATTAGGCTTGGAAAAGACTATTTTGAAGACTTAAATAAAATTGTTTTGAAGTATATATGGCAAGGTAAGAAAGCGAGAATAAAGTTAAAACTTTTACAGGATGCTAGAATTAGAGGAGGATTTGGTCTGCCTAATTGGGAGTTGTACTATCAAGCTGCAAATTTGATGTGGGCTAAGGAATGGATAACATTAAGAAAGACCAGATTGTTGACGCTAGAAGGACATGATTTGTTGTTGGGCTGGCATGCTTTTCTATGGTATAAGGGAACTAAAACACAGGGCTATATTAGAAGACATCATATACGGGAGTCTTTGTGGTTAAATTGGGAGAAGATTAAGAGACAATGTTATTTGAAAATCCCAGTTTGGTTATCGACTATTAAAGCTTTTTCTTATCCTATAAGAAGGAACAAACAGTTAGATATGGGGAAATATTGGATGAAAAGGGTGAACTTAAATCGATGCAAAATTTAGAGGAACAAGGTATAAAGATGAATTGGTTTTCATATGCGCAAATACACTCAAGGTATGATGAAGATTTTAAAACAGAAGGATTCTGTGATAAATTGACAGATTTAGATAAGATTTTGACAGGTACTGATGAAAAGGTGATTAAAAAATTATATGGTTATTTATTGGAAATTAAGCTAGAGGAAGAACAAGTTAAAGAAACTATGATTGCTTGGGGGAAGAATTTTGGATATGGGATTGATTTAGAGAAATGGCAAAAATTGTGGTCTCAAAATTATAAAATGACAATGTCAACAGCATATAAAGAAAATTTGTATAAGATGTTTTACAGGTGGCATTTTCCCCCGACAAGAATAGCAAGAATGTTCAAGAATAAATCTGAAAAATGCTGGAAATGTCATCAGATACCTGGCTCATATTACCATATGTGGTGGACTTGTGAGGACGCTAGAAAATATTGGACTAAAATTCGCATGTGGTTGGAAAAAATGACAAAGAAACACATAGACTTGAAACCAGAGATTTTTTTATTGGGAATCTTACCTGATACATATAGTAAAGATTTGAAATACCTGATTGTAAATGTATTAACAGCAGCTAGGATTGTATTTGCTAAAAACTGGAAAAATGAGAAAATACCATCGCAGGAAGAAATTATTAAGAAAATATTGGAATGTGCTGAAATGAATAGATTGACATTTGAAATTTGAGAACAAGAGGATAAACAATTTTACAAAATTTGGGACCTTTTCTACCAATGGTTAGATAATAAAATACAATAATAGAATATCTAGAATTCTAGGAAATAATGAATATATAAAGATATATTTCTTTTTTATATATATCATATCTATAAAAATGTTTTTAGGCTAGATTTGGTATGATTGTATGATTTGGTATAAAATAAACTAAGTAAACTATAGTTATCTCGCAAAGTATGAATGAATAAAATTATAGTCAAATGATTGTTTAATAGTGATACTAGGGTATTTAATTTTTGATTGATAATATTAGTTATTATGTAACTGTAACTGAGACTACGAAATGGATGCACAAAAAATTGGTAAACCAACTGACACACTGCTTGTATACCTATGAAAGAAAGCTGGATGTTTTTTTGTTGTTTGTTATGTTTGTCTTTAAAAACCAATAAAATTGTTTTTTAAAAAAAAAAAAAACGTCCGGGCTGCCCCTCTGCCCCGCAACCCTTCTCGGAGCCTACCTGGCAGGGCTGTTGGGACGATAAAGCGGACTGGGGACCGAGGCGGAATCCCGATTAGACCGTCGGGGAAAAACCAAAAGGGAGCAAACCAGCAGGAAGCCGCCTCTTTTCGGGGCGTCGGGAAAGGCCCTGTGCTGGGGAGCCCGGATCGGGTCCGCACAAAACGGATCTGAGGAAGAGAACCGGGGACGGACGGACTGACGGACGAGGAGAATCCCACGGAAGGGCAGGGGACGGACACACACACACACACACACACACACACCGACAAATAAAGGGAAAGGAGCGAGGACGGTGATTCCAGGAGGGTCGCGGTCGTTCTTAGGTTCCCGCTGCTACTATTTCGGGCCCACTCCCGCAGGCCGCTACCCTCCCCGACTCACCATCTCTGCAGATGTAGCCTCAACCCAGACGCCCCAGAGAGGAAAAAGCAGCAAAAACCCCAGTTTCCCAACATGCACTGCAATTTCGGTATATAACCCAACCCCGTTTAGGGGGAAAGAACACCGTAGCGCATGCGCCCCATTCGAAGCTCGCCTTACGGCTTTCGGTCAGGGAAAAAAGACCATAGACGGCGTACAGAAGCACTCGCGGAAGCAGCCGCCGGAAGAAAAGACGGATCAACGGCACGGAAGCGCTCGCTGCCATCTAGGGAGATGCATCTTGAAGCCTCGCCAGTTTGGGAAGGTCGTCGCGGCTAAAACGCCGCCCCTTTCCAAGTGGTTTCTTTCGTGACTCGACCACTCTCTATGGTTGCTTCCGTTAGAGTGCGGAAGTTAAAAGTTGTCTTCGCGGGTTTTTTCCCCAAGGGTTTTATCTTTCAGGACGCCTTTCATCTTTGTGTGTGTGTGTGTTTAACACTGAATCTTGGCGAGAATTTTCTTCCTTATAAAGTGGGAGTTGTCTTGAGATCATTTCCGTTTTACGCCTCTCCGAGCTAAAATTGTTTCAAAGGTTAAGTGCAAGCCTCCCTGAAGGATGTGGATCAAAGAAATATTATTTTGAATTCTTTTAAATAATTTATGTATAACAAGGGGGGTGGATTGGATGACCAGGAGAGTTGCTTCTTTGCTAAAATGCTTGCTCATAACAATTATGTTTAAACACTTGTTTAAGCTGAAAAACATGTAACCTCAAATATTTCCTACCTGGCTGCTTGCTGTAAGGTTCCCTGTTTCGATAGAATACTTGAACCGCAAGTTCAAAAGGACATTCACTATAAATTGTATTGAAAAAGGAAGTGCCTTGCTCTTCTGACTCCAACTCACCAGAGAGGGATTCAGAATTGCCTGCTTTTGCAAAAGTATATTCTTGTTTGTTGACTATCTCATCCCAAAAATTTGTTAAGAATTTGGGGTCACCTAAATCTGACACTCCCTATATGTATACGTAGGAAGGTGGCTGCCATCTTGAGAAGGGCATTTGTGGCCTGTATATAAAGACCCCCATTTTGCAACATGGAGTTTTCCTGTGACCAGTCTAAAGTCCCATACAAAGTCTTTTATGGTCGATTACCTTGCTTCATCACTTTTATTTTGTCTTCATTTTCACCTACTCTGTCATGGTCTTCAAATCTAGCCCGGAGCAGCTCAACAGATCCATCTGCATCATCCGGCTCAGCAGCCCCCTCATTGTGTAGCTGGGCTGTCTAGTCAGAAGCATCTCCTTCATTCATCCCATCTGAAATCACTGAAACTAAGTTGCAACCTGTTTCGTATTGTTCTCCATATTGATCTATATGTGCCCAGACTCAGCTGAGGAAATAAGCAAGTTTTGCAGGCTTCCCATCAAATGTCACTCTAAACCTTGGTGGCGCTGGTCTCACTGGTAGAATTGCCATGGCAACCGGTGGCAGGGCAGAGACCTGCTGCTACGCTATGGTGGGTGGCAGGGCAGGGACCTGCTGGGGCGCTGCGGTGGGTGGCGGCTGAGCTGGAATCTGCTGTGGCACTGCTGCTGGATAGGGGCTGTGCTGAGCTGGTTGTCGAGTTGGAAAAGTGGGGGTGGCTGCAGCCTGCTGGCCCCATGGTGGTCCCAAAGAAGGTGGTGCAAACGGTGCTGGCATTCACTGGCATTGGACCCACCCATGACCAGGATAGAATCTCCAGCCTGGGGGAATACATTCCGCAGGGGGTAGCATGAAGGCTGGTTGACAAGGGGGGGGAGGAATTTGATATGATAGAAAAATCTGGGTTAGACAGCAACACAACCAGATGGATTCATAACTGGCTGACCAACCACACTCAACATGTAGTCCTCAATGGAACTACATCTACATGGAAACAAATATGCAGTGGGGTACCCCAAGGCTCTATTTTAGGCCCAGTACTCTTCAACATCTTCATCAATGATTTGGACAAGGGAATAGATGGGGAACTCATCAAACGACACCAAGCTGTCAGGAATAGCCAACACTCCAGAAGATAGGCTTAAGATACAGAAGGATCTTGACAGACTTGAACATTGGGTGCTATCTAACAAAATGAAATTCAAGAAAAACAAAATGCACTTGCACAGTATAGGTGGTACCTGGCTCATTAGTAGTAACTGTGAGAGGGATCTTGGAGTCCTAGTGGACAATCATTTAAATATGAGCCAGCAGTGTGCTGCAGCTGCTAAAAAAGCCAACACAGTTCTAGGTTGCATTAACAGAGGGATAGAATCAAGATCACATGAAGTGTTAATACAACTTTATAATGCCTTGGTAAGGCCACACTTGGAACACTGCATATAGTTTGGGTTACCACGATGTAAAAAAGATGTTGAGACTCTAGAAGGTGCAAAGAAGAGCAACAAAGATGATTAGGGGACTGGAGGCTAAAATATAAAAATAAGGGTTGCTGGAATTGGGTATGTCTAGTTTAATGAAAAGAAGAACTAGGGGTGACATGATAGCAGTGTTCCAATATCTATGTCACAAAGAAGCGGGAGTCAAGCTATTCTCTAAAGCACCTGAGGGCAGGACAAGGAGCAATGGATGAAAGCTAATCAAGGAGAGAACCAACCTAGATATCACTGTTCTGAGCCTATGTTGCAAGGAAAGAGACCACACTGCCAGTAGAGTAACTTTACTCAGTAACAGACTCAGCACAAAGTGAAACAGATTTAGTCAGCGTTACAGCCTTCCATCCTCCAGCTGATTATGAGGGCTTGGCACACCCCACCCTCTGAGAAAGTTCACTCCAGCAAGGAATCACCAGTCCCTTCTTCATCAGCAGGCCTTGGACTCCTGAGCTCCATGCCGGCCTTGAATGTTGCAGTTTCCTGCTCTGCTCTCTCATCCCACCCCTCTGTAAGTCCTTACCACCCATCTGTGATGACCCCTCCCCCTTCCCGTGTGTGGCAACTCCAAAACAGCACACACGGGCCTGGCCTTGATAGTCACTGTCTCGGATGTTGACAGGCAATTCCCCTCTATCGGGGGAATGTATCTGGAAAAGAACAAGCGCATGTATAGGTTAGTAAATACATGGTCAGGGTCTTTCCCTGGGAGGGTTCCCTCCCTAGGTTTTGGGGGATTCCTCCTATGGAACCTGTTGATCATCCTCTCTGCTTTCACGTCTCTACTCTTCACCCATGAGGATTTTTACAAGGGGTACCCCTTGCATTGAACTAGATATTGCAGGAATCTAATATCTGGTCGATTTTGTAATGGGGTTCTCCCTCCACTACGATGGGCCCGGACAGTGGCTGGGGTGAGGGCCTACTTTCTGATGTCTCCACCGGCTTCAACAGGCTGCTATGGAAGACCAGATGGATCTTCCCCAATAGGCAAGGAGGCTTCAACTCCACCATGAATGGATTAATTACTCTAACTATGGGGAACAGACCCAGGAATTTCAATCCCAACTTCCTGCATGTTATTTTTAGTTTCAGGTACTTAGTGGAGTGGTACACCTTCTCCCATTTGTGGAATGGTCTTTGTGGTGACCTTTTTTTGTCTGTGTGCATTTTTGTGTCTCGGCTGCTTTTATCAACACCCGTTTTACATCTCCCCAGACCCCTTGCAGAATATCAATCCACTTGGTCAGGCTAACTGAGGAAGGTACACGGGGATCAGGATGAACTCCACCCCGTTCACCACCTTGAAGGGGGTGAGGCCCATACTGCTATGTACTGCATTGTTGTATGCCACCTCCGCAAATGGCAGAAGCTCTGCCCAATTAGCCTGCTGGTAGTTGACATAACTCCTTAAGTACTGTTGTACAATTGCATTAGCTATCTCTGCAGCTCCATTGTCTACTGGAGGGGCTGTTTGGACTGGGGCTTGGTCGCTGCATGTTTGGTCTTCAATAAGTTGGTGATCGGCAGAACCACTCAGGTGAACAAGGGGATGAACTGTCTATAGAAGTTAGCAAAACCCAGAGAACACTGCAACTGCTTACGTGTCCTGGGTGCCTGCCATTCCAGGACGGCTTTAACTTTTGTGGGATCCATCTCCACCCCCATGCTGGACACGTAGTAACCCAGAGTCCAAAGGGTTCTGGTGGAATTTGCAACTGGACAACTTTACGTAAAGATTTGCCACCAGCAATTTTTCTAACACCTGACGTACCAGGTGGATATGCTCATCCAGTGTTTTGGTATACACTAGAATGTATATTAAATAGACCAACACCCCCTTGTACAGGTGTTCATGCAGCACCTCACTGATGAGCTGCATGAACACCTCAGGGGCCCCCTGTAACCTGAATGGCATCACCCAAAACTGGTAGCTCCCCAGTGACAGTTGAACATAGTTTTCGACTCATCCCCTTCCCTTATTCAAACCCTGCAGTACACCTCCCATAGGTCAAGCTTGGTAAAGACTTTTCCCCTAGCCAAGTGAGCCAACATGTCTTTCATCAGGGGTAGAGGGTACATATTCTCCACACACACTCCATTTATGCCCCTAAAGTCCACACACAAGAACACTGCCCCGTCTTTTCTTTCAACACCACAGTGGTGATCTGGAACTGTACTTGCTGGATGAACCCCCTGGCCAGGTTCTTGTCAATGTAGTGCCTCAGCTCCTCCATCTCCCAGGGCGTCATCAAGTACATCTTGGGTTTGGGCAATTTTGCTAGTGGATGATCTCAATGGCACAGTCAGAGGGGCAGTGAGGAGGCAAGACATCACACTCCTCACTGAACATGTCAGCCAACTCTTCATATACCAATGGGTAGGGGAGGCTCCCCAGTCCTTGGAGCTTCCTTGATCCAGCATGTCTGGTAGTGGTACCCCCCTCCCTATGGACTTGTTCATGCAGTGGAGGAAGTGCACCTCAGCCTATCTTCAACTTCCGGCACCCTCCCTCCCACCATATGGTCAGTCCCCATTTGTCCAGCCATGCTACACCTAGGATCACTGCTTCAGTCATTCTGGGCACGATGACAAAGCAAATCATTTCCCAGTGTTGGGCCATCTCTAGCCTCACTGGCTCCATAATATGGATGGCCAGGACACCCCCCCCCCCAAAAAAAAAAACCCAGGAAACCATCCACCTGTTCAAACCACAGAGGCTTGTCCAACTTCCTTGATCTAATCCCCAACTTGGTGGTGGTCAATAGGCTAATCAGGGATCAGGTGCACCCTGTATCTATCAGCACTTCAAACATCCCTCAAACCCCTGATTTAGGGCCCGTGATAGTCACAGGGATCATGAAAGGGCAGACGGGTTCACTCACCATTGGATCTCATTCCCCCCATCCTCGCTGTCATATGGGTTCAGTTGGTTTTCCCCTTCACCTGTTGCTTCCCTTTCATCCGGCATCAGCTGCGGGACCTCTACTGCTAAGTGCGCCACCCTAGATTTCTTGGGGTTTGGGGGGAGCATCTTCCTGGCCTTCCCTGACCCATGTGACCCAACTTTCACCCTCAGTGTAGGGGCCGGACACTCAGCCTCCTGGTGGCCCAGTTGACTGCACCTGAAGCACTGGATAGCTGTGCGAGCAGGCCTCTCTGGGGGACTGGAGATCAAGGGAGCTTCTACCCGGTTGATGGTTGGCTGCCTCTCAGGGAACCTCCTTGGCCTAGGACCCAAGTCCCCCTTTGGGTGGCACTCCCTCAGTTTGGCATCTAATTTGGTAGCTGCCAGATACCACTCATTCAGCCAGGGAGGTAGGCCCCAGTAGGCACAGGCCTGCCACAAAGTCCGGTCAAGGCCTGCCTTGAAATGGCGGACCAGCAGCTGCTCCAGCCAGTAAGTTGGATTGCCAACTTACTGGCAATCTGGCAGAACTCCCGCACATATTCTGGCACCAGCCCTCTGCTTCAGCACCAGAAACTCCCCTTTGCCCTGCTGGGCTCTGGTCACATCCTCAAGCGATACTGCAGGGCCTCTAACAACATGTCGGCATACCCCTCGCCATAGAGGTCTGCCACCCATTCCGCAGCATCCCCCTCCAATGCAACAGTCACCATGTCCACCATGGTCCACTGATTGGGGTATCAATGGGCGTAGTGGTCTGGGTGGCTGATCACTTGACTCAGGAACAGGGCCAATCTGGCAGGGTCCCCATCAAATGGGGCCCTCAGGTGTGGTGGCTCCAGGGGCAGCAGATGGTGCTGTCGATATCCCATTGGCCACGTATGGCCTGATGGGTCAAGATGGCTGAACACTGTTCAGGGCCGCTAGGGGACGGCGCTCCCTGCCTGCCGGGGGGGACTCAGCCACTAGGAGCGACTGTCCACCAACCTCACCATCTCCTCCATAGCCACTCCCTTCTGCAATCTTGGTTCTGTTGACACAGACCTCATCACCACTCCCCTCACCGGCTGAGGTTCCTGGGAACAGCTATAGCCAGCATCCAGGCAGAGCTTTGGGGTGGCCAAACGGAGCCATGTAGGTGGGCTAACCAGCCTCTGGTCAGGTGGTGGCCTTGCCAGCCAGGCAGCCACCTCCCCCCAGCTCTCCAATGCAGCCAGGAGCCAACAACCCAGAAGCTTGCCTCTCCCAAACGCTCCCATAACTGCTCCAAAGTCTGGCTGCCTAGCGCAGCTGAATGGCTCCACTCCACCTCCTTGTCAGCATCTGTCAACCTCCGCTTCCACCATCCTGTCAGACACGAGACAGAAAAGCTTGTAGTCGGTAGCAGGGCACCAATGTTAGCAGCCACTGATGAATTTTTACACCACTCTTCAACAACCCCCACTGCCAGGCCTTCCAATGCTGCAGGCTACTACCAAACCAGTGGCACATCAGGTTGCCCCTCCTCCTTGGGGTGCTCCCCCATCTGGACAGCCCCAGCTGCCCGCTCCGGTGGGCTGTCGGCCTGGTGCCTGATCCCGTCTGCGGCTCCAGTGTCAAACTCCTTTGCTGGTTCTTTGGCCATCGCTCCACCTGTTCCTGACGCTTCCCTGCTCCGGGGCAACCTGCGGAGCCAGGAGGGCCGTCAGAAAGCAGCAGAAGGCAAAAAGCAGGAAAAGCTAACTATCACTGTTCCAAGCCGATGCCACAAGGAAAGAGACCACACCACCAGTAGAGTAACTCTCCTCTACTTGGTAACAGATTCAGCACGAAGTGAAACAGATTTAGTCAGCATTACAGTTTTCTGGTCTCCAGCTGATTATGAGGGCTTGGCATGCCCCACCCTCTGAGAAGTTTCGCTTCAGCAAGGAATCATTGATCCCTCCTTCATCGGCAGGCCTTGGACTCCTCGATTCCGTGCCAGCCTTGAATGTCACAGATTCTTGCTGTGCTCTCTCGTCCCAACCCTCTGTGAGTCCTTGTTGAGGTAATTCCCTGTTAGGAGAATGAGTGCGACCAGAGAGACGTAGTGAGAGTGATGTTGAATAACACATGACCAGCACACAGATACACTGAATAGTAAAATGTAGGTTTTACTTCCAGTAAACGGTTAAGCAAAGTCCAACAAGCAGTCCAAATCATACATGGTTTTTTTTAAAATATAGCTTATTAATTTTTACAATTAAAACCAACAATACATACATACAACAATACAAATAAGCAAAGGAAAGGAAAGGGAAGAGGAGAAGAAGAAAAGGGAAGAATTTTGAAAAAAGAAAGATAAAGAAAAAAAGAAAAAGAGGAAAAAAAAGAGAAAAAAGGGGGTACAAGGTTAAAAGCATTATTATTTTTACAGTTTGCAAGATCTTTTTTTTCCCATAACCTTAACTTATGTCATGTAACCACACCTGTTCTTTGCTTATATCGCTACCACATTATTATGGGTTAATACTTTTCTCTTATGCTTTATGATATATAATTTATCTTTGGTCAATCCAATTATGCCAACAATTCCAGCTATCATAGTATAGTGAAGTATCTTTGTTTTTTAGTGCCAAAGTCAATTTATCCATTTCTGCACATTTTGAAATTTTTTCAATAATCATTTCTTCTGATGGAGTTTGATGTTGTTTCCAGTGTTGAGCGAAGGCTAATCTGGCCGCTGTTAAAATGTGTATTGTTATGTATTTTGCTTTTTTGGAAATTTGCTTATCAAAAATCCCTAATAGGAAGGACTCTGGTTTGTATTCGATCTGCTCTTTTGTAATTTCTTCCAACCACGTTTTGATTTTCTTCCAATACTTTTGGGTTTCTGCACAAGACCACCACATATGGAAAAAGGTTCCTTCTTTTTTCCGACACTTCCAGCAATGCGGACTCATATTGGGGTGCATCTTTGCCAACCTCGAGGGGGGGAGATGCCATCTATAAAACATTTTATAAAGATTTTCCTTGTATGCTGCCGATTTGGTAATCTTATTATTTCTGCCCCAAACTTTCTCCCATTCCGCTAATGTGATGCTGCGCCCTATGTTCTTACTCCAAGCGATCATATTTCCTTTTACGATTTCTTCTTCTAGTTCTGTTTCTAATAAGTAATTATAAAATTTTGTTATGTTTTTTTTATTCGATCCTAATAAAATTTTATCTAATTGTTGCAATTTATTGTTAATTCCGAATTCTTTTTTGTCTTGTTTGTATCTGCTTTGAATCTGAAGGTAAACCCATTGGTCAATTTTTTGTCCTTGCTCCTGAAGTTCCTGCCTCGGTTTCAAATTCCCTTGTGGGTCCAATAAGTCTTTGTATTTAATCATTTTAGTAATTTCCAAATTGTTTGGGTGGATAATTGCCTCCATTGTTGAAATCCATACCGGTATTTTTGTATAATGTTTTTTCCGTATTTTCCTCCAGTTTGTTAGTAGTGCGTCTCTAATTAAATGTCTACGGAAGTATTTTTGACTGGTTTTCCCTACATCCCATAAAAAGGCGTGCCACCCCCTTTGTAAATCGTGGCCTTCTAGAAATAATATTCTTTTGTTGGTTAAGTTTACCCAATCCTTCAGCCAAACTAACGAGGTGGCCATATGATATAACTCCCAATTTGGAAATGCTAACCCTCCCCTGCTCTTCATATCCTGCATTGCTTTTACATTTATTCTGGCTTTTTTCCCTTGCCAAATAAATTTCAGGGTTATTCTATTGAGTTCTTCAAAAAAAAAAATTATGTAATTTAATCGGGATCGTTTGGAATAGGTACAAGAATTTGGGGAGAATGTTCATTTTAATAGTAGCGATTCGACCTAGTAGTGATATTTGAAGTTTCCCCCATGATTCTAAATCTTTCTTTACCTGGTATATCAATTTATCATAGTTGTTTTCTTTAAGTGACTTACAGTGTGGTGTTAGCCAGATTCCTAAGTATTTCACTTTCTTTGTCACTTGTAAATGCATTATTTCTTCTAGTTCTATTTTCTGTTTTTCTGTTAGTTTTTTAGTCATTAATTTGGTTTTTTTTCTATTTATTTTGAGTCCTGCTACTGCTCCGAATTTCTCTAATTCACTCATCAATTTTGGTCCCCTATCTTTTGGTTCTTCGATAAAGAAAATCATATCATCCGCAAATGCTTGCAATTTATATTCCTCTTTCTTAACCGTTAATCCCTTTATGTCTGAATTCCGCCTAATTCGCGTTAATAATGTCTCTAATGCTAGTATGAAGAGCAGGGGAGAGAGTGGGCAACCCTGTCTCACTCCTTTTTCTCTCTTTATTGGGCGAGTGCATTCCCCATTTACTATTATATTAGCTTGTTGTGTGTCGTATATGATTGTTATAATATTTTCAAATTTGGTGCCCAAATTCAAATTATAAATTTTTTCAATTAAAAATTGCCAATTTAAGTTGTCGAAAGCCTTCTCTGCGTCTAGGAACATGAGCGCTACTTGTTTTTCGGGGTGAGCTTCATAAAATTCTAGTACGTCTAATACTATTCTTAGATTGTTCTTTATTTGCCTATTTGGGAGAAATCCATTTTGGTCTTCATGTATATACGAATTTAACATCCTTTTTAATCTGTTTGCTATAATAAGTGTGAATATTTTGTAATCAGTATTTAAGATTGAAATCGGCCTGTAGTTATTTATATGTCTGGGATCTGTATCCTCCTTCAGGATTAGCGAAATCAACGCCCCACTCCATGAGTCCGGCATCCTGGCTGCCAGTAAAACATCATTGAAGACTTCCACCATAAGTGGTCCGATTTGATCTGCTATTGCCTTGTACAGCTCCCCTGGGATCCCGTCTGGGCCCGGGGTTTTATTATTTTTCTGGTTCTCTATTGCTGATTTCAATTCCGATTCAGTAATGTCTTTATTTAGTAGTTCGACCATTTCTTCCCCAATTGCCTTATCCCTCATTTCATCTAAATAATTCCTTATTCTATCTTCATTGACATCTTCTTTTTTGTATAGATCTTCAAAGTATTTATAAGTGATTTCTTTTTTCTGTTCTATTTCCTGGTATATATCTCCCTTACTATCTATTAACTGATATATCAATCTCTTCTCTTTCTTTTTTTTAATTTATAAGATAGCCATCTTCCTGGCTTGTTGGCATGTTCAAAGTAGGTTTGTCTGGTTAAATTCAAATTCATTTCTCTTGTTCAATTAAATTCAGTTTGTGTTTGGCTATTCTTATCTGATTTTGCAGTTTGGGTTCTTTTGGGTTATTTTGTAGAAGGGTTTCTAGCTCCTTAATCCTTTGTTGTAATTTGTTTTGTTGGGAATATTTTTCCTTGTTTCTCTTGGTGTTATAAGAGATTGTTATACCTCTTATTACCACCTTCATCGTATCCCAAATATTTTGTTTTGTGGTTTCTCCATTGTCCTTTTCTTTTATAAAAAAATTTAATTCCTCCTTTAATTTATTAATGTATTCTTTCTCTCTTATTAATTGAGTGTTTAGCGTCCATCTTTTCTTTGGTTTTCCCCTGCTCTTCCATATTACCTGTATTGGGTTATGGTCTGCCCATTCATTAGGCAAAATTTCCACTTCTTTTGTCTCGTTTGCTATTTCCCCGTTCATCCATACCATATTGATCCGTGTCCATATTTGATGGGGATTTGAATAAAATGTAAATTGTCTTTTTTCAGGATGCAGTCTTCTCCATATATCTGTCAGATTTAGCTCTTTCATCATTTCCCTACAGACCTTAGGGAGCTCTCTCTTCCCCTTTTTATTCTTTCCGCCATTACTGTGATCCTTTTGAAAATCAGCAATGGAGTTAAAGTCTCCTACCATACAAATGTTTCTTTTTTGCAATTCAACCAATTTTCAATATAGGTGTTTAAAAAACTCTTTTTGATCTCCATTTGGGGCATAAATTACTACTAAAAGAATTGGAATATCATTAATCCAGATCTGCAAACCCAGAGTCCTTCCTTCCGAGTCCGACCATATTAGCTCTGATTTCAAATCCTCTTTCACATATACTGCGATTCCCTTCTTTTTCTCCTCATCTGCTGGTGTGGTAAATAACTTTCCTAATTTCGGGCATTCTAAATATTTTTCATCCTTTTTCTTTATATGGGTTTCTTGTAGGCACGTTATATCTGCATTTTGTTTAATTAATTTTGATAATATCCTTTTTCTTCTTTTTGTCGAATTTAAACCATTTATGTTTATTGATAGTAATTTTTTTTCTTCTCCCATCTATTTAGTTTTGTTTCGCTCTTTGTCGTGTAACAATTCCTCTCTCTTCTTGCACTTGTGCTAATGTAGTTCCTTCTGTCTTTTGTTGTGGATGAGTGTTCTCTTGGTTCCCTACCGTTCCAGTTCTGTTTTTATGTCCACCGTATTCTTCTTGGGAATTTGTGTCCAATTCCTCCCTACTACTTTGCTCCTGAGGGCCCACCATCCGTTCGTAAAAATCCTGAGCTTTTTCCATAGTGTCTATTTTGATTTTCCTCTCTTTCCACGACACTAGCATCCCTTCTGGAATAAGCCATTTAAATGTAACTCTTTTTTGATTTAAATATGCTGCCAGAAACTTATAATCCCGTCTTTGTTCCCTTATTCTCCTCGGTATCTGTTTAAGGATCACAATTTCTTTCTCTTTGTATGTTATTGTTTTATCTCTTGAGGTTCTATATATCATGTCTCGGACACATCTTCTAGTAAATCGTATGTGGACTTCCCTAGAACATTTGTGGCATCTTGCATAGTTTGTATTGACCCGGTAGACTTCATTTAACTCTTTTTGAATGTCATCTTTGTCCATCTTCAATAAACCAGCCAGTATTTCTGCCATCAAGTATTCCAGGTCTTCTTCTTTTGATTCTGCCACATTTTGGAATCTTAGGTAAGTTGCAGCCTTGTCCATTTCTAGGAGGACCAGTGAGTCCTCCATTTCTTTGCTCACACTTTTAAGATCTTCATCTACCCTTTCTAATTCCCTTTCCATTCGTTCAGTTCTTTTCTCTACCTCTTTTATTTTAACTTTGTTTTTCTCCAAGGCCTGCTGCAATACCCCCACTTTATCCTCTACTTTGGAAATGTCCGCTTTCATTTCTGTCTTTAGTTTCCCCATCTCTTCCTTCAATTCGTTAATATCTGCCCTTGTTTCACTGTGGTTTTTGTTCATTGTTTCTTGCAATCTTGTCAATGAGTCCTGTAGGGTTAGAAACATTGATTGAATGTTCGCATTAGAGATGCTAGTTTGCTTCTCTATTGGTAGTGTTTCCTCTATTGTTTTTTGTGCCATAGGTGAAGTTGTTGCCAAGGTGGTTGTTATTGTGGGGTTGACCTTTCTACCAGATTTCAGCACAGTGGTAGTTGTAGTAGTCATTTCCTTTAAGATCTGTTTTTGTTGTTGTACAATGCTAAATATATTATTCCAAATTGGCATTCAGTATTCTTAGTTCTATTACTAAGATTGACCAAGATCTATCAATCTGTTAAATAACTATATTCTTAACTAATTAGTAAAGTATATATATATATTTCTCTGGTTTAACTTAAATGTAAAGTAACCTTAAATACACAATATATTGCATTCATAAATATACTCACACACTGAAATATAATATTGATCTAGAGAGCTCTAAAATTATTAAATAACTAATACTTAGTATTCTTACTGTCTCCCCTATATTCCCATTCAAAATATAATAATCTCTATTATTAATAACCTAAATAAATTAATTAATCCAATATTTTAACACTCTAATATTTCTTTACTAAATATACACATTTATCGGAAGTCAAAAAAAAGCAAGCATATATCAACCTAGCATAACATCAACAAATAGAAAAGAAGAGAAGCTATTTGAGTAAGTATATACACACAGAAAAGAGTAGAAGGAAAGAAAGAGGAAAGTTCTAAAGATAGGAGTTTTTTGTTTCCGCTTTTCACTTTGGGAGCTTTCACTTCGAGCACACCGGAAATGACAAATAAAAATTTGCTGAGTAACAGCTACCAGTAAACAATGTTCCCACTCGTTCAAAGGCTTCTGATTTTACTTGTATTTTAATGTTCCTTAAATCAATTGTTCTGATCTCCTTCAAATAAAGAAAGGAACTGTCTCCTCCAACAGGGTTTGTAGAATAAATTGTGCCCCTTCAGACAGTTGAATCAGTTACTTTGTTGTAGCCACTTCAGCGTTCTGGATACCGCCTATGGCGCCGCTCTGTCTTTTTTTCCCCCGATCGAGTTCGTTCTGCTTCTGGCTCCGGTTTAATAGCGTCAGTCCAAATGTTAGTAGTAACAAAATCTATTTCATCACTTCCGAGTGCTGGTCTTCCAAATTCCAAATTCCTCTTTAATTCTTGTTATTTCCATCTCTCTTCTGCCTGCCGAGCCCCTTCACTTTCACTAGTCCAATTCTCTTATAGCCGCTTTCTCTTAGGGCTCACGGCAGACGTTCGCACAGTATATAACAGCCTGAAATCAATCTATACTCTTCCAATTTTGTTCTCCGCCACTAACTTTAACAACAACTCTCTTTCCCCATGAACTTGCAAACTGTCACTCACTCTTTCCTTTGCATCGGTGGCAGTCCGGACTTCGGAGCCTCCATTGACAGAGGCTGTTCTTGATCGTTGGGCTCTGGAGGGCTTCCTCTTCATTGCAGGGGGGTTGCCTTCCCCACACTGCAGCCCGAGGTTCCCCCACACCGGCACAGGTCTCTCCAAGACTCGAGCACCCCGAAAGATCGCACCAAACTCAAGAAGAGGATAGCTAGAACCTTGGGTGGATTTCTGCCCCTCTGACCAGCCTTGCCTTGCCACCGGAAGTCTCCCCAAATCATACATGGTTAAAGTAGTCAGTTTTCAGTCCAGGGACATCTAGCAACTAACAACAACAGAACTAACAACCCAGGTTTCTCGCTCCATCTTATGGCCGTTTGAGGAACCACACCCAATTACAATTTTGGCATTCCCTCAAAGAGACAGTATTAAATGTCTATCCTGGTTTATATATTTCCAACCCAACTGTTAGGTGACTAGCAATTCCTAACATTCTCCCCTTTGGGTAGGACAATATATAACCACCTTACAGTTTATGTCCATAGATGTATTCTATGAACTGTATTCATTTGGCATACAACACTAGCCTGATATCTATCAGGTGGTTGTGTTACTCGGGTTGAACATCTCGGTAATACAGGGCTTACTGGTGGACTCACCTTTTCCACCTGCTCCTGTTCTCCTACTTCCTCCTGTGCCTGTTCTTCCTCTTTAATGTCTATTGATGGTTTAACTATTTCATCTTTAGGGACTACTTCAGTGTCAGTTACAACATCACCGCTGGATTCCTATTCCAGTTTATGCCACCCAACGTGCTTAAGAAATTTAGCACTAGCGCTACAGTAAACATGAGCTGTTCCTGGATCCCAAAATCTAAATGATCTATGGTTGGCCTTGTAACCTATGAAAAATAATTTTCTAGCTCTATGTTGCCCTTTCAGTCTTACTTGTGAGGGAATATGCACCCATGCTGGAGCTCCAAATATGTGTAGATAACTTACATTTGGTTTTCTGCCATGCCATTGAGTGAATGGCAATTGACCAGTTGTTGTATTAACTACATTGTTTAATACATGATTGCTACACATTATGGCTTCACCCCATAGTGTTTCAGGCAAACCTGAATCAGATAACATAGTGCGAGCCATGGCTTGTAACGTTTGCCCTCTTCGTTCTATAAACGAGTTATGTTGTGGCCTGTAAGGTGCAGAACGTTTATGCTCGACACCAGCCAATTGCAACATAGTTTGGAATCTCTTGTTCATAAACTCAGTCCCATTATCAGTAACTAAAGTAATTACTTTACTCCTCATTTTTCTCTCAGCAAATCTTAGCCACTTAAAGAAATGTTGGAATGTTTCTGTTTTGTTTTTCATGAGATAGCAAAAGCCGTATCGTGAGTAATGGTCCATTATACTCAAAACATAGCAGGCACCTCCCAAACTGGGTTTCTTAGGACCAATTATGTCAGCAAAAACAACCTCTAAAGGTTCTTTGGTCTTAAACCCATTTAGTCTGTTTGCTGGAGTAACCTTGCTTTTCTCCTGGCTACAGGCATTACAGTTTAAATACTTGCTGCAGGGTTTTAATTGTACGCCCTCTGACAATTCAACAGTTTGCTTCAGCATTTTGAAATTAATGTGCCCCTGACATCTATTTAGTAAATGTATACATTTGTCATGTGGCTTAACATTGTTATAAACCGAGTTAGCCATCTTCAACTGGTCATCATGTATCACATATAAATTGTTCTCTAAATTAGCAGTAACACTTTTATCCTCTTTCTCTATTATACAGTTATCTCCCCTAAAGGTTACTACATAACCAAGATTAACTAAAGCCCTTACTGATAACAAATTAAATTTCAGTTTAGGTACATATAACATAGTTAAATGCTCGTTTACACATGAACAATATGCAGTACCTTCACCAGATGCTTTCATCTTCCATCCATTTGCCATCCATACATGTTGCTTACTCGTAGACATCATTACAAACCTCTCTCTATTTTTAGTAATGCACTGCGATGCTCCACTATCAATAACCCACAAATCATGGTTTACAGTTGAATTGCTAGACATAGCTAAACTAACATTCTTCTTAGCCTTCTGGTGATTACCAGTATTCTGTTGTTTTCCCTTCTTACAGAATCTAGCTATATGTCCCCTAGCCCCACAAGAAAAACATTTCCTAACAGTATAGGCAGTTGAACACAAATACTCTTCTTGTGGTTGTTTCTTTCTCAGTTGGTCCTTATCCAGCCGTCTTCTTGCCTCTTCTAACAACCGTCCGGTTATGTCAGTCAATGTCAGTTTATCTCTGGTCAGGACTTCCAGTGAAGATACATAATCATCATAACTTTCATCCAGTGAGGAAAGAATGATGTAAACTTGATGCAGCTCTGAAAACATCAGTTCTTTTTCATGTAGTTCTTGAAAAGTTCTTTTCATGAAGTTCAAATGAGCTAACATATCTCCACCTTTCAGAAGACGTGCTCTAAACAGTTTACCTATAAGATGTATGTGTGCACCTACACTGTCACAAACATAAATCCTCTTCAAATTCTCCCAACACCTAGCAGCAGACTCTTTTCCATGAATATGGACTAGCTGCTGGTCACTCAGTGTTACTCCAATTATTCAAAGAGTAACAGATGTTACTCAGTTTCACCAGTCTGAGTCTGAGCTGAAAGTGCATTTAAGAATAACAGCCTGTAAGAATGACATGCAAAAGATGTAACTAATGGCTGATATTTTCATAACTACAATTAATAATTGAAAAATAAACACTTAAAATGGAACAATTACCAAACCAAGGGAATTTGTTACTTTGTGCCACTATTGCCACAAAAATCTTTCCTAGTTAACACTACCTTACATTAGCCCAGGTCTTACCTGGACCAACAGTCCCCAATGGAATCCTCTCTCCATAGCAGAGAGAGAGAGAAGCCAGGGGAAGCCATGTTTAGTCACCTAAGCTTTTTAGACTTTTAGTCTTAAAAATGTACTGAAGCTTTTTTCAGCATTCCAGCTAGGTGGCACTGTTCTGTGGGAAGGACAGTGCCATAAACGTCACAGCACCAGAAACCTCAGGAAGCAGTGCCAAAAAACTCAAGCCAGCCCTTCCCACTTTAGGAAAGCCAAGAATCACCAGCTGAAAGAGAAAACTCAGGTAAGAGCTGACAATAGAAACAGTTAAGTAGAGCCATTAAGATAAGGAGGCTAAAAATAAGGCTAAAAATAACTCACCAAGGCATTAACCCATTAAGGCAGGAAGACAGAATCCAGGGCAATCACTAGAGCAACCTTAAACACTCAAAGAGACATTTGGACCCGTTTCACACAGAAAAGAAAACACCGGAGCCACAAAACCTGGGTGGGTGTGGCCAACTCAACATCACTCCCACCCAGTCTCATGACATCCCACACACAGCCACACCTACCCAGGTTTTATGGCTCCCGATGTTTTTTGTGGGAAATGGGACTCTCTCTCTCTGTCCCCCTCTCATTTCCCCCTTCCGCCCCTCCGGGTTTCCTTTCCATCGCTCGCCCCCGCTTCCTTCCTTCCTTCCTTCCTTCCTTCCTTTCTTTCCCCCTTCTCTCTCATTTATTTCCCTCTCTCATTCTCTCCCTACAGCTCTCTCATTTCTCTCCCTCCCCCTCTTCTCTCTCTCTCATTTATTTCTCTCTTTTTCCTCTCTCTCATTCTCTCCCTCCATCATTTTCCCATTTCTCTCTCTTTCTTTTTCTCTCCTTTCTTCTCTCTCATTTCTCTCCCTCTCATTTGTTTTTTTTCTTTTTCCTCTCCCTTTTTCTTTTTCTTTCTCTTCCTTCTCTCTCTCATTTGTTTCCCTCTCCCTTTCCCTTTCTTTCATTCTCTCCCTCTAGCTCTCTCTCATTTCTCTGTCCCTCTCCCTTTCCCCTTCTCTCTCTCTCCCATTTGTTTCTCTCCTTCCTCTCTCTCATTCTCTCCCTCCATCATTTTTTTCATTTTTCTCTCTCACCCTAGAGCCCCTAGGGTTTTCTCTACACTGCCTGCGACCAGCTGCTTTTTGTGATTCTGTGTCTTTCGCAGGTAGCTCAGTCCCCTTCATGTCAGCTCAGGAAGGGAGGAGCAGTTGCCACTGCCACCAAATGCAATGAGGGAAGAGTTTCGGCTCTCCTGCACAGCGTGGCTGGCTACTCACCTGAGTGTGCAGTGGTGGCAGCAGGAGGAGGAGTCACCGCAGGGGTGGGATTCAAAATATTTAACAACCGGTTCTGTGGGCATGGCTTAGGTGGTGGGCGTGGCTTGGTAGTCATGTGACTGGGTGGACATGGCTTGGTGGTCATGTTTTTGGCTGGGCATGGCCAACTCAACATCACTTATATCGAGGCACGCATATCCTCGCCTGGCCTCTCATGACTGTGGGGATGTTGCAACAGTCGTAAGTGTGAAAAATAGTCATAAGTCGCTTTTTTCAGTGCCATTGTAACTTTGAATGGTCACTCCACACAAGCAAAGTACCAGCAAAGGAGGGGAAAAAAACTCCAGAGACATTCCTGAGACAGGAAGCCTAGTCCTGCCAAGAATGTAATAAGAGTTAACGGAGAGGCAGTTTCTGTAAGCAACACCAGAATGAAAAAAAAAAACCTTTCTTACAGGATTAGGCCAATGATTGCTTCTAACAACCAGTTCTGCAAACTGCTTAGAATGTTAACAACTGGTTCTAGCGAATAGGTGTGAACTGGTAGAATCCCACCCCTGAGTCACCATTGCCACCGCCGTGATCTTGGCCCAGGAAGGTATCCTGCTTGTGTGTGTGTGTGTGTGTGTGTGTACGTGCCAAAGATAGAGAGAAGAGAGAAAGAAAAGGGGAGAATTCCCTTTTCTCTCTCTCATCTCTCTCCTCCACCATTGTGTGGCAGGAGGCGAGGGCTGTCTTGAGTGCCAGTCTGGCGTCGTGGCTCCTATGAAGGACTAGACTGCATAGGGATTCTGGGACATAGAGTTTTGTCCCTTTCCATGCTAGGTCATCTCTTTTTGTTAAGATGTGTTCATTGTCCCGGAACCAGGGGTCTGCTAGCAGTTCGGTTTCTAATTTTGTGGTTAAGTCACCTGCGGGTTGGTCTTGTCAATCGCGGCATTGTCTCATGGTTACTTGGGCAGCTATTTGGGTAGGAGAGATGATAGCATTTACGACCTCCTCCCTTTCACATTTAAACTGGTGTATGAGAGAGAGGGTGTCAGCCAGAAAGTTCTTTTCCTCTGGGATGTGTTTTAGCATGAAGTCGAATCGGTTGAAGTATTGGGCCCATCAGACTTGTTTGGGTGAAGGCAAGTACAGGGCTGCTTCACTTCTGCACTAAGGCTCCAGCCATCACCTTGCCATGTCCCCCCTCCCCCAGCAGCTCTTCAGATGAGTGTGGTGGGTGTGAGATCCAGTCCAAAGTGGCAGGAAGCACAGGCTGCCTTATGCACAAATGTAGTGTGAAGGCAGGTACAGGACCGCTTCACTCCT
>NW_020769555.1:354161-367236 GCF_900518735.1 Pseudonaja textilis
TATGCACAAATGTAGTGTGAAGGCAGGTACAGGACCGCTTCACTCCTACACTAAGGCTCCGGTGACTCTCTTCCCCCTCCTTCTCTTCTCATGACCCCTTGGACAGCTGTGGCAGGGCCGGGAGGGTGTGAATGCATGTGGAGACCCTCCTCAAAAGTGCCAAAGTGCAGCAAAGGTGCGCACGGGACAGGCGGCTGCTCACTTAAGGAGGGTCTACCTGCGCGTACGCACCCTCCTGGCCCTGCCACAGCCAGCCAGGCAGTCACAGGAGGAGGAGGAGGAGGGTCACCCGAAGTGAAGCCTCTGCTGTGGATGGTAATAGTTCCTCAGCCAACCTGGATTTCCAAAAAGAAGAAATAAAAGGAGTAGACAAGAGTCCCAAAGAGAGCTTGCTGGCTTGGCCCAGCCACAGCTTTGTGAGAGAGAGAGAAGAAATGCAGACAGAAAGAGTGTGAGAGAGATACACAGAGAGAGAGAGAGTGTGTCATGGGGGGGAGAATGGCTGATGGGCGAGCATCTTTGGTGAGGGTGCTCCGGCTTTCTCCGTGGTGTGGTAAATTTTTAAGAGTGGGGGATTGGGGTCCAACAAAATGGGGGCAAACAAAAAAGATATAGTACAAAATCATCTACAAAGTTAGATAAAGAATGATTTTCATAGGTACATTCACAGAGCAATACTGAATTCTTTTTCTGAAATTTATTCCTCCAGTTCAAAAAAACAGGAATATATGAATTAGGTTCAGTATTGGGCAAAGCTTGTACTCAAGTCAAGTAGCTATTCCAGAGTTAGTGGTGTCATGGTTAGAAACAATGGTAAAGCAACATATAGATTTAAAACCAGAAATATTTTGTTGGGTATTTTAAAGGGAATACAATACATATTTAATTTTACACATGTTAACAGCTGCTAGAATTGTGTTTGCACAATAGTGGAAAAACAAAGAGGAATAAAAACCATCAAGGGAAGGCATAACAAAGCACACAAAATCTCACAACCACAAATTCCAAAATATAAAAGCAACATAAAATTTGCTTGCAAGAAAACTCACAAAATTACACAACTCCATATGAAAATAATCACAGAAACACACAAAATCTCACAGCCACAAATTTCAAAATAAAAAAAGAGCAACTTACCCAAAATCAGGCGAAGGCAGACAGGCAGATTCAGGAGTTACTCCCAGGCTCACAGACAGCTCTACCTTTCTGCACATTGAAAATAGAAGCTTCAGTCCTCAGAGTCTGAGAAAGCAGCAGCCCGGCCATTCTGCTCTGCTGTCAGGCTTCCTGGCACTTCTTCCTGGCATTGAGCTCCTTGGCTTTTGAAATCCAGCACTCTTGGATTTCAAGAGTGCTTGGGTTCGGCAGCCAGAGAAGCTACCATTTCAAAAGCCAAGCAGCTCAGTGCTTACAAGGAGAAGAAAGAAGTGCTACCCAGGAAGCCATCAGCAAGAGGCCTCTCCATTCAGCCAGCATTCCAGATGCTGAGGGAAGCTCTGGTAAGCATGAGAAGCAGCTGCAATGAGTGGGAAGTGGCTGCGACGAGCAGGAAGCAGCCACGACAAGGGGCCTACCTGCCAGACAGTGGAGGAAGCTCCAATGAGCAGCGAGCGAGCTCCAGGGCAGTGACGGTGGTGGTGCTCTGGGAGGATGGGCGGATGTCCCGGGGCTGCACATGCACACCACAGCAGCAGTCTTGGCCCCAGTGCAGCATCTCCCCTGAGGGCCACCTGCCCACCCACTGGCCACCCAGCCATGGAGCCACCCACGCCGGCAACAAAGCCAGCCAGCCAAGCTCCAGGGATGGTGGGGAGAAGCTAGCTAGGCCACAACCAGTGCCGCCACCTGCGATGGAGCCGTACTGGCAGCGAAGTCATCCAGGCAAGCTCCGGGGAAAGGGGGGGGGGGGGGGCTGCAGCAAGCTCCAGGGACATTGGAGAGGAAGCTAGCTAGGCCTCAGCCAGCGCCGCTGCCTGGGATGGAGCCGCACCAGCAGTGAAGCCAGCCAGGCAAGCTCCGGGGATGGTGTGGAGGGGAAGCTAGGGACAAGCAGAAAGTGGCTGGGGCAAGGGGCCTGCCTCCTGGACAGAGCGGGAAGCAGCAGGAAGTGTAGGAACCTCTGGGAAGTGGCGCAGGGAAGCCAGGGAAGCATGGCAGGGCCATGGATGTTTGTATTGCCTCTTATAGAAGTAGCTGCGTGCACACACACACACCATTCAGAATCAGACTGAGGCTATCCCCTTCACCCACCTCCACATAAAGCTTCCCCTAGGCTGGTTCTTGCTCTGTGGCATTAAGACCCAAACAATCATACCTCCCTGCCAATTCCATGGGGAGGGGCATGCAATTCCCTCACTGAAGAGGTAGCAGAAAAGAGATTTCCAAACCCCAAGCCCTGATTGTGGCTCACAAACGATGCTTCCCAGTTGCCCAGTTAGGCTGAATATGTTGCACTGGTAGTCTCATTAGTAGGAGTCCCAGGGCTCATTGTGTGCAATTTCAAAAATATTAATAGCCTGTGTAGAAAGTTAGCACCCACCCCTCTCCTAGAAGAATGAAATATTATAGGAAATATTAAAAAGGCAGAATATTATACCTCCCTGGATGAGAAAGGGAGAAACATGCTATTGGAAAGCAGCCCCCACCTTTGTTAATAGCCCCAGAAAGACTGGGCCATCCTATCTACAAGACAAAAGGTCTTCAGCTCCAGGGTGATAGGATGAGCCCTCACTCAAGATCCAAACCAGGACAAAGCCATTAAGCCATAATAGGAATTGTCCAACACCCTTTCAGAACACAACCCTCTTCATTACATCATCACCCAGCAAGATTCAACCAAGCCTGGGACACAGACAGCCTACAAAGTTAGCTAAGACCCCCTCCCCCTGGGAGTCTGACAACCAATAGGATACATTTCTTTCACAGGAACAGGAAGCTCCAGTTCAAAGCCCAAGAGAGGGTATAAATACATCTCTCTCCACTCCATGTGGTCTGTTACCCAGAATCACACATGCTTGGTTCTGCTTCACCATTAAACCATCCTTCCAAGCAGCCTCCATGTTTCCAGTGTCTTTCTTCCCACTTGGAACTGAACCAAAATGGACATTTCTTCCAACACCTGGATTGCATACTGGCTAACCTCAATTTGGCCTCACAAACCCTGGATGCACTAAACTAAGAACTAAGGAAGGATGAGGAACCAACCCTTGGAAATGGACAGCCTTTGTTTATCTACTAAGGCATGATCATGGCTGTGAAAAATTTTGGGACATGTGCTTACTTCAAACCTGACTGAAAGCTCACAGAAAGTTCACATCAAACATCTAAAAAGAATTGGCACAGGAAAATAGGATACTGTAAATTTCTTTCCAGAACTTTTGTCTTGGCTACTAGACCTTCATGGCTTGAAAGCTCTCCTTTTGGGAGCCACTACCATAACCATCATGGGAATACTTCTCTGCTGCCTCCACCGGTGTATTTTCCCTTGCCCCAGCAGCCTGCAAAATCACCTCCCATCTCAATAGACACCCAAGTAAGGTTGCCAGTCAAATATCCCTAAATGATGAGCCAAAAAGACAACAAATACCAAGTCTACTCAGACAGGACCTAAATTGTGCAAAATACAAATATTTCAGAAAATATTTGAATTATCAAAAAATGTGGTACTGTAAGAAGAAATCAAACACCCCTCCCCATTATCCCAAATAAAATATTAACCATAAGGAAAAGCCTCAGAAAAGTCAAGAGACCAAGACACTAATAAAAAAAAAATCTGCCTGAAACCCATTCAACATTCCAGCCAGATGCCTAAAGAAAACATTGTAACAAGAAGCTAACTGCACATAAGGAGATAACAAGCTTATTGAAAGAGGAAACCAACTATCTAGATGGCTCTATTCACAAGCAAAGAAAATACTGCCAGCAGAAGTCCATTCAAGACAGGATATTTTGAAACCCCTTACAGCAATTTTGACAGCTAACAAACGCAGATTGATAGGATTAGAACAAGCAGCCCCTGACCCAAAAACCTAACACAGGACATAGCCATCAGCCACAATAAGAATTACCCACTCCATTTAGCAAAAGACACAAGCCACTTCATTGCGCAACCGTCAGAACAGTTCAAACTTCGAAGTCACAGAAACCTATAAAGATCCATCCACTCATTCAACCATTTGGTCAGCTGTCCCAGAACCACAAACCATGGTGGTTCTGCTTCATCAATAAACCAACTTTCTTTCCAATCAGCCTCCATTTTATTTCTAGCACCTTTCTCCCAGCTTGGAACTGAACCAGATGGATTTTTCTTCCAATACTCTACAGCCGCAATCAACCTCATTTTATGGTGGTTTCCTTCTTTGGTTTGTTAACTCGAGCTTTCTCATGATGGCAGACAACTAAGACACCACAGGGAAGAATCCCCCGGTATCCAAAGCTGGACTAGAAGCAACTCGGAACTCTCACCATACCAGCATCTCAGATCATTGCACATGATACCACGGCTCAGCAACTGAGAGGTTAATTTCTTCTTCTCCAATACTCTTTTTAGGGCATTTATCCAATACTGGTCAGATTCCCCATATTTATTCCATCTGTAATTTGGCTCTACTAAGATAAACTCCAGCCAAGTCCCTGTACAATACCCAATCATACTGACTTTGTTTAACTGCTTTGTATAGGAACTCAGCCAAGGCTCCCGCAATTGTGTTAATAGCTCCCCCAAGGGAGATATAGGTGGAATAGAAGGGATTTCTTTATTTGCCTTAGCATTTTTTTAAAAAAAAATTCCCATTCTGGGCCCCCATCTTCACCCAAGACTTTATTCACTCCCTCCTTTAACTTAGGAAAACAAACCACTCAGCACATCCAGCACACCTGACTTTTCCTAATGTTGTTCAACACACACACAGCTCATTCATTCAAGGAGCTATAAATCACCCAGTGACACTCTAAGTAACCCTTCTATACTTATTCTACTCACCTGGGTCGTTGGTGCACCGAGATCTCTGCTTGGGCAGCTCAGCTTTGTTCAGGTCCCTGTCTAGTTAGTAAAGAGCATTCTTCCCCTGAAGGTTGAGGTCTCTCATCATCCTGGGTGCTGAAATCAGCGTTGACACCTTTCCAGTCTGTAGAGTTGTTGCCCGCTAGAGGAAAAAAAGTCTTGAGCCCCACATTGGGCACCAATTGAGATATAAATCAAATTGACAGGAGACTCATGAACAAATTCAGACCTTGTTTATTGATAAGCATTTGTAAAGGCTGGAATCCTCCTTTGGAGAGGAGATAGGAGACATCTTTCATAGGCATGCTTGAGTGTTTTATACAATTCCAAAAGCCTGGCCCTATTACCACCCCCTCATCCTATTAGCTAATATCTGGGTGGGTAAGGGGTCTTATTCCCGTAACTATCATCCCATCTGTTTACACATTTCAAGTAATCTCCATCCTTCTTGGCATACTCTCTCATCTTTTTGGCATGCCCCTGTTATCAGCATTATTAATTTTGGCATGACAACTGGACAGCGTGACCCGCCAGCTAACCAATGACCTGCCAAAATATGTCTAACCACAATGTGCAAAACAATCTTGTTATTGCAAATTCCTTGCATAATGTCTTGCTTAATATTCCAGTAAATGTCTTGGGTTACACAGAGGCTAAAAATGGTATTACGTTAGCATCCATCTTTTACAGGAATAAGGTTTACTTATCACAGCCTCCATGTTTCCAGTGTCTTTCTCCCAGCTTGGAACTGAACCAGATGGATATTTCTTCCAACACATCTACCTACTGATTCTGCTTTTCTTTAAGTTGAGAGGAACACTTTAAAAAGTCAAAGTGCCTCTTCCTTTTCATTGATGGAAAATTTAAATCTGTCCTATTTGCAGACAAGCTGTTTCTTTTTTTCGGGTTCTTCGAAGATTACTCAACAATGGAAGGAGAGGGGTGATGTTAGAAATACACCACCTTCCAGAAGTGACTTATTCCATTTAGTAACTGTCTAAATTAGTGTCTCCTGGCTTAGCCAATAGGTGGGCAACAATAAGTTAAGTTCATTTCTGAATGGAACCACCTTCAAGCCCCTTCCCAGGTACAAAAAAGTGCATGTGCACTTTCTCTCACTTGTACTGGCATTGGATTTAAGAGACGGGGTGGCGGGTGGCTTTTAATAGGTGCCACAGAGTGCGGGTGACAGCATTGTTTCTTTAAGACAACTGGGAAGCTAAAACCTCAGGGATGGTGAGGTGCACATTTTCTGCACCTCTTGCTAGAACCACTTTCCAGGAGTTGAGGGATGTGTCTGGGCTGCGGCAGAGGGGAGTCTCCTGTCGAGATGAAACTAGGGGAAAGCAACTTAGGCAGTGCTGCCAATCTGTCAGGTGCCTTGTTTTATCCACTGGATGCTGTGGGCGGGAGAACTGGTGTTGCCACACCTGGACTTGGAGAACACCCTTCGCTGCAGCCTCAGGCATGTACCAGTATGATCAAGGCACACCTGGTGGTCTCTCTAAACTTTTGATGCCCAGAGGGGCAGGGGGATCCAGGCCCAAGTTTTCCTCTGCAGTCAGTCTCTCTGGCTAAAGTTCCACTGGCATCAAATTGAAATGATCATTACCAATCAGGGCAGGTAGGCTTTGGTGTGAAGGTGGCTGTTTCGGAGCAACTTTCCTGCTGGGTTGTGTATACTAACATGTTGTGGCTCCGGGCTTGGATTCAGCTCCTGTGATTGATATGAGTTCAAGTGAGGAGGTCCTGGCAGAAAAATATGAGCCGGCCTGGCTTAGTGATTGGACTGATAACCAGGATGAGGAGATGGACGTGACAAAGGACGACAGACCTGATGTATTAGAATTGTCAGGACCTTTGACCTCCTCTGGTTCCTTATCTGATCAACAGCCGGGAATGGCTGACAGGGAAGTTTTGAGAGAGTCTTCTAGTGGAGATGAGAACTTGGAAAATTTGTGGTTAAATGTAAAAAATAGAAGACGGTTGAAAAGGCAAAATCAGCTGGAGCAAATGAGAAGGGCAAGTCAGTAAATTAGCACGTTGCCTTAATGAGTATAAAAGGACACAGCTGGGCTGGTACATTTCGCCAGGAACAAAATGACTATTTGAGTGAGGACGTTACAGCAAAGAGCTCTGAGGCCGAGGATTTATTGCCAGGACTGGTTTGCCGGACAGAGTAAAGATTTATGCTGTGGTTTCTGCCAGCCGTTATCTTGTAAGACTTCTTTCCGTTTGATTTAATTGTGAAACGGCTGCTTTCTGTTTTGTTCGTTTGAATTTTGAAGGGGAGTCATAACACTAACACTTGCCTTCCTGGCATGAGTAACAAAAAGGGAGTGGAGCTCCATCCCATTCTTGGTCTGGATTTAAGCTTTCAGTGGAAGCTGCTTCGGGTGCCCTGGAAACATCTGGTTTTGAGGATGAGTGTAAATTTGTTTCCTCGTGTTCTGACCAAGGCTTCCTGAGACACCAACAAACATACATAAAATCCAAGACCCTTTTATTTTAGTCCAATGGCTGTGAATTATCGTCATTCACAGCCCGGAATGAGTCTTAACCAGTTATAATTAGTCCCAGGGACATCTGCCAAAGTTCTTCGAGAGACATCTGATAAGAACGCACCTTATCTTACTTGAAGTGCTGCCAACGACTAAAGTCCCAATTAGTCTTTCCAAAACCAAACAGAGAACAAATTCACCACAGAGCTTTCAGAGTCCAAACTGATCAGAGCGAATGATGTTGCTTCCTGCAAAGGTTTCCCTACCTTTCCACTTCCTTTATACCTTATGGGAGGGGCAATCTCCTCCAAGCCTTACTCTCAAGCCGCCCCTTTTGTCTTAGCTACTCTTGCCTTCTGGCAGCTCTGCACACACGCACACTGGGAACAGGCTCCCCTTGTTCCTCTGCCTCGCTGCTGCCAGATTCTGGAGGCTCCAGAGTCAGCATATAACTCCCAGGTGGTCCTGGCCCTATCTCTGTATCAGACGCAGGACCCTCATCTGAGTCCTCCCCAGACTCCCGGACTGGTCCCTGTTCTTCTCTGCTGTCCGATTCTGCTGCTGTCTTCACAGGCTGCCGGCAAACCACAACACCTCAAGACCTTAGGTTTTAAAAAATGTGGCAAGGCAAATTAGTCAGTTTCAGTTGCACTCAGAGGAGAAATCTGCAATAAATGAATTTGAGATTCTGGCTACCCTTATGGAGTAGGTTTTTGTTTTTCTGATGGTCTGTCTGGTTTTGCTTTTTTCCTAATTTTAAAATACCAACCCTTCAGTCTCTTTTTCAGCAAACACTGTTTCTTCATTCCCAGTTTCTCTGCAGCCAGTGCATGCAGTGGTGGGATTCAACTGTTTCTCACCTATTCGCTAGAACCATTTGTTAACTCTCAAAGCAGATTGGAGAACTGATTGTTGGAAGAAATTTCCTTTTTTCCCCAACTTTACAGGGCTAATCCAGTAAGGAAGGCAGGAAGGAAACATGCTGGTGTTGTTTCTAGCCTAATCTTTATGGCCCTGCTTATGGAAACTGCCTCTCGGTTAACCCTTATTACATTCTTGGCAGTATACCCAGACTTACTGTCACCGGAGCTTCTCCTGAGTTTTTTTTCCCCTTTGCTGGTACTTTGCTTTGTTTTACTAGGGGCTTGACTTTCTTACAGGGAAGGGTTGTTTTAAACTTTTTACACTGCTGTTGGGAGCAAATACTCCCCTGTTGGAATTCTTCCAGCCCGGATGCAATGATCAGCGCTTTGAAGAAATAATAGAATAATGAAGCAGAGCTGCTGGAAAGAAGCTTTTAATGACAAGGAACCAAAACATATGGGACACAATGAAGGCAATTATAAGAGGAACAACAATCTCTTATAATGCCATGAGAAATAAAAGAACATATGCCCAACAAAATGAATTACAACAACAAATTAAAGAATTAGAAACACAACTACAAGAAACTCCTAAAAATCAGAGAATTCAAAATCAGTTAATAACAATTAAACATAAGTTGAACTTACTTGAACAAGACAAAATAGAAGTTAAATTGAAAATGTCCAAACAAACCTATTTTGAGTATGCAAATAAACCAGGAAGATGGCTATCCCATAAACTTAAAAAAGAGAAAGAAAAGAGATTGATATATCAACTAATGGATGAGAAAGGTGTCTTACAACATGAAATAGAGAAGAAAAAAGATATTATTTACAATTATTTTCAAAGATTATATAAAAAGGAAGAAGTGAATGAAGATAAAATAAGAACCTACTTAGAGGATACGAATGATAAAGCAATCGGAGAGGAAGGGATAGAACTATTAAATAAAGATATCACATGGTCTGAACTGAAGCCAGCAATGGAGCATCAAAGCAATAACAAATCTCCAGGACCAGATGGGATTCCGGCAGAACTATATAATGCTATAATGGAACTAGTAGGACCACTAATTCTGGAGATGTTTAATTAGGTACTTCTGGTAGCTAAGATGCCACACTCGTGGAGGGGGGCGTTGATTTCGCTAATCCCGAAGGAGGATGCAGATCATAGATACATTAACAATTATAGACCGATTTCACTTTTAAATGCCGACTACAAATTATTCACTTCGATTATAGCAAATAGAGTAAAACAAGTTTTAAACCCATATATCCACGAAGATCAAAATGGATTTCTTCCGTCCCGTCAAATAAAGAACAACTTAAGAACTGTTATCGACGTTTTAGAATATTATGAGGCCCATCCTGAAAAACAATTCGCACTGATGTTTTTAGATGCCGAGAAAGCATTTGACAACTTAAATTGGCACTTTCTAATTCAAAAAATTTACAATATGAGTCTCGGTACTAAATTTGAAAACATTATAACAACAATTTATTATACACAACAGGCTAACATACTAATCAATGGCGAACAAACAGGTCCAATTAATATAGAAAAAGGGGTTAGACAGGGCTGCCCTCTTTCTCCTCTCCTTTTTATATTTGCCCTAGAATCACTTTTAATGCGTATTAGACAAAATCCTGAAATTAAAGGAGTGAGAGTCAAATCAGAAGAATATAAATTACAAGCGTTTGCTGATGATATGGTCTTTTTTCTGGAGGAACCTATGGAAAAAGGATATAATCTAATAAAGGAATTAGAACAATTTGGCACTGTGGCAGGTTTAAAAATTAATAGAAAAAAGACAAAGTAAATGACCAAAAATTTAACAGAAACTCAGAAGGAAGAATTAGAAACGATGATGGGGATACAAGTAACAAAAAGGGTCAAATATTTAGGAATATGGCTAACACCACAAGGTAAATCACTCAAGGAGAACAATTATGATAAACTACTTCAACAAACAAAGAAAGACTTGGAATCTTGGAATAAGCTGCAGCTTTCTCTGTTGGGCAGGATTGCTTCGATTAAAATGAACATATTACCAAAATTTCTTTATTTATTTCAGACAATTCCAATTAAGTTACCCAAAAATTTTTTCGAAGAATTAAACAAGACAATACTCAAATTTATTTGGCAGGGGAAAAAAGCCAGGATCAATGTCAAGGCCTTACAAGATTCGAAAAGCAGAGGGGATCTAGCTCTTCCAAACTGGGAATTATATTATTTGGCAGCTATTTTATTATGGTTAAAAGATTGGGTGAACCTACTTAATAAAAGAACTTTAGCTCTAGAAGGGCATGATCTCCAGAGAGGCTGGCATGCCTTCTTATGGGAAGTGGGGAAACCTAAGCAGTCTTATTTTCACAGACACCTTATTAGGGACTCATTATTAACTAATTGGAAAAAATTTTGTAAAAAACACTATCTAAAAATTCCGATCTGGCTATCAACAATGGAGGCAATGGTACATCCCAATAATTTGGACATAACAAAAATGATCAAATATAAAGATTTACTAGATCCGCTAGGAAAATTAAATACTCGACAAGAATTACAGGAACAGGGATTCAAAATAGAACAATGGTTATATATTCAAATTTATAGCAGATACAAACAAGACATGAAAGATTTTGGAATTAATAGCAAACTGCAGCACTTAGATAAAATTTTATTAGAACCAAACGAAAAGAACACATCTAAATTTTATAAATATTTATTGGAAGTAGAACTAGAGCAAGAGATAGTCAAAGGGAATATGTTAGCCTGGAGCAGGAATGTTGGAAGAAGTATCACACTATCAGAATGGGAAAGGATTTGGAACAGGAATATTAAGATTACAAAATCGGCAGCGTACAAAGAAAACACATATAAAATGTTCTACAGATGGCACTTGCCCCCTTCAAGGCTGGCGAAAATGAACCCTAACACAAGCCCAAAATGTTAGAAGTGTAAAAGCTCAGAAGGAACCTTTTTTCACATGTGGTGGTCCTGCAAAGAAACCCAGAGATATTGGCAAAAAATTAGAAAATGGTTGGAGGAGATAACTAAAGAACAAATAGAATATAAACCAGAGTTCTTCCTACTAAGGATCTCTGACAAACATTTATCCAAAAAGATGAAATATGTAACAATTCATATTTTAACGGCGGCTAGATTAGCGTTTGCTCAGTGCTGGAAATCACTGTATATTCCTACAGAACAAATGGTAATTCAGAAAATATGTGAATGTGCAGAAATGGACAAACTGACGATAGCCTTAAAAAACAAAGAGTCCTCAACATTCTACAATAATTGGAATTCTTGGTACAATTGGTTAAGCCAGAGATAAACGGACTAAAAGATAAAGGGCAATTTAAGTATAGTAGACGAGATGAGCGTATTTGAATTAATTTAGGTGAAATGGATCTTACAGACTGTCAAAAAGGATACTGTTTGCTTTTAGATGTATCCCTTTTATCTCTTACTCTTTTCTTTCCCTCTTTTTTCTTCTACATCCTTTACTCTCTTCTTTCTCCGGTTTGCTAGCCCGGATGTTCTTTTTTTTTCTTTTTCTGTATGTATTGTCTATATGTTTTTAATTGTAAATTCAATAAAATTTATTTTAAAAAAAATCATAAACTTACAATGTCAACAGCGTACAAAGAAAACCTCTATAAAATGTTTTACAGATGGCATTACTCACCAGCAAGATTAGCAGACATGTACAAAAACAAATCGTTAAATGTTGGAAATACAGTCAGACACCAGGTTCATATTACCATATTTGGTGGACATGCCCCAAAGTCAAAAAATAGTGGAAGAAAATACATACATGGCTGGAACACATGATAAGACAACAAATAGATCTGAAACCTGAGATATTTTTGTTGGGCAAGATTCCAGGAAATTACAAATAAGGGTAACACATATTTGGTTCTACACATCCTAACAGCAGCTATGGTTGCATATGCACAATGTTGGAAAAACCCAGAAACCCCTGCAGACGATATTATAATCAAAAAAATTCTGGAATGTGCAGAGATGGATAGGTTAACCCTAAAAATTAAAGGAAAAGAAGATTCAGACTATTTTGTAACATGGGAACTATTCTATAAATGGTTAAATTACAGATATTGAGGTTAGAGGAGTGGAATTAGGTGAAATATGGTTGATAGGAGAAAGAAAAACAGATGAGTAAATATTTCTGACGGTTACATAATCGATACTATAATGGAAGATAATATATGTTATAATATGATTAATGTTATTATATGTGTTTATATATTACCGCATATTTGTTTTTATATATATATATGCATATACATATACATATACATATACATATACATATACATATACATATACATATACATATACATATACATACATACATACATATATATATATATGTATGGCATTCAGCTTTGTTCGGGTATTTTCCCACGTCATTGTAGTTGTCCTTTTAAAGTTGTAGAGACGTTTCAGCAGAATCTGAAAATGCCCGAACAAAGCTGAATGCCATACATGTAAGTACCCACGAAAACTTAAGAAAATATATATGTATGTATGTATGTATGTAATCAGCAAAACAAATAGACAAAAGACATGAAATAAATTCCATAGCAGACAGGAGATTGCCACCAAACAAATATAAGAAAAGACAAAAGACAGGGGTTTATTATACAAAGATGGCTAGCCCCAGGAACGCAGACTTCTTGCT
>NW_020769556.1:3476-35029 GCF_900518735.1 Pseudonaja textilis
TATCTATCTATCTATCTATCTATCTATCTATCTATCTATCTATCTATTTATCCCTGCCTGCCTGCCTGCCTGCCCCCTTCTCCCCATCAATCCATCTATCCATTCATCATATCTATCTATCTATCTATCTATCTACCTACCTACCTACCTACCTACCTACCTACCTATTTGTCTATTATATAACTGTCTATCGTCTATCTATCATCTATCTATCTATCTATCTATCTATCTATCTATCTATCTATCTATCTCTCCGTGCCTTCCTTTCTGCTTGCCTGCCTGCCTCTCCATCCATCCATCCATCCATCCACACATCCCTCCATTCATTTATCTATGTTCCATCTATCCACCACCTATCTAACAGCTAACTGCAGATTTATGTATATATCTATATGTCTATCATCTTTCTGTCTGTCTGTCTATCTATCTATCTATCTATCTATCTATCTATCTATCTATCTATCTATCATCTATCTATCTATCTATCCCTACCTGCCTGCCTGCCTGCCTGCCTGCCTGCCTGCCCCCCTCTCTCTCTCCAACCATCCATCTATCCATCCATCATCTATATCTATCATCTTTCTGTCTGTCTGTCTGTCTGTCTATCTATCCATCTACTTATCTATCATCTACCTATTGACTTTGTGGGCCATTTCCAGGGGTAGGTGTTCCTGATAGTAGTGGACAGTTTTCCAAGTGGTTGGAAGTGGCACCCGTCTGATCGATGACAATGACCAGAGTCATCCGAGAGTTGCGTCAGCTGTTTGCCACACATGGCCTGCCAGATGTGATCGTGTCTGACAATGGGGCACAATTCATGGCAGAAAAGTTTCAGTCATTCCTCAATGCCAACAGGATTAGGCACCTAACATCTGCCCCATTACCAACGGTCAGGCTGAACGAGTGGTCAGGACCACAAAAGAAGTGCTCAAGCAGATGACGACTGGGGACTGGAATCACTACCTGTTGAAATTCCTCCTGTGTCAACACACGACTCCCTGTACAACAGGGGTGGGCAAACTATGGCCCGCAGGCCACATCCGGCCCATTGGTCTTTTTAATCTGGCCCACCTCTGAAATATTCTTCTCTGAAAAAAAAATTGGGGCCAGCCAAAAGAGACCCCGTGCCGCGCGCCAAAAAAATAGCACACACAACATCAATGCCACACACCCTTCCTTTCCAGCCGGTCAGGTGTGGATCAGCTTCGGAGCTGGGCAGCTGCTTCCCTGGTGGCAGGGCCGAGGCTGCCGCCCAGGGAATGCCCACTGCTTTCCTTCGCCAGGGCTGGGCATGGCGTTTTGCCCTGCGCCGCATGGCCCCCGCCTGGCAGCGCGCTTCTCGGCTGGTCTCCTCCTCAGCCATACAGAACAAACCGCCAGAGAAGGAGATGACCCCCTGGCTGGTTGGGGTAAGCTTTCTGCTCCAAAAGAGGCAGCTACTAATCTCCGGCTTTGCTCCGCTTCTCCAATGGTCCGGCAATACCCTGTTCTTCTTGTGCTACAAAAGAGGCGGCTAATGATCTCCGGCTCCGCTCTGCTACTCCAACATCTGGCGCCGCCCTGTTCTGTGTCAGGCCCAGCAAGTCTGAGCAGCCGGCAAAAAGAACAGGGCGGCGCTGGATGTTGGAGAAGCAGAGCGGAGCCGGAGATCATTAGCCACCTCTTTCACAGCACAAGAAGCCTCCCCCAACTGGCCAGCTGCTCTCCTCCTTCTCTGCCTGTTTGTTCTGTATGGCCGAGAAGGAGGAGACCAGCCGGCTGGTTGGGGGAAGCTTTCTGCCCCGAAAGAGGCAGCTGCTAATCTCCGACTTTGCTCCGCTTCTCCAATGGTCCGGCACCACCCTGTTCTATGCGCTGGCTGCTCGGACTTGCTGGGCCTGACACAAAGAACAGAGCATGCTTCAGGCATCTCACGACAAGCCCCAGGACATGTGGTCACCTGCTGGCTAGCCAGGCTGGAAGAGGCACGTTCTCCAGGAGAAGGAAGAAAGCGTGCTTCGGGAGGGCGGGTGCTGGACAGGTGGGTGGATGTTCCGGGACCACTTATTGGTCAACTTTAAGAGTGCCCCCATGGAAGAAGCCGAGCAAACGTAGTGGCAGCAGGGGTGACGGGGCATGTGTGTCCCTCCACAAGGAGTATGAAGAGAGGCAGACACCACACCTCTCAGGAAAAAAGTAGGTGCCAAAGCCCTGGCTGTCACCTGGGAGGGGACCATGAAGGGACCCATCACATGTCCTTGTTGCCTCCCTTCATGCTCCTTGTGCATGCTGGGAGCACCTAACTGGAGCAAAAGAGAGCGAAGTTTAATGCTTTTTTCTGTTTATGTTTGATATGTACTGTTAACAAATGCAGTTTTTTATATGTATCGTATCTTGTGCTAACCCGGCCCGTCTGTCAAATTTTAAAAGTCAAAAAGTTTGCCCACCCCTGCCCTAAGGAAGAGAAAGAATCTGTAAAAGTTTTGACAGAAGTGATTAAGCGGCGATTTTAAACAGAAAGTCAAAGTAATATTTTTAATAATATTTTTAAAATATAATATTACTTATATTTTATATAGAAACATCAAGCCATCTATGTACATACAGTGTGTCGGTTGGTTGACAAATTGTTTTGTGCTTCCATTTCGTAGTCTTCAATTATGGTCACATTGTATATATTCTCATATTTTCAATCAAATATTAAATACATTAATATCATTGTTAATCATTTGACTATACTTTTATTCATTCATGTTTTATGAAATAATCCACATTTTACTTAATTTGTTTTATGACAGTTCATATTATCATCTCAAATCTATCCTACAATCATTTTGTAGATATAATAAGAAAAGAATACCTCTTTATATATTATTTTCTAAGAAACTACATATTTAATTACCATGTTTTATTGTCTAACCATTGATAGAATAGATCCCAAATTTTATAAAATTGTTTATCATCTTGTTCTCTGATTTCAAATGTCAATCTACACTTTTCAGCACATTCCAATATTTTCTTAATGATTTCCTCCTGTAATGGTATTTTTTCATTTTTCCAGTTTTTGACAAATACAATCCTAGCCGCTGTTAATACATTTACAATCAGGTATTTCAATTCTTTATTATATATTTCAGGTAAAATTCCCAATAAAAATATCTCTGGTTTCAAATCTATATGCTTTTTTTGTCACTTTTTCCAACCACGTGTGGATTTTAGTCCAATATTTTTCAGAATCCTCACAAGTCCACCACATATGGTAATATGAGCCAGGTATCTGATGACATTTCCAACATTTTTCAGATTTATTCTTGAACATTCTTGCTATTCTTTTCAGGGGAAAATGCCACCTGTAAAACATCTTATACAAATTTTCTTTATATGCTGTTGACATTGTCATTTTATAATTTTGAGACCACAATGTTTGCCATTTCTCTAGATCAATCCCATATCCAAAATTCTTCCCCCAAGCAATCATTGTTTCTTTAACTTGTTCTTCTAGTTTAATTTCTACATACAATTTTTTAATCACCTTTTCATCAGTACCTGTCAAGATCTTATCTAAGTCAGTCAGTTTATCATAGAAACCTTCCATTTTAGAATCTTTATCATACCTTGAATGTATTTGCGCATATGAAAACCAATTCATCTTTATACCTTGTTCCTCTAATCTTTGCATAGATTTAAGTTCACCCTTTTCATTCAATATTTCACCATATCTAACTGTTTGTTCCTTTTTATATATTATAGGATAAGAAATGCTTCAATAGTCGATAGCCAGACTGGAATTTTCAAATAACATTGTCTTTTAATCTTCTCCCAGTTTAACCACAGAGACTCCCGTATATAATGTCTTCTAAAATACCCCTGTGTTTTAATTCCTTTATACCATAGAAAAGCATGCCATCCCAACAACAGATCATGTCCTTCTAATGTCAACAATCTAGTATTTCTTAGTGTTATCCATTCCTTAACCCACATCAAATTTGTAGCTTGTTGGTACAACTCCCAATTAGGCAAACCAAATCCTCCTCTTATTCTAGCATCTTTCAAAAGTTTTAACTTTATTCTCAGTTTCTTACCTTGCCATATATATTTCAACACAATTTTACTTAAATCTTCAAAATAATCTTTTCCAAGCCTAATTGGAATTGTTTGGAACAAATATAAAATTCTGGGTAGTATATTCATCTTGATTGTTGATATTCTCCCTATTAATGACAGTTGTAAATTTTCCCATTTCACCAAATCTAGCGCTATCTGCTGTTTAAGTTTGATATAATTATTCTCTTTTAGTGTACTGCATCTTGCTGTCAAATGTATTCCCAAGTACTTGATCTTATTCGTGACCTGAATTTTCAATACATCCGCTAGTTCTTAATTTTGTCTTGCTAACATATTCTTTATCAAAATCTTTGTTTTGTCTTTGTTTATTTTCAAACCGGCCACCTTCCCATATGCCTCTATCTTTTCTATCAATTTTAATGCTGTTTCTAGAGGGTCTTCTAAAATGAAAACCAAATCATCTGCGAATGCTTGCAATTTAAATTCTTCCTTTTTAATTTTCATCCTTTTTATATCCTTTTCTTCTCTAATATTTCTGTTTAGCACTTCCAAGTTTAACACAAACAACAAAGGTGATAGTGGGCACCCTTGTCTTGTTCCTTTTCTTATATCAATAGAATCTGTCAATTCTCCCTCTATCATTACCTTTGCCGTTTGCTTATGATATATAGCTTCTATTGCTTGAATAAATTTTTTACCAAAACCCATCTGTTCCAACTGTAATAACATGAATCACCAATTCACATTGTCAAGTGCCTTCTGTGCATCTAAAAATATCAAAGCCATTTCTTTTTTTTTTTATAAAAGTTTTTATTGTTTTTTAACATACAAACAGACAGACAAAACATAAAAACATCAGCTCCCCTATATTTATATACAAACAGTGAGTCGGTTGGTTCATCAGTTTTGTGCGTTCACTTCATAGTCACAATTACAATTACCTTATATAATAATTCTTATTGTCAATACAAACTTATAAATCATCGTATCATTATTAAAAAAAAAGAAAAAAGAAATTTGACTACGCTTTTATTCGATCATGCCTTTGTGAGATAACTATATTTTAAGTAATTTATTCTAAAACAAATCATATAATCGTGCCAATTCTATCCTAAAATAAAAGAAAAAAAAAGGAAAAAGAATACCATTATATAAGTATAATATCCAATACCAAAAATGAAAAAAGAAAAATAAATTCAATATTATTCCTTATTATCTAGCATTTCAAATACTCTATTTTTGTATTTCATCATTCAGCCATTGATAGAAAAGATCCCAAATTATATAAAATTGTTTATCTTCTTGCTCTCTAATTTCAAAAGTCAATCTACTCATCTCAGCACATTCCAATATTTTCTTTATAACTTCTTCTTGTAATGGAATTTTCTCATTTTTCCAATTCTTTGCAAATACAATCCTAGCCGCAGTCGATACATTTACAATCAAATATTTCAACTCTTTACTATAAGCATCTGGTAAGATTCCCAATAAAAAATACTCCGGTTTCAAGTCTATGTGCTTCTTTGTCATTTTTTCCAGCCATGTGTGGATTTTAGTCCAATATTTTCTAGCATCCTCACAGGTCCACCACATATGGTAGTATGAACCAGGTTTCTGATGACATTTCCAGCATTTTTCGGATTTGTTCTTGAACATTCTTGCTATCCTTGTCGGGGGAAAATGCCACCTGTAAAACATCTTATACAAATTTTCTTTATAGGCTGTAGACATTGTCATTTTATAATTTTGCAACCATAAATTCTGCCATTTCTCTAAATCAATCCCATATCCAAAATTCCTCCCCCAAGCAATCATAGTTTCCTTAACTTGTTCTTCCTCCAGCTTAATTTCCAATAAGTAACCATATAATTTTTTAATCACCTTTTCATCAGTACCCATCAAAATCTTATCTAAATCAGTTTGTTTATCATAAAATCCCTCTGTTTTGGAATCCTCATGATACTTTGCATGTATTTGCAAATATGAAAACCAATTCATCTGTATACCTTGTTCCTCTAATTTTTGTATCGATTTAAGTTCACCCTTTTCATCTAATAATTCCCCATAGCTAACTGTTTGTTCCTTTTTATAAACTATAGGGTAAGAAAACGCTTCTATCGTCGATAACCAAACTGGAATTTTCAAATAGCATTGTTTTTTTGTCTTCTCCCAATTTAACGCCATTTCTTTTTCAGGGTGTGCCTCATAGTATTCCAAAGTGTCCAAGATTACTCTCATATTGTCTTTAATTTGTCTCTTTGGCAGAAATCCATTTTGATCAGGGTGAATAAAGTTATTTAGGTATTTTTTAAGTCTTTCTCCCAATATTGAAGCAAAAAATTTATAATCTGCATTTAGTAGGGAAATAGGTCTATAGTTCTTAATTTGTAAAGGGTCGGCGTCCTCTTTTGGGACAAGTGTAATATAAGCTTCTGACCATGATTTAGGTATCTTCTTCTTTAACATAACTTCATTCATAAGTTCTAACAATGGAAGATTCAACGATTCTTGTAGTGTTTTGTAAAATTCTGCCGGAAGTCCATCTGGGCCTGGTGCCTTTCCATTGTTTTGCTTCTTGAGTGCTTCAGTTAACTCCATCATCATTATATTGTTTACTAACATTGTTTCAATATCTTTAGGTATCTGGGGTAAATTAGCATTCTGTAAATGCTGTTTAACTCTTTCCTCATCAATATTCTCTTGTGTGTATAGTTTCCCATAATAGTCTCGTATGATTTCCTTCTTCTCTTTACTACCATAGCAGACTTGGCCTTGGTCATCTATTAATTGCAATATTTTCCTTGATTCTTTCTCCTTTCTCAATTTATATGCTAACCAGCTACCTGGTTTATTTGCATCTTCAAAATAGTTCTGTTTCGCACCTCTGATTTTCTGTGCTAGTTGTTCTTTTTCCATTAGTCCCATTTTATGTTTAATTTTTAACTTAATGTCCTTTTTCTGTGGCATTTTCTGTAGCTCTTTTTCAAGTCCTTTATACTCATCCTCTAATGTCTTAGAGGCTAGTCTTTTCATGGTATTTCTTTTCTTTGTATAGTCTATTATCAAGCCTCTGGCATATGCCTTCATTGTATCCCATACATTCTGCATTGATGTATCTTCTTTTTTGTTTTCTCTAAAGAAGAAAGCCAGTTCTTTCTCCATCCACTGTGTGAAGTCTTCTTCCTTTAATATAGTATTATTTAACGTCCATCTAGATCTTCTTCTTTGTCCTTTCCATTTAATTGTCATTGGATTGTGATCTGCCCAAGTACTTGTTTCAATATTTATTTCTTGAATATTAGCTAACAATTCTGTTGACATCCATATCATATCTATTCTGGACCATGATAAATGTCTATTTGAATAGAAGGTGTATTGTTTAGTCTCAGCATTTCTTTCTCTCTATGTAGCTTTTAAATTTATTTCATCTATCATTTTTAAAAAAGATTTAGGGAGAGTCTTTCTGTTTTGCTTTGTTGTTTTCTGTGCTGTATAGTCCAATTTATTATCTACAATTCCATTAAAGTCTCCCATCATAACTATATTAGCATAGTCCAGTTCAATTATTTTCATATGTAATTTTTAATAAAATTCTTCTTGATTGTCATTTGGGGCATCGATTGCAATCAGGAGTGTTTTCATATTACTGTCCATTATTTCCACCATTAGTAATCTTCCATCATTATCGGTATAGATCAATTTCGCTGGGATAATATCTTTAATGTATAAAGCCACTCCTCTTTTCTTGCATTGTGTCAAAGAAGTAAATATTTTCCCTAATTTTGGCTGTATCAGCAATTGTTCATGTTGCTTTTTAATATGTACTTCTTGTAGGCAGATTATATCAAATTTTAATTTCTCTAATTTATGGAAAGTTTTCCTTCTTTTAACAGATGAGTTAAGTCCATTTATGTTAATTGTAATCAGTTTTTTCTCCTCCATGGTTATATTTTGTAGTTAGGTTTAGCAGCTCTTGTAGATCTTGGTTCACGTTGTTCTTTGACTTCCACCTTTCCACCTACTGCACCTTCTTCTTTTTCAATCACCATTTTGCAGTCCTCTTGGAATTTAATTAGTGAGATTTCTTTTTCTGCCTCTTCCTCTTTCCCTCCAAAAAATTCTGTGTAAAATGATTCAGCTTTCTCAATTGAATCAATTCTATGTCTCTGTTCTTGCCATGTGAACATTAAACCTTCTGGAATCAGCCATCTATAATTCACCTCTTTTTTAAGTAACATTTTGGTCAGACATCGGTATTATCTTCTCATCTCTCTCACTCTTCTGGTTACTTGTTTCAGAACCACAATCTTCTTATCTTTATATTTCAATGTTTTCTCTCTTGCCACTTGCAATATTTGTGTTTTAATGGCTTTCTTTGTAAATCTAATGTGAGCTTCTCTTGGTAAGCTATTTCTCATTGCATATCTTGTGAAGACTCGATAAACCTCATCTATTCCATCCATCATCTTCTCTTTAGTTATTTCTAAAGCTTCAGCCAAAATTTCTATCATTATCACAGCTAGGTTTTGTCCTTTTTCTTCCTCTATCTTTTGGAATCTGAGATAAAATTCTGATCTGTCCATTTCCGATCTCAGCATCCCACTTTTATCTTGTTCAACCACAGTTAATCTGTTATCAATATCTCCAATCTTATCTCTTCGTTTATCTTCTTCTTCAATTTTTTGGAATCTCTCATCATACTTCATCATCATTTGTTGAATGTTCTCCACTTTTTCATCAGTTTTCCCTGTTCTTTGTTCAATGTTCTCTGTTCTCTTTTCAATATTCTCTGTTCTTATTTGTATATTTTGAATTCCTTGCATAATCATCTGCAGGGTCACTTTTTCCTGTTCCTTTTCTTGCTGTAACATTGTCTGTATTGAGCGTTGTCCTCCAGATGGTGAAGAGGAAGAAGTAGAAGTTGAGGAACCAGGGGCTGTTAGTTTCCTACTCATTTCAGACAATTCAAGATCTTCAGGTTCTTCTAGACCTTAATCCACTTATGAAATATCCAATTGCAATTCCAAATAAAAATAGTGGGAAAAAAGAAACCAAATAGTAGCGATAATAATAAAGCAAATTTCTTCAGGTTCTTGTATACCTTTATTCAATCAATTGGTTGGATAGCAGTAAAAATTCAAAAATGGAAGGAAAGAGCATAAACACACACAAAAAAGAAAAAAATGTTAAATCCTGAAAAAGGCGGAAAAGTAAAAGGTAAAAAACTAAAAAAGAGAAAAGAAAAGTTCTTCAGGTTCTTCAACATCTTAATCCAATTAAGAGGTGTCAGGTATAAAAGGATGCATAAGAAAAAAAATAAAGCCACAAAAAATAAAAAAACACCAATATGTAAGGTAAATAGAAAAAAAATACAAAGGAGGGAGAGAGAAAAAAGAAAAGAGACTACTCCCTTAAAAAAAAAAGGAGGAAAATCAAATACTGAAGCTTTTCCTTTAAAATAAAATGCAAACATAAAAATTTGACTTCAAAAGACAAAAGGAAAGACAAAAATCAAGTTCCAAAAGGCCAAAAATTCAAATAGTTATTATGAAAAGTAAACTAGTAAGGAGTGGGGTTTGTTAAAGTAAGAAATAGCACAGCTTAAAAAAATAAATAAAAAGAGCACACTGCTCTTTGTTAAATTGTCCAAGGCTTTTGTTAAGACTTATAACTCTCTTCTCCAGAATCTTATCACCTTTTTTTTCCTATAAGCTTCAACACCAAACTCCAGCTATTGATAGAAACCCAGAAGAGCACCTGCAATAATAGTCTCCCATGCTCTACCCTCTATCTTATAAAACAGGCAATGTCCTTGAAAAGAAGTCTCAGTTCTTTCTCAGCTTTGTCTGGTTAAGAAAAAGAAATAAAATATTTCCAAAACTCTAGTTGCCAGTGTTCCCCCTCCTTTTCCAAACAAAATATAATGAAAATTAATTAAAAAGGGGAAAAGATATTTAAAAAGATAACTAAAAGGGAGTCTCTAGCCTAAAATATTATAATATCAAAAAGAAGAGAAAGAATAAGTGGAAGAAGAAAAAAACACCAGTCCAGTTTCAAAATATAAAATCGTATGTAGAAAATCCAGCAATAAGAAAAAAAATTAAAAATATTAATTTTACATTCCTGTTTAAAATTGCTGCTTAATCACTTCTGTCAAAACTTTTACAGATTCTTTCTTTTCCTAAGGGTGTCCTTTCAAATCTTAAAACAAAAAAAAAGTTCTCATCAAACTGGAACACTTTCTCTTTCCGTTCTCTTTCGTTTTGGAACTGTCCCAACTTCAGCAGCTTTAATGGCTGCCTCTTTGCCACTGGCAAAAAGAGCTTCTCCTGGATCTACCAGGGACTTTGCAGTATCCCTGGGATCGACAGGGTGTGCTCTTTGCATTCACCATCTCTTTGGGACGGTTTAGATCCAAATGGACCATCCAGGAGCAAAGATATCGGCAGCTATCTCAGACCTCCAAGATCGCATGCTGTATCGTCGTGACGCCAGCTCCACCCTCCCCTCAGCACCATCTTCAGCATCGTCATCTGCAGCTTCCAGTACTGCTGGTCAGAGGACCCTGGATGGCATGTTACAACAAGAGAAGGCCAACATTATGCAAGCAGAATTAAAAACCATGATACAAGCCCTTCATAAGGACATGAAGGAAAGTAGAAGAGAATGTTGAATCAACAGAAAAAACAATGGGAGAGCTTGATTATAGACTTACACTGGCAGACCAAAATAAAGAAAAAACAACAGGGGGGTTGGGGCCAGCTGTCAGAGCAAGCGGCTGTGCAAACAGATGTCTCCATACTGCACAACCTCTTTCCTGCCATCCGTGGGAGTTTTAGAGCCGAAGGAGGTCCTGGAGGGACAGCCGATGGTGTGGGTGTCCTGTCGAGTGCACGCAAGTGGTGGCTCATGTTGGGAAGCAGGAGAAGCCCATTGAGAATGGACAGGGAAGAAGATGACCAATAATGGCCGACCAGAAGATTTGACAGAGGAACAGAGCAAGCAGTGGCTTAGTGGAATGATGGTGGATCGGAACTGACTAAACCAATCCCAAGCTTCAGTGAGTAAAGAGGCGAAAGGGTGCGCTTTTCAAAAGGAATTCAGAGTGGAACCTGGCAAAAGGAGATAGCCCCAGCTGAGAGCGGAGAGAGCAGCAAGAATAATTGGGGGCACAAGAGATCATGAAGAAGACAAAGCCAGGAAGCTAGAAGGACCAGGAACAGCTGAAAAGACTAGATCGTGGCAAAACAAGGTGATTTCAACCCAGGATTATTGTGGTGTTGCCGGGGATTGCGATAAGACAGTGAAACTGACAGACTCTGGCAAATTTGTGAACTTTAGAAATAAAATGTAGTTTCTACAGAGACAATGACATTGCACTCCTAGAACAGAATGAGAGATTGAGTCAGAGACACCTTCTGGCCATAGAAGGAAAAGACTTACAAAAGTGGAACTGAAAAGAAAAGAAGGAAGAAAAGTTTATTTGGTGGACGCTCATTATAGGAAAAAGGGATGAATTAAAATCTAACAGGGGACTTGTAGTGCTATTGAGGTGAATCAAAATATATTAAATTTTGTGAAATTATTAAGATACCACTACTGCAAGTATCATTCTTCATACTAGTACTAGTACTATTATTGTTATTATTACTGTTATTAATACTTCTGCATCAACTATTACAATTAACTATTTATTATAACTGATAATTACTATCATTGAATTATTTAATATTATTATAGAGTTGTATTAATTATGATATGAATGTTATTCTTATTAAGTAATGTTAGTAATATCATTATCATTATAATTAGGAATACTGCTAAGACTATTATTATTATTGCAAGGGTCATTACAGAACTGTGACTGATGAGTGTTTGGTTACTGTTTTCAATATTGATTTAAGATTGTGACAAATATTTTGAAATTGTTCCCTCCCTTGAACTATAAACATATAGGCATAGAACAACAAGAAGCTAAAAGTAACAAAGCTGTGGAGGGCTATATAGGCAGAAAAAAAGGTGGGAGTGCCTGATAAAAAGTAACTTTGTGAAAGGGCTGTTAAGCATGACTAGTATTACGAATTTAACAAAAATTGGGACAGGAAGGAAAACAACTACTCAGGCATCAGGGATGTCATCAAGTCCTTCCACCCAAAGATCCATCGAGAAAATGATACAAAGGGAGAGGTCAAATTTGTTCAAAGACCTGCAAATCATGCTGCAAAACATGCAAGATGCGATGACAAGAAACCACGAAGAGATGAAAAAAGAGATGGGGAGGTGAGAAATTATACAGGAGAACTCAAGGAGAAAATGCAGACGATGAATGAAACATGAAGCTTTTCAGCAACGAATCACAAAAAATGAACAAAAATTAAAAGAAATTGAAGAAAGAATGGAAAAGGAGGAGAAAAGAGTAGATGAATTAAGTGAAAAATTAATACAGGTGAATAAAGAACTGGAAATGACAGTGATTTTTTTAGAGGCCGAGAAAGCAGCACATTACCTACGCTTTCAAAATGTAAAAGAAGAAAAAGGGGAAGACTCATCATGAAGTAATAACATAAGGAAAGGAACAAGAAGTACATTACCCAAAACCTTCTTCAAAATGGCTGAGGAATTAAATATTAAAGACATCTGGAGAGAAAGAAATCAGGAGAAAAACCAATACACTTATTATTCAAGTTGACACCTCTTGTGGTCCAGAATTGATATGGTGTGGATGTCGAGGGAACTCAACTCGGAAGTAAAAGAAATGGAAATCAAGACAAATTCCTGGGCCAACCATAATTCTATGAAATTTAGCTGGAAAGGACAAAGCAAAATTCCTAGATGGACACTACAAAGATCGATTTTAAGGGAGAAAGGTTTTAGGTTAAGGATGGATAAAGAACTGGGCCTTTTTTTCAAGGAAAATAAAAAGGAAGATACATCCCTGCAAAATCTCTGGGATACAGCGAAAGCGTACATGAGGGGGATGGCTATATAATATATGGGGGAAAAAATAAGGAAAAAGCAACAACAGAAAAGCCTAGAAGATGAATATAAAAGATTGGAAACAAACCTCCAGAAAGAACCACAAAAGAAATTTAAAACAACAAGTGGACTTAATTAAACACAAACTAAATATCATTGAGAAAGAAGACTTAGCACAACAATTAAAAAGAACAAAATAAAACTTTTTTTGAAAAGCAAATAAACCGGGGAGATGGCTAGCATATAAATTGAAGAAACAGAAATAAAAAAGATGGATTAGCAAATTACAGAATGAACAAGGGAAGATATGCTTTCAGGACAAGGAAAAAAAGAACATAATTTAGGAATTCTATGAGAAACTATATAATGAAAATAATTGTAACCAAGAGGAATAAGTAATACAATTCCTAAAGAAAGTGGAGTTACCAAAAATTATGGAAGAAATAAAAAATATGTTGAATGAAGAGATCAGGATGTCAGAAGTAATTTCAGCAACAAAAAAACAATAAAGCACCAGGTCCAGATGGACTCCTGACAGAATTATATAAAGACCAACAAGAAATATTAGGACAAGCTCTGCTTTAAGTATTTAATGCGGTCCTAAATGAGGCAAAGATACCACGATCATGGATGGAAGCAAATATCACACTGATACCTAAAGAAAACACAGACCAGACACAAATTAAAAACTATAGACCAATATCCCTTTTGAACTCGGATTATAAGATATTCATATCTATAATAGCTGAACTATTAAAAAATTCTTAAATGACCTCATACACGAGGACCAAAATGTTTTTTTGTCAAAAAGACAAATTAAAAATAATATAAGAATAATATTAGACACCTTAGAATTTTATAAAGTACACTGTGGAAAACATGTGGCATTACTTTTGTCAGCTTTGGAAGCCATATTGACACCAGACGCTTCCACACTGCCACATTCTTGAGCCTGGGAAAATGGAAGGGGGGAATTTCTTGGAGTGTACATGGCTAGATATAATAGCGTTCTTCTTCTAAGTCAAGGTCATGTTATTCTGCACCTGGGTGAGGGGATGTCTCAAGTTGGGACGGATGGTGATTGGGGCATTTGATGCGATGATAGGTGCAGGGGGTAGATTTGTAGTTTTTACTTCTTGCAAGGAAACCCAGAACTTTCAGATTCGGGATTTCCCAGATGTGCCAGTTTACTATCCAAATAAGACAGAACTTTTAGAGAACAAGAGGATAAACAATTTTACAAAATTTGGGACCTTTTCTATCAATGGTTAGATAATAAAATATAATATTAAAATATGTAGAATTTTAGAGAACAATGAATATATAAAGATGTATTTCTTTTCTTGTTTTATTATTATATCTATAAAATGTTTCTAGGATAGATTTGGGAGGATTATATGAATTGTTATAAAATAAACTAAGTTAATTATAGTTATCTCGCAAAGTATGAATGAACAAAATTATAGTCAAATGATTGATTAATAATGATACTAGGGTATTCAACCTTTGATTGATAATATGAGTTATTATGCAAGGTAACTGTAATTGAGATGGATGCACAAAAAATTTGTAAACCAACCGACACACTGCTTGTACACTTATGGAAGAAAGTTGGATGTTTTTATGTTTTGTTTGTTTTTGTTTGTCTTTAAAAACCAATAAGATTTACTTCCTCAGCCGAATCTGGGCACATATAGATCAATTTGGAAACCAATATGGAACAGAGCATGACCTAGTTTCCGCAATTACAGATGGGATGAATGATGGAGACACTTCCGCCTGGATAGCCCAGCTACACAATGAGGACACTGTGCAACTAAACGATGCGGATGCATTTGTCGAGCTGCTCAGGGCTAGATTTGAAGACCCCGACAGAGTAGGTGAAAATGACAAAATAAAGGAGATGAAGCAAGGTAATCAACCCATAATCAACCCCTTTGTGTGCGATTTTAGATGGGTCACAGGTAACCTCATGCATTGGCCTGACAGGATACTTCTGCACTATTTTAAAGAAGCCATTGATCCAGAAGTCAGAAAAGCCTGTGGCATCTGGTGGGTACCAGAGCAACTGCAAGACTGGTATGCCATGTCCATTGTTCTGGATAAAGAAATCTATCCACACCAAAAACCTCCCTCTGAGAGGCCCCCTAGGAGAACTTTGGCCAGATGTCCTCTGACTAAACCTGCTGTATTCGCTTCTACCCAACCTACAGGGATTATCAAATGCTATCGATGTGGCCAGCTGGTCATTGGGCTTCTGAATGTCTGGCCCCTGCACCAGTTCCACAACCAAGGCCCAGTACAGCTGCCAGAGGTAGGAAAGTTCCATGGAAGTCCCCAGACACCAGTTGGTTTGCCAGACAAGCTGTAGAGGTTTCTCTCCCCACAGAAGAGAGCAAGGAACCTCCAGCCAAAGAAACCCTTTCCAGAAAGGCAAATGAGGAAGAGGACCCCATGGTGAGTGCAGCCATTCCCCCTTTTACAGTTAAAGTGAAGTCAGTGGCGCCTGAGACTGGAGAAGCTGGGGAGTTAGAAGCAGTAATAGATACAGGATGTTCCAGATGCCTGATTGGGCTCCCTATCGTTGAGCAATTAGGGATAAAAACTAAAGCCCTAAAATGCCCAATCAAGTTTGAACAGGTAGATGGAACGTTAATTGGAGGAGTCCCAGCTACCCAAATTACAGAACTGATAATTAGAAATGGGTAGGCATCGTGAACTCATATGATTTATAGTGGCTCCAAAAATGTCAGAATCTATCATATTGGGACTTGCTTGGCTTGATAATTGGACCCCTACCATCAAATGGGAAGATGGATACCGGAAGATCATAATAGGTGTTGGCCTGCTGCCCCCGGTCCCTCCTGAAAAGAGACTGCCACCCAACAGGGGCCAACAACCAGAAGCAGCAGCTACTGCTTCAGACTCTCCTCCAGGTGAACCCCAGGTTCCTAAAGAGTACAGAGAATTGGCTGAGGCTTTTATAGTGAGGAGGAATGCAACATTCTCCCTCCTCATCGAGCCACTGATTGTGTCATCGAATTAGAACCTGGGGCAAAATTGCCCAATCCAAAGATGTATTCCATGACACCAGCCAAGATGACTGAGTTGAGGAAATACATTGATACCAATTTAGCCAGAGGCTTCATCGAACCAGCAAAATCTAGGTTGGCAGCCCCGGTACTATGTAAAGAAAAGAAAGATGGTGGCCTTAGATTATGTGTGGATTTTAGAGGTGGCAATGCGGTGTGCATACAAAACATGTACCTTCTCCCCCTAATGAAGGACTTGCTAAATCACCTATCCAAAGGCAAAATCTTTACCAAGCTAGATCTGAGAGAAGCCTACTACTGAGTCCACATAAAGGAGGGAGACAAGTGGAAAACGGCCTTCAACTGCCCTCTGGGTAGCTTTCAGTTCCGAGTCATGCCTTTCAGTCTCCAAGGCCCCCCCGCTATATATATGCAACTTATCAATGAAGTGTTACATGCACATTTGTACAAGGGGGTCCTTGTGTACTTGGATGACATTCTTATGTTCAGCGAGACCCTAGAAGAACACGTCAAATTAGTCAGGCAAGTACTGAAAAAACGTTTAGCCACCAAATTATACACAAAGCTGTCAAAATGCTAATTCCATAAAGATTCTTTGGACTACCTGGGCTACTGAGTGTCAAATCAGGGGATTGAAGTGGACCCTGGAAAGGTGAAGGCGATGCTAGACTGGCAGCCCCCAAAAGCATGCAAACAACTTCAAAGCTTCCTGGGTTTTGCAAATTTTTATAGACAATTCATCCCTTTGTTTGCCGAGATCACCCTCCCTTTGACAATGTTACTGAAAACTGGGCCTTCCCTGACCAAACCAAAACCTAATCAACCTCTCACTTGGACAATGAATTGTCAGAAATCTTTTGAAACTTTAAAATGCCTTTTTGCAGTGGAGCCTATCCTCCAACATCTGGATCCAACCAAGCCTTTTGTAGTCCAAGCTGATGCCAGTGATGTGGCTGTTGCAGTGATTCTACTTCAAAAGAACTCTCAAAACCAACTGATGCCTGGCGCTTATGTGTCAAAAAAGTTGACGGACACAGAGCGTAGGTGGGCAGTTTGGGAAAAAGAGGCTTTTGTCATGCAATGGGCTTTACTATCTTGGAGGCATTTCCTGGAAGGAGTTACGGAGCCTTTCAAGGTGTGGACTGATCATAAAAACCTTGAGGCTCTGAAGATCCCTCGAAAGCTTTCCCCTAAACAAGTTCGCTGGGCTCAATACTTTAAGAGATGCAACTTTAACCTGAAATATTACCCCCGGCAAGAATAGCAAGGATGTTCAAGAATAAATTGGAGAAATGTTGGAAGTGTCATCAGATACCTGGATGATATTATCATATGTGGTGGACATGTGTGGAAGCCAAGAGATACTGGACTAAAATTCATACATGGCTGGAAAAAAATGACAAAACAGCATATAGACTTGAAACCAGAGATATTTTTATTGGGTATCATACCTGTGTTAGGCAGCCAGAAATTATCCATAGTAATCAATCACTCCGAGGCAAGCATAATCTCCAATTGATGTATTAGGAACAGCTCTGGTACGTCTATGGAAATTTCCAAAACTGAAACTCATTCCCAGCATGTCTCACAAAGTCCTCCCTGTCTCCTCCCACTTACTATACTTCATAAATCACAAGAACCAATTAACTGCAGCTGGAATTTTTTAATGCGACATACTAAATAACCTTGAACTGTTCAACTCTCTCATCCCCCTTCATTGTTCACATTCTTGTGGCAGCTGATCTCGGAGCTGACAACCTGGATACAGTAGAGAATTGACATATTTGATTATAAATGTTTTAACAGCAGCTAGAATTGTATTTGCTAAAAACTGGAAAAGTGAAAAAATTCCAATAGAAGAGGAGGTGATTAAGAAAATAATGGAATGTGCAGAAATGAGTAAATTGAAATTAGCAATTAGAGAGCAAGAAGATAAGGAATATTACAAAATTTGGGATTTATTTTATCAATGGCTAGATAAGAAAATAGGGAAATAAAATGCACTACAATATAAATACAACATAATAGTAAAGATAAGACAATGTAATGATATGTTATAACTGACTACAATGAAATGAATGATATTATGAACTAGGTTTTGTAAAAGTTGAGATTTGCTCGTAAAGGATGATGTGAACTTATAGTCTAATAAGTCTAATAAGGAGTTAACAATAATATAATATAATATGCATAGTTGATCTATATAATATGAATTTAGAAGGGAAAGACTGTTGATATCGTGCACAAAAGATATGTACCAACCGACACACGGTACAATGGAAAGATGGTTTTATTTGATGCTTTATGTTTGTATTTGTCAATGTTTGTTGTCAAAATAAATAAAAAACTTTTTTTAAAAAAAGTTTAACCTGAAATATATCGGGGGGGGGGGGAACAGGGACTGATTGGCGGATGCCTTGTTGAGAAAACCCCAATTTGACAGTCGCCAGGAGGCTGGGATATTGCAAACTATGATATCAGAAGCCCAACCCACCAGCCAAGCGACCACCATTTGGCCAAGCCAAATGCAGCCCCAGACTCCTTGAGGACAAACTGACGACCAATTTGAAGGCAGCACTTTTAAACGATCCATGGTTTGCTGAAAATCAAACCGATTTGACAATGAATGAAGGATTACCTTGGAAAGGAAACATGATTTATGTACCCAATACTCTAAGACTAAAACATAGCCATGACTCGTGGTTGGGGGGGCACTTTGGGTTTCTAAAAAGCCTACATTTAATCAGAAGACAATTCTGGTGGTGAAAAATGAAGAGTGATGTTGAGGACTATGTAAAAAGCTGTTCAATTTGTGCCACGATGAAACATAGAACTGGGAAACCCCCTGGTCTCCTCCAACAAGTAGCTGAACCAACGAAGCCGTGGGAAGAAATCGCGATGGACTTTATTGTAGTTACCAGAGAGTGGAGGAAGTACCGTGATTTGGACTGTTATCAACTTACTTTCTAAGGAAGCCCACTTTACAGCATGTAACGGTGTTGTGGTTTGCTGGCAGCAGGTGCGGATGGCAGAGGTCTCTGATAGCAAGGACTCGGATGAGGGGCCTGCGTGTGATGCGGGGATGAGGCCAGGATGATCAGAGAGTGGGGTGCTGTCTTCAGAGCTTGTGGAGTCTGGCAGCAGTGACGCAGAGGACCTAGGGGAGCCTGTGCCCAGTGTGCATGCATGCAGGGCTGCTCGAAGGAAAGAGCAGCTGAAGCAGCAAGGGCGACTCGGGAGTAAGGCTGGAAGGTGATGGCCCCTCCCATAAGGGATAAAAGCCAGACCTCGGGGATGTGTTCTTGGCAGGAAGCAATGAAGTTCTTTAGACTCAGAGTTCTCATCGAAGCCCTGCTTACTCCGGTTTGTTTTTGAAATTTCTGTCAGTGGATATTTAATCAGTAATTAGTCTTCTGTTCTTGGCCGACTTTCACAACCTTGAAAGGGCTTGCTTTTGATATCGGACAATTAGCTTTAACTGACTGTTAGCTGGGAATGCAGAATTACCAGCGCCGCATTAAAAAAGGTTTGCTTTTTTACAGTTTGTGTTCATTTAATTTGAACAAGGCTTGGGTCAGAACAAATGGACTACCTTCAGCTAAGAAATTTGTGAAACTGTTTGTGAAGCATATCTATAGGCTCCACGGAGTACCTCGTAGAGTAATCTCAGACCGAGGTGTACAGTTTACTGCTAAGTTCTGGAGGGAGTTTTTGAAGTCCATTGGGTCATCCGAAGGGCTTTCCTCAGCATTCCATCCTGCGTGCAATGGTGTTGCGAAGAGAGCGAATGCCATGGTGGAACAATACATTAGATGCTATGTAAATTATCAACAGGAGAACTGGGTAGAACTGTTGCCATTTGCAGAAGTTGCTTATAATAATGCAGTACACAGCAGCACAGGTTTGACTCTGTTCCAAATCAACACTGGCATGGATTTTGTCCCTATGCCAGAGTTACCTAAGGAACCCCCAACATCCATGTCTTTAACGGAATGGGTGGACTCATTAAAGAAAGGTTGGGAGGATACGAAAAAAGCTTTAACTGAAGCTGCTGAGCAATATAAAAAACAAGCAGACAAACATAGATCCCTCCAACCACCATTTAAAGTAGGGGACAAAGTGTTTTTGTCAACTAAATATCTCAAGTTGAAACTTCCCAGTAGGAAGTTGGGCCCTAAATTCTTGGGTCAATTTCCTATATCTAAGATAATCAATCCAGTGACAGTCTAATTAAGTATCCCTCGGCTGTTGGGGAAAATACACCCAGTGTTCCATAGTAGTTTAATGAAAACTGCTGTAGGGTCGAATCTAAGGCTGATACCAGCAGTTCCCCCCAAACCTCTGATTGTACAGGGTGAGACACATTATAAAATAAAGAAAATCCTCGATTCTAGATTACACCAAGGAAGATTACAATATTTGTTGCTATGGAAAGGCTATGTCAGGTCCGTTCCGATTTTACCGGAGTGTCCCGACAATGATTCAATGGCTGTTGCGACAGTGCTCTGTTCCAGCTGATGGTCCAACGTATTCCGATCTGTCCTGCCACATTACTGGGGGTCTGCATCCTGGCAGACGTTCCGGCATATTCCACTCTGTCCTGCCGCGTGGATGGGAGCCAGCGTCTTGTCAGTGGTTTAGAGGCAATGCGGTTTGCTTCCCACGTCAGTTATTGGCCAGACTGTAGTCAGCTGTTGGGAGTGGCATTGGTTAGCAGTTGCATCAGCCGCTGCAGGGCACTTATATTTTGTTAACCTTTATTGGGAAGGCGGATACGAGACTGGGATGGAAGGGGAAGGGATTGAATTGTTTAGGCACGGGGTGGAGGCGTGTGGGTGTAATTAATGGGTGTTGTTATTATGTGTTAATTGGGGGGAGGGTATAAGAACAGCGTTGGGAGGCAGTTGCTCTCAATGTTGACTTTGAACAGATCCTTGTTACTGTTACTACTGATCGTGATTGGAAACCCTTCATTAAACCTTATTATCATATTTCACTGATTGTGAGTAACGTGGTTTATGGGAAAAGGTATCCAGTTCCTGACAGGCTGTGACAGAACGTCAGCATTCCCCTAACGTTTATTTTTCTTGTATCTTCTGGAATTGTGGAGTGAGGCTTTGGAGCTTTGGGATTATGTCAGAGGGAACGGAGCCTAGTTTATCAGTAGGAGAAGATACGGAAGTAGCTGAGGAAGCTAGTAAAGGACAATTGGAGAAGGAGGAAGAAAACAATGAAGAGCAGTTAATGCCAATCCCTGCTCCATTAGTGGTGCAACCTAAAACATCTAGGGGTATGAAGGGGGTTAGATTAAGCGAACCCAGTAGAAAGGAGGGGGATGAAAAACCTGAAGACGATAAACACTACCCCCCTAAGTGGCAGGTGAAAAGGTAGCCTGGAATGGAGGACAGCCAATGGACAGCACCCGGGAGTGAGACATTGGATATGTTAAGGATGCAATTTGGTGATATAACACTAAGGGATCCATCAAGTAAAGAGGCAGTACATCCAAAACATGGGTACATTTCGAGTAGAGACCCATTGTACAGTTCCAGTCCCATGGGAACACATGATAGAGACACTGGAAGGGGTGTGGAGCGTTCATCATCAAGTTATAAACAAAGTAACCGGGACATGCCTCAGTATGAAAGACAGCAAAGGGAGGGTAGGTTGTCTGATATGCATAACTGGGAACTGGAACATTCATCTGGAAATAGGAGGCAGCAGTGCCCATATACTGTTTCATTGGGATTAGAACAAAGTGAGAGACAACCGATACCACCTTGGAGTGGGCTGTTTTCAGGGAGGTGGGGACCCCCCCACCCTTTGAACATGACGTTTGATGGAAAGGCTAACAGAGTAGCTGTATTTTTGAGCCAGATAATTAACCATTTCAATTTGTATGGACAATGCTATCCATCACATTGGTCGATGGTGGTTGCTGTTACGAACGTATTGGAGGGGGAGGCCGATGATTGGGCAGCAGATTTGCATCAGCAAAGATCACATGAATTAAGTGATATTGGACTTTTTCTAGCAGCTCTAAGAGCACAATTTGAGGATAGATCTACAGAACAACAGGTAGAGGATGATTTGTTGGTAGTTAAACAACATGGTAGACCAGCCCATGAGTATGTGCAGGAATTCCAACATATGGCTGGGAAAGTACCCTATTGGCCTGAACGGTTGCTGATCCATATATTTAGAGATGGACTAGACCACAAATTAAGTCAGGCCTGTTTGTATAGATGTGTACCAAAATCCATACATGACCGGTACCAGAGTGCTATAGAGCTGGATGCTGGTCTACGAAGACTAAATCCAAGAAAGAAAATGTCCTCTGTACTGTGTAAACATGCAGTACAAGCAATTAGGTCAGAGCCAAGAGGATTACCTCCTTTCCAAAGTCAGGGAGGTAAAGGAACTTTCCAGTGCTTTCGTTGCAACCGACCGGGACATTGAGCCATGAATTGTCCAATACCACCATTGTCAGTACAACGTACATCTCAGGACTGGCCTTCTATAAATACAAGTAAATCAAAATCAAAGATTGGGTCAATTCAGTCAAGAAGATTAGTGACCCAAGTACCAAGTGGTGGGGATTTGGAAGAAAGAACAGAACGTCCAATGACTGAGAGAATGGATTACGAGGCAGAAGATGCTGTTGCTGATGATCCAATGGTAAGTATTCATCCATTCATAATCCCTGTCACATTGTGGAATATGCATACTAATCAAGGGACTGAGTCGGGGGCACTGAATGATTCTGGGTGTACCCGGTGTCTTATAACTCAGGCAATGGTAAACAAATTGGGATTATGGGTGATACAGTTGAACAATCCTATTAGGTTTGAACAGGTGAATGGGTCTTTATTGGGTGGTGTGCCAGCCACACATTGAACAGAATATATTAAAATGGTGATGGGGGAGCATTGGGAGTGGATATCATTTGTGGTGGTGTCCCATATGACTGAGGCTTTGATATTGGACCTGGCATGGTTGGATAAGTGGCAACCGACTATTAGATGGGAAGGGGTTTTTCAGAAAATCCGACTAGACGTGGGACCATCTCCACCGCCACCACTGAACGAACAGCCCAAAGGTTTTGCCAAGACGCTTATGACTAATACTGAAAACACCTTGGAACGGTGTTATCTGTTGGAGTATCAAGATATAGCAGAGGTGTTTAATGAAGAAAGAACTGATTGTCTACCACCCCATAGATCAACCGATTGTGCGATTGAACTGGTTCCAGGGGCGCAGTTACCTAAACCATGCATGTATTCTATGACTCCTAAAGAAATGGAGGAAATGTGACTATATCAATAAGAATCTAAAAAGAGGATTTATTACACCCGGAAGATCTCACATAACTGCTCCTGTATTGTTCAGAGAGAAGGCTGGAGGGCTATGTTTATCTGTAGACTTTTGGGGTCTTAATGCAATATGTGTTGAACTGTTATACCCATTACCATTAATAAAAGACTTACTGGCCACTTTATCCCAGGGACACCTATTTACCAAGCTTGATTTGTGAGAAGTGTACTATCATGTACGTATCCATGAATGGAAAACTACTTTTAACTGTCCATTGGGCAGTTATCTTTTCAACGTCATGCCATTTGGTTTACAAGGAGCTCCAGCTGTATTTATGCAGCTTATAAATGAAGTATTACATGAATATTTATATAGAGGAGTGTTGGTATATTTAGATGATATTTTGATATATTCAAACACCAAAGAAGAGCACGTAAAGCTCGTAAGACAAGTACTTAAGAAATTATTAGATGCACAGCTTTACATTAAACTTTCTAAATGTGAATTTCATTCAACCAAGTTAGATTATCTCGGTTATCGGATTTCGGAGAATGGAATTGAAATGGATCCTAATAAAGTGCGTACAGTTCTAGAATGGCAAACCCCTACTACAAGGAAACAGCTACAAAGTTTCCTAAGCTTTGCCAACTTCTATCGCCAGTTTATTCCAAAGTTTGCTGATATTGTGCTCCCATTGACTGATTTGCTAAAAACTAAGAATGTAAAATATGAACAAAGTAAGACTAAGATACAGTTACCTTGGACAAACGATTGCCAAAAAGCTTTTAATATGTTAAAAGAAATGTTTGCTAAAGAACCGGTTCTGAAACATCCAGACACCAATTATCTGTTTATTGTTCAAGCCGATGCAAGTGATGTGATGGTAGGAGCCATTTTATTACAAAAGAATAGGGAGGGGTATTTACAACCATGCATATATACATCCCGAAAATTAAACTCAACCAAATGGAATTGGGCCATTTGGGAGAAAGAAGCATTCGCAGTACGGTGGGCCTTACTTACCTGGAGACATCTTTTGGAGGGTGGGTTACACCCTTTCGAAGTATGGACAGACCACAAAAATCTGGAAGCTCTTCAGAATCCAAGACAATTATCCCCAAAACAAGTTAGGTGGGCATTATATTTCAGACAATTTAAGTTTATTTTAAAATATGTTCCAACTGGAAAAATTTTTATGGCTGATGCCCTATCACGATTACCACAGTTTAAAAGTAATTGGGAAGAAGTAGTACAACCACTTATTCCACCTGTGGACTGTATAAGTTAATTAAGAACAACTATTCTGACAACGAATTTTCCAGCACACGTACAGAAAGATTCCTGGTTGTCTGTTAATAAAGATCAGGTTGATATGAAAGATGGGGTAGCTTAGTCCTCTCTGCTCTTCATATTATCATTAGAAGTACTATTAGAACGAGTGAGGCAAAATTCTGAAATAAAAGGTTTGAAAACTAGAAATGAAGCATATAAACTGCAAGCATTTGCAGATGATATGGCTTTTATTATTGAAGATACAATAGAAAAAAGACAAATACTAATTAAGGAATTAGAAAGATATGGAGCTGTGGCAGGATTGAAAATTAATAGACAGAAAATGAAACTTTTAGCAAAAAATCTAACAGATCTACAAATAACAGAATTAGTAAGAGTGCTTGGACTTCAAACAACAAGCAAAATTAAATATTTGGGAATATGGCTGACAGCACACTGTGAGGCGATAGAGAATAACTATAATAAACGATTACAACAAACAAAAAAAGACTTAGAATTATGGACGAAAATGCAACTGTCATTGCTAGGAAGAATAGCAGCCATAAAAATGTCTATATTACCAAAATGTCTATACCTATTCCAAACCATTCTAGTTAAACTAGAAAGGACCTTTTTCGATAATCTTAATAAAATGACAGCAAAATTTATTTGGCAGGGTAAAAAAACCTAGAATAAAAATGAAAGTACTACAAGATATGAAGAGCAGAGGAGGCTTTGGATTGCCAAACTGGGAATTATATTATAGTGCAGCAATATTAGTTTGGCTAAATGATTGGATTAACTTAAAGAATAAAAGAATATTAGCTATAGAAGGTCATGAACTTCAGAGAGGATGGCATGCCTTTCTTTGGGACACAGGACCCACCAAACAAAAATTTTTCCACAGTCATCTGATTAGAGATTCGTTGATATACAACTGGATCAAAGTTAAAAAGAAACATTATATAAAAATCCCAATCTGGCTATCCACAATGGAAGCGACGACCCACCCAAATAATTTAGACCTGAACAAAATGTTAAAGTATAAAGACTTATTGGATATTCACGGAAATTTAACAACAATACAAGAGCTCCAAGAACAAGGGCTACGAGTAGACTGGTGGGCTTATTTCCAAATACAAAGCCAATATAAAAAGGACATAAAGGTTCACAGAATATACCTGAAACCACAACAATTAGACAAAATTTTATTAGGCCCAGATAAAAAGAATATTACCTGGAAGTAGAATTAGAAGAAGAAGTAGTGAAAAGGTGCATGATTGCATGGGGTCAAAATATTGGTCACAACATAAAGTTATCAGATTGGGAGACTATATGAAATAGAAATCACAAATTAACAAAATCAGCAGCATACAAAGTAAATGCATATAAAATGTTCTATAGGTGGCACTTACCCTCTTCGATATTAGCAAAAATGTACCCTAAAATGAGTCCTCTATGTTGGTAATGTAAAAAAAAAAGAGGGAACATATTATCATATGTGGTGGTCTTGCCCAGAGGCTTGAAAATATTGGCTTAAAATCAAAAATTGGCTACAGGAAATCACCAATGAACAATTAGACCTAGAACCAGATCTTAAAAAAAAATACGTAAAGAGCACAAAATACTTATTATTACACATATTGACTGCTGCCAGGATTGCCTTTGCCCAATGTTGGAAACAGCCAGAGAAACAGCCAGAGAAACTGGTTATACAAAAAGTTATGAACTGTGCTGAAATGGATAAATTAATGCTGAGTTTAAAAGATAAAGAAGCTTCAATATTTTTTAAGGTGTGGGAACAATGGTATAGCTGGATAGATCGGAGATAGACTAAGGAGAGGTAATTGTTCTGTCTCACCTGTAGCCACAAAGTGAGAGTCCAAATGTCCCAAAGAAATAAACACGAACAAATAATATCAGAAACCACAGAGTTAACTTTTCTCTGTAATCTTTGTTGGCAGCTTTCCCAGAAACTGTCTTCAAACCAAGATAACGAGCTGCAAGATAATTCAGAGCCAAAAAAGGCACACAGAAGGCTTCTTCAAAGCTGCTAAGTAACTAACGAAGTTTGATCCGGACAAGGATCATTAGCTAACACGCCTCCTTATATTCCTTGAAGGGGCGTGTCAGTCTCTCTAATTAGTCTCTGGCTTGATGTTTCTTTTCAAATTGTGCTTGACGTCTCAACCTGCGTCTAGTCCTTGCATCAACCCAACATTCATCATTTTGATCATCACTCAAGGACTCTGGTATGTTCTGTGGATCAGCTGCTGACACCTGAGGCATAATTGATGTGGAAGGTTCCGGAGAGGATGGTGATTCCGACACTCCCTCATCCTCCTGGCTCATGTCTGCATCTCTCATTAAAGCAGGCTCCAATTCCAATGCCAAACCTTCCTCATCACTCGAACCTGTGTCTTCTGATACATCAGACTCAAAGCTCACAGCAGGCTCAAATCTTCCAGTCACAACAGGTAATTATTAAATATAAGTAACAGAATAAGAATGTAATTATGCATAAATTAATACCTGTAAATAATGCACAAATTATTGTCATACGATAAGCACCACAAATAGCTGTTACTGAGTGATATATTTCTTATGTTTTTAATGTAATAAAAATTCAATAAAGTCTATTTAAAAAAAAGAAAGAAAGATGGGGTAGCTTGGAGAGGTACAAAAGTATATGTTCCAGAAGCGTTAAGATTCATTGTATTAAAACATTGTCATGATGCCAAACAAGCTGGGCATCATGGATATCTGAAGATGTTACATATGACTAAAAGACAATTTTGGTGGCCATTCATGAGAAGGGATGTTGAAAAATATGTGAGGGGATGTCCTATTTGTGCAACCACTAAAATCTGTATTGGCAAGCCTTCTGGCTTAATACAAACTGTGGCAGAACCTACAAGATCTTGGCAAGATCTTGGCATGGATTTTATAGTCGACTTACCAGATAACCATGGATACACTGTTATCTGGACAGTAATTGATTTATTTTCAAAACAGGCTCATTTTATTCCCTGCAAAGGATTGCCAACAGCAAGGCGACTGGCTGATTTGTTCATAAAACATATATACAGCTTACATGGTGTGCCCAGGAGAATAATCTCAGATAGAGGAGTACAATTCACCACAAAGTTTTGGCGTGAATTCATATGACTAATCGATTCATCCCAAGGACTTAGTATGGCTTATCATCCATGTACCAATGGGGCAGCTAAAAGAACCAATGCTGCCACTGAGCAGTATTTAAGATGCTACATATCCTATCAGCAGAGCAATTGGGTAAATACAATACCATTTGCTGAAGTCTCTTATAATAATACGGTCCATAGCAGTACTGGTTATACCCCTTTCCAAATTGTGAATGGAATGGAATTTATCCCGATACCGGAGTGGCCGCATATGCCTGATGAAACAATCACTGCTATGAAGTGTACTGAAAATATAACAAATCACTGGAAAGAAGTAAACATAGCATTAGCCAAATCAACAGAAATGTATAAAAAGCATGCGGACAAAAAGAGGTCCGAACAACCAATATTAGTGGTTGGAACTTGGGTATATCTCTTGACAGAATATATCAATTTAGGGATAGCAAGTAAGAAATTAGGACCAAAATATATTGGACCCTTTAAAATAGTCGAGGTAATCAATCCAGTTACAGTAAAATCTGAATAAAATGACACTAAATTTCATATGGCAAGGAAAAAAACCTAGGATCAAAAAACTCCTACAAAAAGCTAAAAAGGAGGTTTTGGCTTACCAGATTGGGAAATATATTACCAAGCAGCAACTCTCACCTGGGTGAAAGAATGGATAACCTTAAAAAATAGAAGATTACTATCACTAGAAGGCCATGACTTACAACTAGGTTGGCACACATTTTTGTGGTATGGCAGACACGGTGCACATCAACATTTTCAGAGGCATCAGATCAGACAAGCATTGTTTATGGTATGGAGTAAAATCAAACAGCAAAATTATATGGAAATTCCAGCTTGGTTATCCACTTGAGAGGTGTTAGTACATCCAAATCTTTTTAACCAGGGAAAAATTATCACATATAAGGATATTATAAATGAAAAAAGGGAATTGAAGTCCAGACAAGAGCTAAAAGAACAAGGGGTAGAATTTGAATGGTGGGCCTACTTACAAATTCAATCAAGATATGGGAAAGACATGAAAGAATGGGGGATTAGTAGACAAGCCATGACACTAGATGCAATTTTATTGGAGACAGACGATAAATTGATAAGGAAAATTTATAAATTTTTATTGGACTATAAGATGGAGGAGGAACAGGTAAAGGAAATGGTGGTGGTATGGGCCAAAAATTTTGGACATAATATAGATTTGGATAAGTGGCAAGCACTATGGGAGCAAAATAAAAAGATAACATTGGCCATATCATATAAGGAAAACTTATATAAGATGTTTTATAGGTGGCACCTCCCCCCAGCAAGACTGGCTAAAATGTATAAAAACCTGTCACCAGTTTTATAAAAAAAACCATGAATGCAAAGATACCAACTCCACAAATCTGAAAATAAATTTCACACAGAACCCACAATGTCTACCCAGCAATTTTGAAAAAGAACTGGGCTGGAGTTACAAAAGCTGCTCAGCTGTAATGTTCTTTAGCATTTTGGGGTTTGAACTGTGAATATAATTCACAAGAAGCTTTGGACAATGTGTGAGTCCAGCCAAATAGGAAAAAGAAAGATGTTCATGTGTCAAAAGAATGGAAATATTTCCAGATAAAGAGGTACAACAAGCTTCCCTAAGAAAAAAAAATGAAAGAATATTTTTCATCAAAAACACACATTTGCAAAGAGAACTTAAAACAATGTGAGCAGGATGCAATAACAAAAGGAACAGACAAGATTACTGAAAAATATTTAGGTACTGCTTGCAGAGTATTCAATACAGTTTACAGTCTGGCACAAAGATGTTGGCCATTTTCAGACATGGAAGATGAGATAGAGTTGCAAATTAAAAATGGAGTAGATATGGGAATAGAAATGCATTCACGTAAAACTGCAGTGAAAATAGTTGATTTAATTGCAAAAGAAATTAAAACATAATTACTTACTAAAATTATTGAAAATAATCTGAAAATATGTTTGATTATTGATGAAGCCTCAACAATATCTTGCAAACCAGTTGCTATACTTTTCTTAAAAGTTGAGGATTCAGTTACCTCACCAACAATTTTTCTTGAGCTAGTTGAATTAGAAAAACAAGACGCAGAGACAATATGTTCTTCAGTTATTGAAAGTTTAAATAATGTTGGGTTTACTAAGAACTACCTGGAAAACATTAATCTGTCCATTTCTGCACATTCTAATATTTCTTTAATTATATGCTCATCTGTCGGGATCTCTTTGTTTTTCCATTGTTGTGCAAATACAATTCTGGCTGCAGTTAGTACATGTAAAATCAATATTCCTTTTATCTTTAGTTTGCCAGGGATGCCCATTGTCACCTCCGCTCTTTATTTTGACACTAGAGACCAGAGGTGGTATTCAACCGGTTCGCACCGGTTCCGGAGAACAAGCAGGTTGCTCAGTTGCCTCAGCCACCTGATGCTTGCTCGCTCGCACAGCTCGCCCGCCCGCCGCTCACCCTGCTCAGTCACTCCTCCCTTCCTATGTGGCACGCTGGGCCCTCGTGGCTTGCCTAACCTGACTTCCCCACATGGTGCCTGTACCCCAAATGAGCAGTCCTGATCTACCTGCCCTGCTCACAGGTAAGCCTGTGAGTCATACTAGGCCCTCGCTCACTGCCCAGGGCCTTTCCAGGCCTTCCCACCACCACCTGGGGCCTTTCTGGGCCTCCCACCACCACCTGGGATGTTTCCGGGCCTTTCACCCACCACCTGGGACCTTTCTATGCCTCTGCCCCACTGCCCGGGGTCTTTCCAGGCCTCTCCCCCACTGCCCGGGATCTTTCCGGGCAGGAGGAGGCCAAGGTGGGGCACCATTTTTGGGCCAGTCCAGAGGGCCGGGGGGCAGCGGCGGTGGCAGTGCGGCTATGGGAAGCAGCCCCAGGAGTTCCCACCCTCCATTTTGGGACACCTCTACCACCCCTCTCAGCCCCAGCACAGCAGAGAAAGCAAATGGAAAGCCATTTGCTTTCTCCCTCCCTTTTGGGGTGCCTCCTCCACCCTCTCAGTCCCAGGACAGCAGAGAAAGCAAATGGCTTTCCGTTCGCTTTCTCCCTCCCTTTTGGGTGCCTCCTCCACCCTCTCAGCCCCAGCACAGCAGAGAAAGCAAACAGAAAGCCGTTCGCTTTCTCCCTCCCTTTTGGGGCACCTCCACCACCCCTGTTGTCCCCAGCACAGCAGAGAAAGCAAACGGCTTTCCATTCACTTTCTTTGCTGTGCTGGGGCTGAGACAGGTGGTGGAGGTGCCCCAAAAGGGAGGCCGGGAACTCCTGGGGCTGCTTCCCATAGCTGCACTGCTGCTGCTGCCACCCCCCCACTGCTGCCCACCACCGCCGCCGCTGTTGTGCCCTGAAAGGGAGGCCAGGAACTCCCAGGGCTTCCCATAGCAGTGCCGCCCCCGCCTGCCCCTGCCGCCACCCATGTGCTTTGAAAGGGAGGGTGGATGGATGTTCCAGGGCTGCTGCTTTCTTCATTGTCCTGCCACTCGCTGCTCTGGAGTTCACCCAATAAGTTCTTTCCAGAAAAGGTGTGTGTGTGAGAGAGATAGAGACAAGGAAGGAAAGGAAGGGAGGGAGGGAGGGAAGGAAGGGAGGAAGGGCAAGAAGGAAAGAGCAAGAAAGGAAGAAAGAGCATAAAAGGAAGAGGAAGGGAGAGAAAGAAATAAAGAGGAAAAAAGAAAGAAAGAAAAATAGGAAGAAAGAAAAAAGAGGAAGGGA
>NW_020769556.1:49031-115011 GCF_900518735.1 Pseudonaja textilis
TTGTATGCTCTGGTCTATGCCTCGTCTATTCCGTCGCTCTACAACACATACAGTGTGTCAGTTGGTTTCAAATCTTTTGTGCTATCTTTTCATAGTCATTACTCACAGTCGATATAAATTTTCACATTGACAAACTAACATATGCTTATACATTTATCAATTTTTAATCATCCATGATTAAACTATTTATTCCATCATTTTATAAGAGATATTCCAAATTTTATTTTGAAATTTATATTGTACTTTCATCCAATGGTTATATATGTCTATATTATATTTTATATCAATCTATTGAACTTCTATTATAAAATTATCTAATCTATTACATGACCATGTCTTTTTGTCCAACCATTGATAAAACAAATCCCATATCATATAAAATTGCGTTTCTTCTTGCTCTCTAATTTCAAATGTCAATTTACTCATTTCAGCACAGTCCATAATTTTCTTAATAACTTCCTCCTGCATAGGTATTTTTTCATTTTTTCCAGTTCTTAGCAAATACAATTCTAGACGCTGTCAAGACATTTACAATCAAATATTGTATATTTCCAGTATAATTCCCAATAAAAAGATCTCTGGTTTAAAGTCTATGTGTTGTTTTATCATTTTTTCCAACCATGTGTGGATTTTAGTCCAATATCTTTTTGCATCTGAGCATGTCCATCACATATGGTAATATGAACCAGGTATCTGATGACATTTCCAACATTTATCCGATTTGTTCTTAAACATTCTTGCAATTTTCAACGGGGTAAGTGCCACCTGTAAAACATCTTGTACAAATTTTCTTTATATGCAGTTGACATTGTCATTTTGTAATTTTGAGACCACAATTTTTGCCATTTCTCTAAATTTCTCTAAATCAATCCCATATCCCAATTTTTTTCCCCAAGCAATCATCGTTTCTTTGACTTGTTGTTCCTCCAACTTAAATTCTAATAAATGTCCATAGTTTTTTTAATTACCTTTTCATCAGTACCCATCAGAATTTTATCTAAATCAGTCAACTTATCATAAATACCTTCTGTTTTGAAATCGTTATCAAATCTAGATTGTATTTGCAAATATGAAAACCAGTTCATTTTTACACCTTGTTCTTCCAACGCTTGCATAGATTTAAGTTCACCCTTTTCATTCAATATCTCACCATATCTAACTGTTCCTTTTTATATATTATTGGATAAGAAAAAGCTTCAATAGCAGATATCCATAATGGGAATTTTAAGTAGTATTGTCTTTTTATCTTCTCCCAGTTCAAAAACAGTGCCCCTCTAATGTAATGTCTTCTAAAATACCCGTGTTTTAGTTCCCTTATACCAGAGGAAAGCATGCCATCCCAGAAGCAAGTCATGCCTTTCTAAAGTCAATAATCTACCCACATCAGATTTGTTGCTTGGTAATATAACTCCCAGCCTTTTGATTTATGGCAGTCCTTGCAGGACCTGCTATATGTCATTGGACCCCACTGCAATGGCTTATTAATGTAAAGTGTATTACTGCTATTATCTTTTATATCTATTCATTTATGTTCCAAATTATTAGAAACAATAAACCTCTGATCTTAAAGTAAGAATTTTTGTTTGTGTTGCTGTCTGTTTCCTATTGGTATTTTTTTATGACACTTCCATCAACCGTGGGGACCGTGCATGGAATGTCTATCCGCGAGAGTGAGCAGGAGGAAGTGGAGACCTGAGGAAATCACTTTGAAGCCCAGAAGCAGTGGAAGTTACCCTGAACTAGGGGGAGAAGCAGAGACCCTGGAGGACCAACCAAAACGCCAGTGGTCCATAGGGATTGGAAAGATGGAAGAGTCTGAAGATAAGCCCTCCGTGGTAACCTTCACCCAGTGAAGTCATGGGAGTTGCTGCAAAGTGTTGCTCACCAAGGAAGAATGCAGACCGGAAGGAGGCAAGCCAGACCCCCATGAAGTCATATTTGAGCAGGCAATTGACTTCCTGAGGGATGCCTTTGACAAACTCAAGGCTTGAGACACCCAAGAGTGTCCAACACCACCACCAGCCCACCTGACTGATGCAGCCCTCACCCTGCCAGCCCTGGCCCAGCAGCCAGGTTTGGCCCTACCAGTCCAGTTGCCACCTCCTGCCTGGGCTGCTCCTCCATGAAGAAGAAACTGTGGGCCACCAGTGCTAAGGGTAAAATTCAGTGGCGACTGAAAACAATTGGCCGCCTTCCTCGCCTAAGTGTGAATTACATGCAGGACGATAGAGCCAACCTGCAGAACGACCCAGACAGGGTACAGTGTGTTACCATAGCTCTAGAGGGAGAAGCCGCCGAGTGGGTGTTGGCCTTCCATGATGACGACACGGTGGAGCTATGCAACTTTTGGGGGGCAATGGAGGAAGCATAGTTACATCGCAGGGAGTTAAAAGACAAGAAAAGTTGCTATTAAACTAAGATAAATGATAGGAGGAGAGGTGGAGAGGGAAAGATAAATCATAGAATAAATCTTAGAGAAAAAAAAAGGTGGAGAAAGGAAAAGGAGAGGAAAGATTGGAGAAATAGGAAGAAAATGATGCACAGAGAACTTGGCCTGCTGAGAGAAGCCCAGCTGCACCTGAGCTTCCTACTCAAGAGCCCAGAGACTCATTGAAGTGAGGTGAGCAGAGAGGCAAAATGAACCAGCAGAAAACAAGGAGAGCTGGTGAGCAAGTGGGGCCCAGCTGTGGAGCAGGAGAAAATCATCCGTGAGGAAGAGAGGTGAGCTGACTGAAGGCAAAGCAATGACCGGCAGAGAAGAAAAAGGCATGTTGGTGAGAGAGAGGAGCAGGGATGAGGAGGAGAACCAGCTGCTCACTGTAGGCCATCCAGGTGGTCCTGTTTGCTGCGAGAAGCAGTGCAAACGGGAGCCACATGGCTGAGGAGCCAAGAGCAGAGGCAGTGCAACAGAAAGGAGAGCCAACAGCAAGGAACAGAACACCAAAGCAGACCCTGAGGGCAATGCAGAGAGGAGCGTGAAAAGCAATGGGAGTGCATTGGTGGAACCAGAGTCTGTCGGTGGTGGTGATGCATTGCAGCAAAGACGATAAGCGAAACGGTGACTGAGAACGGCAACAGAGCAGCACGGCAGACCAACAGAGGGAGTGGGGGGACACACACCATGAACTGAAAAAAGCAGGGAGAGCTGAATACCAGGTAGTGGCAGGAGAAAAGCAAGTAGAGAGGATAAAAAGACAACATAGGACACAAGGCAAAAAAAAAAAAAGACAAGTAAACAATAGCAAGTAAGAAACATATAAAGGCAGAAAAGAAAGAGATAAATCAAGCCCACAAGAAGGCAGGGAGGGAAAGGATCACAAGAAGGAAGGAAGGAAAGGGATAATTATAGAACATTCCAGGACAGGCTAAGGACGAACCTCACACTTAAGCCCACTCAACACTGAAAATTTTAAAATTGGACAATTTAAATGATCTGCTAGAACTTTAAAATTTTAAAGTAGACAATTTTGAACTATATATGTTATGTCTTTAGGACTGGTTGGAGTCCCCAACCAGGTCCGCTGTTTGAGCGGGAGCACCAGCCGCTCCCATTGGCTGGCACCGTTTGACAGCCGGCTATAAAAGGCGGCTGTCGAGCAGTGCCAGCCCTGTTGCCGCCAGCTAACCTGCCTAGTTAGGAGGCAGACGCGGCAATCCTTTATTCATTGCAATAAAGCCTTTTATGTTTCACTCTGGCTCAGCCTCGTTCCTCCGCCGCTCTACAACACTGGCGACGAGGGCGGGATGCGATCGAAGGCTGCCAGACGTGCAATTCAGAGGAGCTGTGGTCACTGAGAGCGAAGCCACGGGCGCTGAAGCCGCAGCCGCCGATGCTCACAAAGAGCGCGAAATTCAAAAAAGCCTCCGTAGCTTTTGAGCTGTAGTCACTAAGAGCGAAGCCACGGGGGCTGAAGCCGGAGCCGCCGGCGCTCACAAAGGGCGCGAAATTCAAAAAGCCTCCGTAGCCGGAGAGACAGACACCGCCTGATAAGCGCAGCCGCTAGCGCTCTTCTAAGAGCGCGAATTTTGAATCACGACTGAAGGGGACGAACCCTGCCGCTTCAAAAAATGAATGCCAATCCGACATTCCCACCATTCAAGCCAGCCGAGGAAACGTGGGACTCATACAAAAACCGTTTCAGCTACTTCCTCGATGCCATCGGTTTAGCAGATGCTGCTGAACACAGGAAAAAATCCTACTTCCTCAGCTACTGTGGGGCTGCGGTTTTTGACACCGCTACAGCACTAGTCGCCCCTCGCACTATCAGGAGCATACCTTGGGATGAACTCCAAGAGATCCTCTCCAACCACTACTCACCTAAACCATCCCAGATAGCCAGGAGATATGCTTTCAGAACTAGAAGGCAGGCTGAGGGAGAGTCAATTAATGAGTATATGGCAGCTCTGAGGACAGCTGCCTTACAGTGTGGTTTCAGAGACTACCTAGAAGACATGTTATTAGACCAGATCGTCTGTGGGGTTAGAGACCTTAGGCTTCAAAGACGTTTGCTAGCAAAAAAGGACTTAAACCTAGCTTTAGCCGTGGAGGAAGCCCAAGCTGCTGAGCTCTCTGCCCAATCAGCAGCTGAAATTCAAGGAACTCCTTTAAAACCCAGCAGTTCCACTATTCATTCAGAGGAAGTTTCCCTCGAAGAAGACCCCATAGACTCAACAGACATTAACCACCTTAAGCAACAAAAGCCTTCACAGGTAGGAGCAGGGCAGAGAAACAACTTCGCCCCCAAGCAACCTCCCATTTGCCTAGCTTGCGGGGGCTCCCACTCTAGGGCATCCTGCAGGTTTAAGAACGCCATCTGCCTGAATTGTCAAAAGAAAGGCCACCTCGCTAGAATCTGCCAAGCAGGGCGAACCTTTCCTCAAAGACCTCCACCACCTACTAATTTTCAAAGGCAAGTGGAGGACTGCTATACCTGCTACCACGCTAACCAAACTTCCCAGACTCCTAATAAAATCAGTATTTCTGTTTCTTTAGAAGGTAAGCCCTGCAGGATGGAAGTAGACATGGGATCTGCACTTTCAATCATCTCCTGGGAAACCCTAAAGAAGATTCATCCCAGATTTGCGAAGAAGAAGCTGCAGAGATGCCACCTGACACTGCGGGACTACCAGGGCAAGAACATCCCTGTCCTCGGGAAAGGCAAGTTTTTAGTTCAGTTCCAAGCCTTTAAAGGCCATTTGCCTTTGGTGGTTGTTAATGGTGCCCTCCCCAGTCTGTTGGGGCTAGATTGGTTCCCCTCCCTCGGCCTTAGTGTAACTGGGATCCATGCTGTCTCAACTTCTGACGTAGACGCCCTATTCTCAGATTACTCTGATGTTTTTAGCAGCGAGCTGGGCTGTTATTCTGGCACCCCCATCTCCTTCTCTGTGGACCCCCAGGCAATTCCTCTTCGCCTTAAGCCACGCAGAGTGCCTTTCGCCATCCGTCCCAAGTTAGATTTAGAATTAGATAAGTTACTAAAGCAAGGGGTGTTAGAACCAACTGACTTTGCCAAATGGGAGACCCCCATAGTCACCCCACTCAAGAAAGATGGCAGTTTAAGAATCTGCGCAGACTATAAAACCACCCTCAACCGTTATCTGCAGGTCAGTGCCTACCCTGTCCCTGTTATTCAACACCTGTTACACACCTTCGAACCCGGCACCATTTTTGCCAAATTAGACATGTCCCAGGCATACCAACAGTTCCCTGTTGATGATCAGACAGCTGAATTACAAACCATAGTCACACATAGAGGGGCATTCAAGTGCAAACGCCTCCAATTCGGCGTAAGTGTAGCCCCGGGTATATTCCAATCACTCATGGAAAGGATTCTCCAAGGTCTCCCAGGGGTTGTCCCTTATTTCGATGACATCTTAGTCTCAGCAGTTGACAGACCTCAGCTCATACAAAGGGTCAGAGCAGTCCTAGAGAAGTTTAGGCAGCATGGCCTCAAACTTAAAAGGGAGAAGTGCGCCATCGCCACTAGGCAAGTGGACTTTCTGGGATATAGGATAGATGCCTCTGGCATTCACCCAATCGAATCCAAAGTAAAGGCTATCCATGAGGCGCCTACACCAACTAACAAGACGGAGCTCCAAGCCTTTCTGGGGCTACAAAACTTTTACGCTTCATTTCTCCCGCACAAAGCATCTATTGCTGAACCCTTACACAGACTGTTAGACAAAGAATCCCCCTGGCATTGGGGACCCAAAGAAGCCCATGCCTTCAAGGCAGTCAAATCCTTACTCACATCGGATGCAGTTTTAATCCAATATGATCAACGACTTCCCCTGGTCCTAGCTGCTGATGCATCCCCCTTTGGGATTGGGGCTGTTCTGAGCCACAGGCTTCCCAACGGTTCCGAGGCACCAATTGCTTTCTTCTCTAGGACCTTCTCTACTGCAGAAAGGAACTACAGCCAAATAGATAAGGAGGCCTTGGCTGCAGTAGCTGCAGTAAAAAAGTTTCATGAATTTTTGTTTGGGCACCATTTTGAACTTATAACTGACCATAAACCACTCCTGGGGCTGTTATCAGGGGATAAGCAAACCCCGCAGGTACTATCACCTAGAATGACCAGGTGGACTTTGTTCCTGGCCGCTTATTCATTCAAGTTGGTGCATCGCCCTGGAAAAAACTTGAGTCACGCCGATGCCCTTAGTCGCTGCCCCCTACCAGTCCCAGTCGAAGACCCAGCACCTGTTCATGCCATTTTTGAAGTTAACGAACTTAAATTGCCGGTTACAGCCGAGGACATTGCTGCGCACTCAAAAAAAGACAGAATAATTGCCCAAGTTATGGACTGGGTGGGAAGGGGGTGGCCGGAAACGCAATACACTGCTGACTTTGCTCCTTTCAAAACCCGTAAGCGGGAATTGTCGAAACTACAAGGATGTCTGTTGTGGGGGACAAGGGTAGTCATCCCAGCCTCTCTTCGTGTACCCATCCTGAAGGTACTTCACGAGGGCCACCCGGGCATCGTAAGGATGAAGGCTCTGGCCCGCAGCTACGTTTGGTGGCCCGGCATGGATGCCCAAATCTCCAGCTGGGTAAGCTCATGCCAACCTTGCCAAGAAACCAGGGCTTCCCCACCAGCAGCTACGCCTACCAAGTGGGAGAGTGCTAGTGGTCCTTGGTCTCGCCTGCACATCGACCTGGCTGGACCAGTACATGGCAGGACCTTCTTGGTTGTAGTAGACTCTTACTCCAAATGGATAGACTTGGCCCTACTACCCTCGACAACCACCCAAGCAATTGTTAAGGCTCTGACCCGCCTCTTCGTTACCCATGGGCTCCCTGACACGCTGGTGTCTGACAATGGCCCCCAGTTCACGTCGTGTGAGTTTAGCATGTACGTTGCCAACTTGGGCATCAGACACATCCTTACAGCCCCCTTTCACCCCGCTAGCAACAGGATGGCTGAGAGGGCAGTCAGGTCAGCAAAAGAGGCACTTGCCAGGTTTGGCCAGGAAAACTGGCACTCCAAACTGTCACATTACCTCCTGAGCCAACATACGACGCCATGCACCGCTACAAATAAATCCCCTGCCGAGCTCTTGATGGGGAGACGCCTTAGGACCACCCTGGACAGGTTGCACCCCCACTACTACCCAGACACCCCTTTAGGATCTGACAGTTTGGTCAGGGACTTTGCCCTGCATGACCTGGTGTACGCCAGGAATTATGCAGGGGATCCTCTGTGGGTACCAGGTCAAGTTGTGTCAGTCACAGGTCCTAGATCCTACAGGGTCCTCCTGGAAGATGGACGCCTGTGGCGTAGACACGTGGACCAGCTCAGAAGGCGATGGAGAAGCACAACTGATACCAACCCAGCCCAACCTCCTAGCTCCGAGGACTCCCTGCCGGTACCAGCCTACCCAGACGGAAGCTCCCTGCAGGATCCGATCTACCCCATCGACCAAGAGAGTTTGCTGGAGGGCCCGAGCTACCAACAAGAGACACCGAACCAACAGCCAAGCGAACCTGTCTGCCGACCGGACCAAGCAACTCGCCAAGGTCAGCCCGAACAGGGGGACTTACCTAATTCACAGAGCACCACACCGGACCGAGCCCACTCCCCAACAACCTCCGAGACGATTCCTGGGGGCAAGGACTTGACGCCAGCCAGCAGCTTGCCCGGGTTGCGACGTTCTTGCTGCCAGCGCAGACAACCAACTTACCTGATGGACTACGCATGCTCCCAGCTGGGGGAAAGGAGTGTTATGTCTTTGGGACTGGTTGGAGTCCCCAACCAGGTCCGCTGTTTGAGCGGGAGCACCAGCCGCTCCCATTGGCTGGCACCGTTTGACAGCCGGCTATAAAAGGCGGCTGTCGAGCAGTGCCAGCCCTGTTGCCGCCAGCTAACCTGCCTAGTTAGGAGGCAGACGCGGCAACCCTTTATTCATTGCAATAAAGCCTTTTACGTTTCACTCTGGCTCAGCCTCGTTCCTCTGCCGCTCTACAACAATATAACTTTAAATCCTTAAACTAGATGTTTTTAACTGTTAGCCGTTTAAATTTTTAGCTGGACTTTCCCCAAAAATTTTTAAATAATCTGTTAAAATATCAAAATTCTAAATTGAACATTTTTCCCTTTAAAAAATCTGTGGTAAAACATTCTACACTTTCATTTTCAACTTTTTTTAAAAAATCCACTCATGGAAAAAGAAACTGATACTATTGTGACCTGCAGAACACGTTCCATGTATACACTTATGCCCATAGAATACCCAAACTATGTACCAGATGTAAACTAATCAAGCTGCTAGAAGAAAAAGTAGTGTCTAGAGCCGTGATGGTGAACCTATGGCACGCGTGCCGGAAGTGGCACGTGGAGCCACTTCTGCTGGCACGCGAAAGGTCGCCCGGAAGAGTCCCACTGCGCATGTGCCGCCTGCCCACCAGCTGATTGTCGGGTATCTGGCGCGCATGTGGGGGGCACGGGGGGCACACAGGGGCGTCTTGCATATATGTGCAGAGATGCATGGTGCATGGGGAGAGTCACGCACACATGTGAAGGGGGCATGGGGGCCGTGTGCATTGCCTTCTGGGTGCTAGCATGCGAGCACAATTTTTGGCACGGGAGCCCAAAAAAGTTAGCCACCACTGGTCTAGCTTACAAAATGAGAAACCCCAAACCTTGCAAGAAAAATATGCCCTAATTGAATATAACAATGATCAAACAACTTCTAAAAAAATTGACTCCTTAGAGCAGGGGTGTCAAACTCAAGGCTCACAGGCTGCATGTGGCCCGCGGGGTGCTTAGATCTGGTCCATGGAGCTGCCCTAGAAAAAGCTAAGGACTGGCCCGTGGTGCCTCAGCCCTGCCCAGGCCAACCAGATGCTGATTGTTGTGGCCATCTAGGCCAGAAAGCTGTTGGCCTTAGATCCGCAGAGCTGCCCCAGAGCCAGTGAGGAATCGCCCCCCCCCCCGTCCCCTGGGCCCATGCAGAGGTGGCGAGTGTGCGCAGGGCCTGGTGTCCCTGGGGACCGTACCCCTCAGGCTGACTGTGCTCAGAGCACTTCCCTTTCTCCCAGGATGCACAGGGGGTGGGAGCAAGGCAGCAGGGCAGTCTCTTTTTTTATTAATTTTTATTCTTTAAAAACAAAAAATACAAAAATCTCATTTCCATTAAGTTATTGTGTCATTGTATATACATGTTTCTTATTTTGTGACTATACATTATTTTTACCCTTATCCTTCACCCATTCGTACCACCTCTTCCATGTCGCATAGTATTCTCTATCCTCTTTGCCTTTCAGTTCCATAGTGAATTTATCTAGTTCAGCACAGTCCATTATTTTTTTAATCAAACTTCATCTGGTGGTATTTTATCACTCTTCCAATTTTGTGCTAACGTGATTCTTGCTGCAGTTAAGATGTGTACAATAAGGTATCTTTTATCTTTTCTCAAATTCCCTTTAATCAAACCTAATAAAAATGTTTTGGGTTCCAATTTCAATTTATGTATTGTAATCTCAAAAAGCCATCTCTGTATTTTCTTCCAGTATTTTTTGGCCTCTATACATTGCCACCACATATGGAAAAATGTTCCTTTCTTTTGTTTGCACTTCCAGCATTCTGGTTTCAAAGTTGGATACATTTTCGCCAGTCGTGCTGGCACTAAGTGCCATCTACAAAACATTTTATATTGATTTTCTTTGAATGCTGTTGACAAAGTCAGCTTCCAGTTCTCGGTCCAAGTCTTTTCCCACTCATCCAAATTTATATTATGACCCACATTCCTCGCCCAGGCAATCATTGGTCCCTTAACAATTTCCTCCTCTAGTTCTACCTCCAGTAAATAATTATATGTTCATGTTATAAATTTTGTATCCTTGCCTGTCAAGATTTGGTCCAATTTTTGTAAATCTTTATCACTAGCTCCTTTACATCTTTCTTAAATTTAGTTTGAATTTGCAAATATACCCACCAGTTTAATATTATCCCTTGTTCTTTTAGTTTATCCAGTGCTTTTAATTCCCCCTGTTCATCTGCCAATTCTTTATTTCTAATCATTTTTTTAATGTCCCTTGTATTTGGATATAATATAGCTTCCATTGGTGAGATCCAGTTTGGTATTTTCAAATAATGCTTTTTAAAAAATTTTCTCCCATGTTTGTAAAAGTGAGTCCCTTATCAAATGTCTATGGAAATAGGAGTGGATCTTATTCTTTTTATCCCATAGAAAGGCATGCCACCCAAAGCAGGGCAGTCTCTCACTGGCTCTAGGGGGCTGCATGCGTCAGATCTAAGGCTGACCATGTGCTGGCCCAGATGGCTGCTCTTCCTCCTCTCCTCCGAATTCTGTCCAGCGTGTGCATGTGTGTAAGTTTTTAATTACCAGATCTTTGAATAGTGGGCACTAGAGTTTCACGGCTGGCAATGAGCATGGGCTGGTTGCTGCTGGAATTTGGCAAAGAGAAGGGGGGAGGAGTGGGTGTTGGTAGAGTTACCTGAAAACGCTCTTTCTATATACGCTGCAAGAGAGTCCAGGAATGGGATATGACTCCTCCTACTGACGTCATAGAGCTAGGTCTGCCACTATAAAAACCATCAGCCTTGGCTGCTCAACATCTTTTAGGCAAAGATTTTTGACAAACACAACGTGTCTCTGGAATGTAAACAAGTAAACATAGCAAAACGCCCCCTCCCAGACAAACTAGGGTAGGGCTGGACTCTCTTTCAGCATATATAGAAAGGGCGTTCTCAAGAAATTCTACCAACGCCCATTCTCATACACACTGCTAAGAGAGTCCAGGAATGGGACATACCAAAGCCTCCATGCCCGTGGGAGGGTCAACGTCTGGGTAGGTCATTCTGACTGTGGTACCACCTGTTGAAGCACCCTCCTTCCGAACGAGGCATCTGCCGAAGCAAAGGAGTCCAACTTACACTGTCGTATACACAGCGACGGAGATGCCCAGGTAGCAGTCCTGCAAATCTCCTCCAGCGAAGCCTGAGAAGACCAGGCAGCCGAAGTAGCCACACTCTTAGTGGAGTGAGCCGTGATGTTCATAGGAACTGGCAGGGACAAAGCTTGGTAGGCCTTGGAGATGCAAGTCCGAATCCACCTCCCAATCATAGAAGGGGCCACCTTGGTTCCCAAGGAGGTGGGATGAAATGACACAAACATAGCCTCTGATCTCCTAAATTCAGCAGTCCTCTTGATGTAGATCTTGAGGGCGCTCCTTATGTCCAACTAATGCCATCTGTGCTCTAACTCATGTTGTGGTCCTGGGCAGAAATTTGGCAAAACTTCTTGTGCCTGGTGAAACCAGGAGTTTATCTTAGGAATAAACGAGGGATCTAACCTCAAAACCACCCTATCCTCATGGAACACACAAAGGTCCTGTCTAATGAAGAGGGCTGCCAACTCCGACACCCTTCTTGGCCAAAGTGATGGCCACCAAAAACGCCACCTTAGAGGTCATGAGTTGTAGACACTGATCTAAGAGGTTCAAAGGGAGGACCCGTGAGAGCCCGTAGAACTTTAGGGAGATCCCACATGGGAAATCTGAACCACGGGAGGGCAAAGGTTAGCAAGGATGATGAGATAAAGAATCAAAACCTGCCCAGGACAAAACAGAGGAAAGAGCTGCAGCTTGGCGGTGAAGAGTATTAGGGGCGAGGCCTTTATCAAGCCCGTCCTGGAGGAACATCAACACCTCCGTCACAGAAGCCGAGGAAGGTACAATTTCTGACTTAACAACCCATGAACAGGAGACCTTCCAGGTAACATCATAGATGCATGAGGTGGATGGCTTGTGGGAGGCCTGAAAGGTGTCTATCACCCTATCAGAAAAATTGGCCTCCCTCATAGATTGCCGCTCAAGCGCCAAGCGGCTAACTGGAACCACTGAGGGTCCAGGTGAATCAAGGCCCCCTGCTGCAGGGAGATCCTGTCGTCCGGGATCCTCCATGGCTGGTCTACAGACAGATTCACCAGATCTGCAAACCAGGGTCTCCTGGGCCAATGGGGGGCCAGGGGAATCAGCTCCACCTTCTCCAACAACTTCCGGATTACAGCTGGAATTACTGGAAGAGGGGGAAAGGTGTAAAGGAGACCTGGAGGCCAGCGACTCTGAAGCACATTGGTCTCCTCCGCTCCCTGGGTCAGAAACCTGGTGAAGAATCTGCTTACCTGAGTGTTGAGGGGAGTGGCGAAGAGATTCACTGCTGGGGTACCGAGCCTGTGGGACAAATCCAGAAATAATGAGGGATGGAGACTCCATTCCGCATGATTGACCTGGAACTGACTCAACCAGTCGGCCTGGACATTGTCAACCCCCGATATGTTATCCGCCTTGATGGACAGAAGATGTCTCTTCTGGCGTCGGATCTGGATGACAAGGGCATTGAGGCTCTCCTCGTGGTCTGGAGAGAGAAAAACTTGGCAGCAGGAAGTGTCGATGATCACCCTGAGATGCAACAGCCTGGTCATAGGGGAGAAGTGGCTTTTCTTTAGGTTGATCGAGAAGCTGTGGTCTCGCCAGCACCTAGTGTGATGCGAAGGTCTTGATGACCAGATCCAACCGACGGCGACTGCATCAGGATGTCGTCAAGATAACACTGGACCCTCACCAGAATAGACCTCAGTGAAGCTGCCAGAGCTGCCAGCACCTTTGTAAAAGACCCTGGATGCCGATGAAAGACCAAAGGGAAGGGCCTGTTACTGGAAATGGACGTTCTGTTAACAGAATCGGAGAAACTGTTTAAGTAATTCCCTGTTAGGAGAATGAGCGCACACAGGAAGATGTAGTTAGAGTGGTGAAAAATAACACACAACTAGCACACAGATACACTGTATAGTAAAAATGTACGTTTTTACTTCCAATAAACGTTTAAGCAAAGTCCAAACAAGCAGTCCAAGTCATTCACGGTTAAAGTAGTCAGTTTTCAATCCAGGGATAATCCAAATATCAAAGTCCAGTATCAAAAACAGTTCAGTAACAGACTTACATCAAATCCAAGAATAACAGTCAATAGGAACGGCAACTCTCTCCAGAACAGAACAGGAACAAGACTAAACAACCCAGGTTTCTGGCTCCATCTTATGGCCATTTGAGGAACCACACCCCATTACAATTTTAGCATTCTCTTAAAGAGACAGTATTAAAATGTCTACCCTGGTTTATATACTTTCCAACCCAACTAACTGTTAGATGACTTACATTCCTAACAGAAACTGATGGTGATGAGGCCAGATAGGAATATGGAGGTAAGCGTCCGTGAGATCAACGGAGGACAGGAGGTCGCCCTCTAGAATGCTCTCTAAAATGGAATGCAGAGTTTGCATTTTAAAATGCCTGTACGGAATAAATTTGTTTAGGAGTTTCAGGTCGAGTATGGCCCTCCACCCCAGAGGCCTTCAGGATCACGAAGAGGCTAAAGTAGAAACCTGGTCCTTGTTGCTCTATTGGAACTGCCTCAATGGCCCGAATATTGACCAGATGTTGAATGGCCAATTCCACAAGGGCCCGTCTAGAGCTGTCCCTCGACGTAGGACATCAAACAAAAAATTGCAGGGGTGGAGACACAAACTCAAGCTGCAGGCCAAATTTCACTGTTTTAAGTACCCAGGCATCTGATATCAACTCCTCCCATCTATAGGCGAAGAAAGCCAAATGGCCTCCGATGGGGGGGGGGGTCCAACCAGGTCTTCAAGCGTCAGAACGAACGACCTCCTCCCCCTCAAAAGGGCTGTTTACCAAGGGCCTGTTGCTGCCTGCCTGAAGCCTCAGAACATTCTTGGTGATGCGGGAAAGATCTCTGGCCCCTGGAGAATCGCAATGCGGATTCAGACCAGAAGGAAGAGGGCTGATATTACGGACTGGGACGAGAGTCCGATCTCTTCCCAGCGGTAGATAGAATCTTGCATTTGTCCTTGGTTTTGACCAAGTAAGGCTCCAGAGCGTCACCGAACAGCTTTTCTCCAGAGCAAGGGGCTGACGCCAACTTCCATTTACAACACGCATCCGACTGCCAATTCCGCAGCCAAAGGGGCTGTCTGGCCACTACAAAGGAAGCCATGGCTCTGGAGGTAAACTTGGCAGAATTCAAGGTTGCATCTGCTGTAAATTCTGCAGCAGCAATTATCTTGTTAAGATCCTGATGCACCCTGAAATCAGTGGCCGGGAGCCTCTCTTATAGCTGGAAAGTGGAGTGAGGATCTTGTGAAAAATGAGGCTGCTGTAGATGCCCTGATAGCCCAAGCCGCAGCCTGGCGGGTGCACCTGAGGGTTTGCTCAGACCTTCTATCTTCTGCCTTCAGCACATCCTCCGGTTCAGTGGGTGTGCCTGATGAGGAGGCAACCATGGGCATCAACCGAAGGGATAATCAGGGCATTGGCTAAGGCCAGGCCCACATTGTAAAAATGCCTATCATGCAAAGAAGGCCAAGGGCCAGACCCAGGGGTGGCTCCCTGTTCCTTAACTAAATCAAGGTATATAGTGGGGGAAGGGAGAATTTCAGCATGAATTTCAGCAGGTTTTGTGAACAGAGAATCACTGTGGCTTGTAGGGGCCATCTGAGGTTCTGGGGCCACTTCCTCAGGTGTCAATTGTGCCGTAACCAAGGCTTTGTGCAAGAGAGGTTTGAAAAGAGAAGGTTTGAAAACCCCAGAAGGGGAGATTGATCAGCTCTAAACTCTTCCTCCTCAGACATATTGTGATCCACTATTTTCCCCTCTTCCTCCTCAGAGTGAGAGGAACGGCTGTGATTAGAAGGGTTAGCATAATCTCCTCCTTCCTCCTCCCCCCAATCTGAGTAAGTTGGCCGCTGACTAGGGTAGCTTCTTTAAGATGAAGAGACACCCTGGGATAAGGAAGAAAGCAAGGACTGCCCTCCTTGGGGTCACAGGAGTCGATGAAACCCCTCAGCTATGCCTTGTGTGATGGCAACAGCCACCATATCCCTGATGTCATCAGGCCTGTGCCCTGAGGGGGGGTCTGGAGGCTGAAACCCAGCAGCTGTAGGAGTATATGAAGCTTCAGGCCTAGGCCTGTGACCCCCGTGGGCCAAGTGACCTATGGGAAAAGATGGACCTGGGTCCCAGGTTGCCTGTCTGGAGGAAGGTCCTGTCCTACTCAAATCCTGTGCCATAAGCTCCTCCTCCACCCTCTCAGGACCAAGCTAAAAGATGACTAGCAGACGTGGAAGCCACTTGCAGACATATCAGAGCCAACCTGCAGTTCCCCAGGTTTGGAGGCCTGTTGCATTTGATCTCTCATCTGTGCCAAGGTCTTCTAAAACTACTTTTCTAAAGAAGCATGCCCTTTCTTCTCAACCCTTAGCTATGATTTGGAAGACTTTTTTGGCACTAGGGCTTTGGCTTCAAGCTTAGCAGCCATTTCTCTGTTGGTTGAATGCCCCTTTTTCTTACTCTTTTTCTTAGCAGGGGCTTGAGGTTCTTCTGGCCCCTTAGAGCCTGTCTGTGCTGCTTCCTTTTCCATCACGCCAACAAGGCAGGCACAAGAGACACTGTGAGCTTCCCCACGTTAAGTGCAGCCTGTGGCGAGGGCCAAATGAGCCTTAGAGCTGTGAGGCCTGATCAACACTCCACTCCTGATGAGACAAAATGGCCACTCGGTCTTCCAAAATGGCCACCCGCCATGTGCAGCAGCCTAGAAACAGCCTCTGAGCCTTCCCAGCTCAATAGGTCCTTGCAGGCCCTGAGCTACCTTGTTCTTGTCGAAACAACTGCGAAGCAGCAATAACGATCCCCTGCGTCAGCTGTGAAGTCGGGAAGATCAGCGGCAGCACAATCCGACTTTCAGGCTGCGTGGGAGACTCAAAGGAACGGTCCCTATAGCTGCAGTCCCTCAACGAGGCAGCGCTGAAGCCTCGACACTACCAGAGGGAGAGTCCTCGCCCTCCTCCCCGCCCTCCTGAAGCTGTGCTCAAACCGGATCCCTGGGAGCAGCAGCAAGCCACAAAAGCAAAGGAAACGCTTCTGCAAGTACTTTTAAAACTCTTTAAAACTCTTTCCAACTCTTTTTAAGCTCAGACAACCTTCCAGAGACAAAGCTCTAAGTCAAGAGCTGAGTCAAAAAGATGGTGAGCAGCCAAGGCTGATTGTTTTTATAGTGGCAGACCCAGCTCTATGACGTCAGTAGGAGGAGTCATATCCCATTCCTGGACTCTCTTAGCAGCGTGTATGAGAATGGCTGAATATGGTTTTTATTTTTCTGGGGAGTCGGGGAAGAAAGCCATGCAGTCCTCTCAAGGTGGGGGGGGGGGGCGCAGACTGGAGATATGCAAAGAGAACGGAGGAGCTACCATTCATTTGTGGTTCATAAAGGGGAGGAGCGAGCAAATGAACAGGGAATTTTAGTTTTTGTTTCTGATTCTTCTTTTTATTTTAATTTGCCACGGCTTCTTCTGGGCCTCTGACAACTTTTGATGTCCTTTGTCCCAAGTTCATTCATGGGGGGGGCGCTAGGGGAGAAAATTGAAATTGGGGAAGAGAAAGGAAATCTCTGTGGAAGGGGATATCTGTATAACAATACATTTGGGGAGGGAATTGGAACATGCAGCTGGGGGAGAGGAATCAGCGGCTAATAAAATGCAAACTAGTATTTTTTTTAAAAAAAAAGTGGGCAGGAGGGCAGGTTGTAAGATTTCAGAGTCTTCAACTGTGAAGTGATGATTTCTACCCCTTACTTCTTCCCCATCCCCTCCTCCCACCCCCGCAAAAGGACTATGTCCAAAGAACTGAGGAGTTCGCTCAGCTTCCAGAGAAGCTGCAATTCGCTTTTTGTTGAAGTTTCTGGCTCTGAGTTTAGGTCGGCTCCAGACTGTGGCCGGAATGGCTATGGGTGGGTGTGAATTGTGTGCTGAATTTTATTTTATTTTATTTATTTTTTAAAAATGTTCCAGCTGTTGTTTTGCTTGCCTTTTGAGTTTTATGGGCACTGTGTTTGTCTCTTGGTAAAGCTGGGAGGAAATATAGGTGAAAGATTTCAGAGCAGAAAAATGTGGTTTTAAGTTGCTCAGAAATACAATGGCAGGGAAAGGTGCCTGAGTCCAAAGCAGCAGCACTTCGACCCTTAAAGGCAGTGGGCGTTTCGGTTGATTTTACTGGGATTCCTTCCCATGCAGAGCAGTTTTGTAATAGGAAAATGCTTAATTTTTCTTGGCTGACTGGAGGTGCAGTTGATCATTCTGCTGAGGTTTTGGTAATTGCACACACCCCCACCCTTCCCCTCCCCTTAAGATAGGAAAGAGGCGAGCTTTCTCATTTCCAGTGTTGGTCTCCTTTTATTGTGGTGATTCTTTTTTATTATTATGTTTTAAATTTATCCACCCAAGTGCATACTTTGCAAAAATATGTTTTCACAGCAACGGCTCAGCAGGATTACAAATAGTTCTGGTATATTTTGAAATTATCCTAGCTGAAAACTTTGGTTCATGTCTCTTTCTTCTCGGGCCTGCTATCATCCATAGGGCTTATTCAATCTAATAGATCAATAAGCTATATCTTTGATTCTCACAAAGAGATTATATAGCAGTGTAATGTCTGGGTACAATCTCTTTTAAATACAAGTAATAAATCTTATACATACAATAACTATAACTATTATTCTCAAAATCTAATCACCACGATTGTCAGTTATCCTTATTAAATGTTTCCCATTATTTAAACACTATTCATCTTTATAATTGGTTAATAATATCAAACATAAACATATGAACATCACATAACCATTACCCTCTAATTCTGTTAATCATCATGTTTACATATCCTAATTATTCAATATTTCATTATTTAGTTACACATTTATTTCATCTTTGTTTACATATACTCCTCCATTCTAAGTTTCTGCTTCTGCTTCTATTTTCTAACCATTGATAAAATAGTTCCCAAGTTTAAAAAGTACTCTGTTTCTTCCTTATCCTTAATTTTCAATGTTAATCTATCCATTTCAGCACATTCTAATATTTTTGTTAAGATATGTGCAGAGTAACCCTTGTATAAAAAGGATATGCACATGGAAAACAGTTTATGAGAACAGTCATGAAGAAATATACAGCCACACAGAGTTGAACAATTTGTATTAATGTTTACTTGAAGAAATAGCACCGTCCAATGAACAGTCCATGTCATACACGTTTTTAACAGTCCAGAAATATCCAGTTATAAAGTCTTCTTACCGGTTTCACTTCTTTTACAGCAGACAAATATCAAACCATTATACAACAGATAACCTTCGATATCAACAGAATATCAAAATAAACAGGGTTAGTATTGGTCCAGTTTTCAGTCAGTATCGGTATAAAGAGAGATCATCAGTGAAAAAGAGAATTATACTATGATTTATAGCTCCCTCTTATGGCAACTGTTAGCATAATCAACCAACCAGAACACAGCATAATACATTACAGTATTTTTCCTTAAAGCTGCAAACATATATATTTGTAGTTTATATATTGTCAATCCAATTACATTATTTACATATACATAACAATTTTCTTTATTATATTTTCCTCTATAGGTGTATTTTCAGTTTTCCAATTTTGTGCATATACAATTCTCGCTGCTGTGACCACATGCAAGATTAAATATGTGTTTTTTTAATTACATTTCTCCGGAAAAATACCCAACAAGAATGTCTCTAGTTTTAAGTCTGTTTGTTGTTTTATCATTTCTTCTAACCACATTTTTATTTTTAACCAATACTTTTTTACCATAGGACAAGTCTACCACATATGATAATAGGAACCCGGTATCTCTTTACATTTCCAACATCTGTGAGATATGTTTTGAAACATCTTTGCTATTCTTTCTGGTGGCAAATGCCACCTATAAAACATTTTATAAAGATTTTCTTTATAGGCTGTTGACATAGTCAATTTCTAGTTTCTTTCCCAGAGTTTTTGCCATTTGTCTAGTTCTGTATACTATCATAGTTTCTTTTACTTGTTCTTCCATTTTAAAATTCAATAAATAGCTATATTTTTTAACTAATTAATCATCCATCCCTAAAAATATCTGGTCCAATTCTGCTGGTTCTTTGTAAAATCCATACATTTCTGCATCTTTCTTATATTGTGATTGTGTTTGCATAAATGGCCACCAAACCAAATCAATTCCTTGATTTTTTCAGTTCTTGTTTCGATTTTAATTCCCCTTGTTCGTTTAGGATATCTTTATATCTTGTAATTTTTTCCAGATCAAGACCATTTGGATGTATTAGTGCTTCCATCATGGATAGCCAGACTGGTATTTTCATGTAATGTTTCTCTTTAATTCTTTCTCATACTAAAAGCAGGGCATTTCTAATATAATGTCTTTGAAGGTATCTATGTATTTGATTTTTCCCATACCACATAAATGCATGCCACCCCGATTGTAAATCATGTCCTTAAAGTCAATATTCTTTTATTCCTCAAGTTTATCCATTCTTTCACCCAAGTAAGCACTGCGGCCTGGTAATACAACTCCCAATCAGGGAATCCAAATATCCCCCCCCCCTTTTTTTTTTGCTTCTTGTAACATTTTCAATTTTATTCTAGCTTTTTCTCTTGCCAAATAAACTTTAGGATCAATTTGTTTAAATCCTCAAAAACCTTTTTTTCTAGTTTTATTGGAACTGTTTGAAACAACAATAAGAGCTTTGGCCGGATGTTCATCTTAATTGTAGCTATTCTTCCAACCATTGACAACTGTACATTTTCCCATTTTTCCAGGTCTAACTTTATTTAGTGTATCAGTTTGGAGTAATTATCTTCTTTAATAGTTGCACATCTCGCTGTTAACCAGATTCCTAAGTATTTTATTTTTTAATTATCTGAATGCCCATCTTTTCCATCAATTCCTTTTTCTGTTTATTTGTAAGATTTTTTACCAACATCTTAGTCTTTTCTTTGATTATTTTTAATCCTGCCACTTCCCCAAAATCTTCTATTTTTTTAAATCAATTTCAATCCCGTTTCCAGTGGTTCTTCTAGGATAAATACTGAGTCTTCCTCAAACACCTGTAATTTGTAGTTTTCTTTTTTTATTTCCATACCTTTTATTTCTGGATCTTGTCTGATCTTTCTAATCAAAACTTCCAAAGTTAGTATAAATAGTAGGGGAGACAGCAGACATCCTTGTCTTGTACCCTTGCTTGTGTTAAAATTCTCTGTCATATCTCCATTTAATATCGCTTTTGCCATTTGTTTAGATAGAATATATTGCCTTAATTATATTTATAAATTTTTCACCAAAGTCCATACATTTTAGTTGTATCATAAATTGCCAATTCAAATTATCAAAGGCTTTTTGTGCATCTAAGATCAGCGCTGTTTCTCAGAGTGTACTTCATAATATTCCAATGTATTCAAGACAATTCTCATATTATTTTTAATTTGCCTTTTAGGTAAAAAATTGTTCTGGTCTAAGTGTGTAAATTCATTCAAGAATCTTTTTAATCTCTCTGCTACTATTGAGGCATATATTTTGTAATCTACATTTAATAATGATCTTGATCTGTAGTTTTTTATCTTCTGTAAATCTGAATCTTCCTTTGGTATTAGAGTAATATTTGCTTTTCCCTTGCAAGGCATCGACAGGTCAGGATGGGTAGTTCTTTTCCTTGGTTGCTTAGGACTGAGTCTGCGCAAAAGGCTTATTAGCCTACTTTTGCCCACTCCTGGTGACTCCTCCCCAGTTTATGCTCAGTCCTTAGCAGCTAAGGACGTGGGTTTTGCCTCTCCTGCCTTTGGAGTTTTCAACTCCAAAGGCAACCTTTTAGTGTGGATTTCCCTTTAAGGGAAAAAAGCCTCAGTTTGCCCTGGGGATCGGAGCTGACAAACAGCTGAGGGCTGCTCCGGGGATCCAGAGCTGCCTGTAAAAGTCTTGGAGGCCGTTTTCAGCCCTCCGGGGCAAAGATTGATCTTCCAACGACCCAAGGGTTGTTTTTGAAGAGAGGAGGCTTCCGGCTGTTCCAGGAGCTGGGAAGCCGCTTTTTTCGCTGATTGCAGCGAAGATAAGGTGTTTGCTTGGCCGGCCATTTTTTTGCTGAGAGCATGGACTTAGGCCATGCTTCTCATTTTGCTGCAGGGTGGGAAGCATTCCCCCTGCAGTGAACCAGGCAGCCACATAGCCGGTGGCTGCTTTATTCTTCACCTTACTCAGCCTGCTGAAAATCTTAAAGAATTCAGGGAGAGCGCTGATACTCCCTGGATGAAGATAGAAGCCTCGTGGTAGGTGGCCATTTTGAAGACTCCTCGTGGCCGGTGGCCATTTTGGACACCACAGGTGGCCATTTTGAAGATTCAGTGGCCATTTTGAACTGGCTTCATCTCCTTCATATTCCCACCACTCTGCACCTTTGGTCATCAACAGTTGCTGTGACAGCAGCGGACTACATTGAAGGGTAGGTGCTAAAAATCTATTTCCTGGTAGGGATTGGTTTTCCTATTCCAGGGTAGACCAGGACCCTTGGGTCCCTGGCAGGGTCTGGTCTATTCATATTGCCCTAACTGACCCAGGAGGGTTTGAGTCCCATTAGGAAGAGAAATCTTTCTACTGAAGTGCATTTGGGCAGAGAAAGTGGTGGTTGGTGTGGGGATAGAGAGTTTTCCCCTGAAGAAATTCTCACAAATCCCTTCGTGTGTTCTCCTCCTGCCACAGATTGGCCTTGCTGATCACGATGTCTGAAGCCCCAAGGGAGACCAGAGCTTCTAAAGCAGCCAAGCCTCAAAAGGTGGCTCCAGCTGCTTCCACCAAGGGGAAACAACCGGTGAAGAAGGCCTGAAAGGCAGAGGAAAAAGATGCTTCCAGGCGCCATCTAGCCATTGAGAAGCACACTGCCAAAGTGCATCAGGCCTCTTCTAGGGCTACTTCGGCATGCCCTTCTTCTCCTGCTGCACTCAGTGAAGTAGATTTGGAAGAAGTGGGACCTTCTTCCAGACCTGAGTTCCAAACTTGGTCCCCTAATGCAGGGGTCGCCAACCTTTTGGACCTCAGGGACCACCAAACTCATAATTTTAGATCCCAGGGACCACTAACTGGTTCTGTGGGTGTGGCCTAATTTGTGGGTGTGGCTTGATGGTGATGTGACTGGCTGGGCATGGCTTGTATGTAAATATTATAAATATTTATATAAATATTGAATTTTTTATGAAAAAGAGCAACTTTTACCAAAATCAGGCAAAGCAGGTGGGCAGATTGAGTTGCCCACTCATCCCAGCGGTGATTCGTAAGCTCCTGTTAGAACAGGCCGAGATCTTATTGGTGGCTCCCTATTGGCCTTGCAGGCATTGGTTTGCCGATTTGATGGGCCTTTCTGTGAACCCCCCTTGGCGGATTCCTGAGGAAGATGTCTCTCTTCTCCAGGGGTCCCTGTTTCACCCGGAGCCCCAGTGGTTGCAACTGGCAGCGTGGAGATTGAGTGGGACATCTTAAGGAGCACCCACCTTTCCAACAAGGTTATTCAAACGATACAGGCTTCGAGGTGACTGTCTACCATTCACATTTATGAAGCTATTTGTTAAGCTTTTTCAAATTGGTGTGCCAAGTCCAACATCTTACCTTGACAAGCCTCGGTGGCTGCAGTTTTGGAATTTCTACAGGCAGGACTGGACAAAGGTCTTTCTCCCAACACCTTCCAAAGGCAGTTGGCAGCCATTTCGTCGGTCTTGTCGTGTGAGAAGCTGGAAACTCTGGCTCAGCATCCTACAGTTCGTAGGTTCCTCAGGGGGGCTTCCAACCTTTGCCCTCCTATGCTTCATAGGTATCCCATGTGGGACTTGCCCAAGGTGTTACAATCCCTCACCAAGTCACCGTTTGAGCCACTTCGACAGGCCAGTCTCCATCTTCTTACTCTGAAGGTAGTTTTCCTGGTGGCTATTACCTCTGTGAAGAGGGTATCGGAATTGGTGGCTCTCTCTGTTTGACCCGACCTTTGCATTTTCCATCCTCATTGGGTGGTTTTAAGGTTGGATCCAGCCTTCATTCCAAAGATCAACACATCCTTTCACAGGGCTCAGGAGCTTGTGCTTCCAGATTTCTGTCCTCATCCGATCCATGAGTTAGAAAAGGCTTGGCACACCCTGGATGTATGCAGAGCCTTAAAAATTTACATTAAACGTACTGCTGATTTCAGACGGATGGAGTCCTTGTTTTGTTCTTTCCAGCCTTCCTCGTTGGGGGGTAAGGTTACTCCATCTACGGTGAGCAGATGGATCAAGGCGTGTATTGCCAGGGCCTATACCAGCAGGGCTCTGCCAGTTCCAAGAGGTATTACAGCCCATTCCACCCATAGTGTGCAATGCATTTGCGTCAGTGGATGAGGCATTTGGGAGAAGGGTCCTCCAACAAGTCATTTCAGAATGTGCCAGTCAGGACCAGTCTTAACCCTCCTGAGGACAACCCTGCTTTGGTATGTCCCATCCTGAGCCGTCAATGCCTTACAAGGGAAAATGGGCGTTGTTTACCTGAACGCCACTTTTCCTTGTAGGTGAGACAGGTCAGCCCCACCCTTGGACTGGTTCCCTTCCTGGGACTGTGGGGGGGGGGGTCCCTACTAACTTCTCATCTTTTGCACGATATTCTAATTTTTCGAGTTTCACCTGTATGCTTTAGCCGTGTCCCAAACATTTTCTAATGATGTTACTTCTTTTCTATTTTCATTAAAGAAAAAGTCAATTTCTTTTTCCACTATTTGTATAAACTCCTTGTCCTTTAATATACTTTGATTCAATGTCCATCTCAGTTTTTTCCTTTGTCCCTTCCACCTGATTTTTATAGGATTGTGATCCGTCGATATGTTTGTTTCTATGTCAACCTCTTGGGCATCTGTTCTCATTTCTGGCGACATCCATATATCTATTCTAGACCATGATTGGTGTCTATTCAAATAGAATGTATATTGATTTTTTTTGGCGGGGGGGGTTAACTCTCTCCATATATCCTGTATACCTACAGGTGAAACTCGAAAAATTAGAATATTGTGCAAAAGTTCATTTATTTCAGTGATGCAACTTAAAAGGTGAAACTAATATATGAGATAGACTCATTACATGCAAAGCAAGATAGTTCAAGCCATTACTTGTCATAATTGTGATGATTATGACTTAAAGCTCATGAAAACCCCAAATCCACAATCTCAGAAAATTAGAATATTACATGCAATCAATAAAACAAGGATTGTACATAGAACAATATCAGACCTCTGACGAGTATAAGCATGCATATGGGAAGCATTCTAATTTTTTTTTACTGCTTCTGTACTCTAATTTGACATCCACAATTGCATTAAAGTCTCCTATCATACATATATTTTAATAGTCCATTTCAATTACCTTCTTATGGCGCTTTTTATAAAGTTCTTTGTTATTTGGTGCATATATCGCAATCAAGAGGATCTGTTTCTGATTTATTGCAACCTCCACCATCAATATTCTCCCTTCTTCACCTGAGTATATTTGTTTAGCTTTTAATGTTTCTTTAACAAATAATGCCACCTCTCTTTTCTTTTGTTGTGCTAATGCAGAGTATAATTTCCCAATTTTGGGCTGTTCCAATAGATTCCTCTGTTGCTTTTTAATATGCACCTCTTGAAGGCAAATTAAATCCAATTTTAATTTTTGTAATTTGATAAACTTTTTTTCCTTTTTGCAGGGGAGTTCAATCCATTTATGTTAATTGATAACATCTGTATTTCTTCTTCCATCACTTCATTTACAGTATATATAGGTTTTACACTCCTAGTTGTTCTTATCTCTCTCTCTGTTCCTTTGTTCTTGCACCTTCTTGTTCTGATCACTCTCTTTTCTCATTTTCACTTTCTTGTTGCGAGGTCTTTTCTGCTTGTATTTCTTCTTGCCTTTTACTTTCTATTTCTTCTCTGCTTTCCTGTTCTTCACTTACAGTAAAATAATGATCAAAAAAATTCATAAGCTTCGTCTAATCAGTCCAGTCTAAATCTTTTATCTTTCCCGGTAACCAGGATTCCCTCTGGTATCAGCCATCTGAAAATCACATTATATTTAATCAGGTGAGATGTCAGGAATTCATACTGTCTCCTTTGGTCCCTTACTTACTCTCCTGGGGATTTGTTTCAAAGTCACAATTTCTTTCCCTTTATATTTCAAACGTTCATCTCTTGAACCAAGTATTTCATCTCAATGTCTTTTTAGTAAATCTCACATGGACCTCTCTTGGAAGTTTATGTCTTCTTGTGTAGTTTGTATGGATTATAAATATTTCATCTACTTCCCCTTGAACTCTTGTTTAGTTTTCTGTAGAACTTCAGCCAACAATTCTGTCATCACATCCACCAGATCTTTGCCCTTCTCTTCTTCAATATTCTGGAACCTCAGGAAATATGCAGCCCTTTCCATCTCTAACTTGATTACTGTCTCCTCCAGACCTTTATTAACTTGTGATACCTCGTCCACTTTTTTCTCTGTTAGCTCTGCTATATCTTCAATTTTCTGCATCCTCTGTTCATCTTTTGCTATTGTTATGATATGTACAGAATAACCCTTGAGTAACAAGGAAATGTACATGGAAACGTTTATGAGAGTAGTTATGAATAATTATTCAGCCACACACAGCTACACTGAATTGAGTTAAAGTTTACTTTAAGAAATAGCACAATCCAATAAACGGTCCAGGTCATATACATTTTACAGTCCAAAGAATATCCAATTACAAAGTCTTCTTACTGGTTGCCTTTGTCATTTCCAGTAAACAAAAATATTGAAGTATAAGCACAGCATAAATACAACAGAGTCTCAGAGTCAACTGAGATAGCAACAGAATGTCAGAGATACAGATTGTCAGATAGAGCAGAATGTCAGAGAGAACAAGCCATGATCTCTAGCTCCCTCTTATGGCAACCTGCAATACAATCAGCCAATCGGAACACAGTACAAATCAATACAGTGATCTTGTCTTAAAGCTACAAAACATACATTGTTGGTTTATATATTGCCAACCCAACTAATTGGTGGACAGATTCCTAACATTCTCCCCTTTGGGTAGGTCAATATATAATACATTACATCTTTAAACCATAATTCTCACAACACTCTTTATGCTTAATTGCACCTTGAGCTTTCGTGAAATGATCTGCAATATTATGTTCAGTCATGCAGTATTCTAACTGAATTTATTTTGAACACACTGTCTAATGTTCAAATATCTCAAATCAGTATGTTTAGACCTTGTTTTAACAGCTGAATTAGTAGCCATATTAATTGCAGATTGATTGTCTTCATAAACAATAAACAGATCACGTACAATAATTCCAATATCCTTCAACAATTGTTTATAATATATCAATTCTGTACACATTAAAGATAAGCATGAGAATTCTGCTTCCATAGTGGATAAACTAATATGTTGTTGCCTAATAGACTTTCATCCTATTAAAGCATTACCCAACATTACCACTATACCTGATGTTGACTTAGGAGTCATTATATCGTAGCAAAACTTGCATCAGCATATGCAATTAACACTAATTCATTACTTGGTTCTAAATATAATGAATAATGGATTGTGTGTTTTAAAAACCTAAAAACTGTGGTGCACAGCTTTTAACTCTTGCAAGAATGTATCCACTGCCGGAACTGCGGAGTCAGACAGGGCCACAGGGAATATTCATGGATGAAAACCGTAGCTGGCAAAGAACGGGGACATGCGGGTGGATGCATGTTGAGTATTGTTAGCAAATTCTGCCACCACCAGCACCTCCGCCCAATTGTCTTGTTGGGTGTTACTGAAACAGCGGAGGTACTGCTGCAAAGTAGCATTCATTCTCTCTGTCCCCCCGTCAGTTTCAGGGTGGTGGGCGGTCGACAGACACACCCGAACCTGCAGTTCTGCGAGTAAGGTCTGCCAAAAGCATGCTGTAAATTGTACCCCCCAGTCTGACACTATTTGGTCTGGTAGCCCATGCAACCGGAATACATGGGAAATAAACAACTGAGCCATTATCCTGGCCGTAGGAAGACTCGCACATGGTATAAAGTGGGCCATTTTGGTCAGCATGTCCACCACCACCAAAATGGTTGTAGCGCCCTTCGATGGGGGCAACTTGGTTAGAAAGTCCAATGAGACTGCCCTCCAGGGACTTTCTGGCGTGGGTAATGGCTTCAAGAGACTGGGGGGCGCACCTGGAGCATACTTGCCCTGTCAACAGATCCCAAAGGACACCACATATCCCGACACGTCATGCCAAAGTTGCAGCCACCAAAATGTCCGAGAGATGAGGTGCAGCATTTTGAAAACCCTCAAGTGTCCCACTGCCTGACTATCATGGCATTGACGTAGGATAAGGCCATGAAGAGGACCTCCGGGCACATAGATGTGATCCTGGAACCACAACAGGTCCCCTGTATACGCCCAAGGAGTCTCTTGTCTCCCATCCCCATCCAGTTTTCAACGACAAGCTGCCACAAATGGATCCTGCTGCTGCACCTCTTGAATCCTAACTTGAAGGCCCACAGGTTCCTTGGTGGCTGCAAACTGCTCCAACAGAATCACCGTACAGGGCAAGATTTTGTCCTCCTTTCGGATATACTCGGGCTTCCAGGATAGTGCATCAGCACATTGATTCCACCCATTCACAATATAAGTCACTCTGAAATCAAAATGAGCAAAAAAAAATGACCAACACACCTGACGCTGGTTCAATGTCCGGGCTGTACATAGGAGTTCCAAATTGTGATGATCCATCCAAACCTCGATCTGGTGACGAGCCCCCTCCAGGTGGTGCCGCCATGTCTCAAAAGTGACCTTAACTGCCAATAGCTCCTTGTCCCATATTGTATAGTTGCGCTTCAGAGCCAACAACTTCCGTGAATAATTGGCGCAAGGGAACAAGATGCCTGCGGGGGCATAAGCCTGGATGACCACCGCACCAATGGCCACATCGGAAGCATCCATTTCCACCACAAACGTCTGGAACAGATCAGGGCGTTTGAGGATAGGCTCGGAGGCAAAGGCAACCTTCAGGGCATCAAAAGTTTCCTCTTCCTCAGCACCCCAATGGAACTTCTCCCCTTTCTTGAGCAGATTAGAAAGGGGAACAGTTAAGGCAGCAAAGTGGGGAATAAATGTGTGGTAGTTCGCAAACCCCAACAATCACTGCACACCTTTGACTCGCTGTGGAGGTTCCCATGCCTGTAACGACTCGACTTTTTTCAGGTCCATTTCCACCCCGGCAGGTGAAATATGATGACCCAAGAAGTCGATCATGGTTTGTGCGAACTGGCACTTCTCACGCTTGGTGAACAGGTGGTTATCTCGCAAGCATTGCAACACCAGCCACACATGTTGCCAGTGTTCCTGCAGGGATGCCGAGTAGATCAAAATGTCGTTCAGATAAATGACCATGAACTGATCTAATAAGTCACGGAAGACATCATGTATAAAATGCATAAACACAGCTGGAGCATTGGTTAAACCAAAAGGCATCACGGTATACTCAAAATGACCATACCTCGTCTGGAAGGCTGTCTTCCACTCATTGCCTGCCTGAAGGCGAACCAGGTTGTAGGCCCCATGCAAGTCCAGCTTCGTGAAGATCTTAGCTTGACGAAGCCGCTCAATCAGTTCAGGGATGAGAGGAAGCGGGTACTGATTCCATACTGTGATTGCATTCAACTTGTGGTAATCACCACACAAACACACCTGCTGCTGGGGAATGGACCACTGTGCAACAAAATGAGCGTCCATGAAATTGGCCGTGGTCCCTGAGTCCACCAAGGCCTGGATCTCCACCGCTCCCTGACCAGGCACAAACACACTTGCTGTCAGCATGAGATGCTGACATCTTATGGAGGGGTGGAGATGGCAAAGATGACGAAGATGGCGGGCCTGAGGCCACTGGAGCCCCACCTACAGACCCCTGTAGGCTGGGCAATGCCCATTTCCCGCCACTTAATGGCCTTCCCCTCTCCTGCTGGACTCAAGGGGTTTCCCCAGAACTAATGGGAGATTGCACTTCTCATGATCTACAGGGCTTCGCTTCTATCTTCGTCACCCCTCTGGAGTTGACTCTTCCCCCTAAGGGTCTCCAGGCAGGCAAAATTGGAAGGCTGGAAGAGAGCCCCATTCCCCCGATCCACTCCACTGTGAAGTCAGCATCCTTCCTCTTGTTGTGGTGATTCTTGTTAACACTTCCCACGCAACATTTCTCCGGTTCTTGTTCAAGACAATTGCAAACAGCAGCTTTTTGCTCCGTCGTCCCACCCAGACCAGGGCTTTTTTTGCTTTCCTGCTTGCTCTGCATAGTTTTCCTGTTTTCTAGCTGTTAATAAGTGAAGTAGTAGCTTTGCATATCTGATTTGATCCACAGGAAAGAATAAAAATTGATCTGTTTCTGCAGTAATGTCCAAGTTTAAAAGATTAGTCTCCCTTTCGCCATTCGCTTAAATAAGGAATGGATAAAAATGGATTCTTTCTTTTTTTCCTCCCTCATTTAATTATTTTCCTCCTTCCCTGCTTTAAATTAATTCCTTCCTCCCTCCCTCCCTTCCTTCCTCCCTCCCTCCCTTCCTTCCTCCCTCCCTCCCTCCCTCCCCTCCCCTCCCTGATTTTAATTCCTATCTCCTTCCTTCCTCTTCACTCAGGAAGGGATGAAAGGAGGGGGACAGCTTGGCAGCAGCACAGAGCCTGGTGTCCTGGGTGAAAGTGAAGCGCTCAGAATGCAGTCAGCTTGCAGGGCAAGATGATCCTCAGGGATGCCAGGTTCTGCATGCATGCCACATCCTGTGCACATGCCCAGGACTGCCAAAGTAATAACTTTGGGCTGCCAAAGTAATAACTAGCAGTCAGCATGGGTATGTTAAAAACAGATCATGCCAAACCAATTTTATTTCATTCTTCAACATAGTGACTAAATTAGTAGACCAGCAAAATACTGTGGACATAATATATTTAGATTTCAGCAAGGGATTTGACAAAGTAGACCACGACCTACTTCTTGGTAAGCTAGAAAAAAGTGGAATAGATAGCATCATCACCAGATGGATTTGTATCTGACTGACAAACCATACTCAACGAGTAGTCCTTAATGGGTTTACGTCTACATGGAGGGAAATAAGCAGTGGGGTACCCCAAGGTTCCATCTTAGGCCCAGTATTCTTCAATATCTTCATAAATGACTTAGATGAGGGAACAGAAGGGGAACTTACCAAATTTGCAGATGATGCTAAGCTGGCAGGAATAGCTAACACCCAAGAAGATAGGCTCAAGATCCAGAAGGATCTTGACAGACTAGAACACTGGGCCATACCTAACAAAATGAAATTCAATATAGAGAAAAGTAAAGTCTTACACTTAGGCAAGAAAAACCAAAAGTACACATATAGACTGGGTGAAACCATGCTTAATAGTAACTGTGAAAGGGATCTTGGAGTCTTAGTGGACAACCAGCTGAATATGAGCCGGCAGTGTGCAGCAGCAGCCAAAAAAGCTAATGCAATCCTAAATTGCATGAACAGAGGGATACAATCGAGATCAAGGGAGGTACTTATACCACTCTATAAAGCCTTAGTAAGACCACACCTAGAATACTGCATTCAGTTTTGGTCACCAGATTATAAAAAAGATGTTGAGACTCTAGAAAAAGTGCAGAGAAGAGCAACCAGGATGATTAGGGGACCGGAGACTAAAGCATGAAGAATGGTTACAGGAACTGGACACGGCTAGTCTAGTGAAGAGAAGGACCAGAGGAGACATGAAAGCAGTGTTCCAATATCTGAGGGGCTGCCACAGAGAGGAAGGGGTCAAGCTATTTTCCAAGGCATCCGAAGGCCAGACAAGGAATAATGGATGGAAACAACAAGGAGAGATTCAACCTAGAAATACGGAGAAATTTTCTGACAGTGAGAACAATCAACCCAATGGAACAGCTTGCCTTTGGAAGATGTGGGAGCTTCATCACTGGACACTTTACAGAAGAGATTGGACTGCCATTTGTCAGAAATGGTGTAGTGTCTTCTGCTTGGGCGGGGGGTTGGACTCGACTTACAAGGTTCCTTCCAACTCTGTTAATCTGTAAAACTTCAACAGGTTCATGGCCGCCCTGAGGAAGTCATTCGATGACCCCCTTGCTGATCAGAAGGCCAGAACGAAAATCAAAACTATCAAATGGGAAGTAATCCGTTGCTGCCTATATCCAAGAGTTCTGGAGCCTGGCCTGTATGCTAACAGACTGGCTCCAGGACATGCTGATTAACTGCTTTCAAGGTGGCCTGAACAAGGAAGTTTTTTACACCTGCCTATCCAGAGGTGCACCATGCACCCTTCAAGGGTGGTACGTCCTGGCTTACAAAGTTAAAAAATTGACCTGGTCAAATACCATGAGCACACCAGGCAAGAGCAGCAATGATCCTTCACTGTGGAAAAGAAATAAGTCCTGAAGCCAGGAAAGCAAGACCATAGCCCATGCCACCAACCCACCAACTGCTTCCACTGTGGCAAGGAAGGCCACTGAGCTGCAGATTGCTGAGCACACCAGCCAGCCCCCAAACCCACACAGTAGGGGTCAGAGGCAAGGGCCCTGCCAGGCCTTGAGAGACTGCGCTAAAAGGAGTGGAGGTCATTGAGTTCACCCCAACGCCAGGCAATGCTTAGGGAACTGTGACTAAAAACCCCAGCCCCTGGATGAGCAAGGAGACAGCAAAGAGCCTGGGTGTGGCTTAGCTCAACTGTTCTGTACTAAAGCTGCTTTCTGCTGTGAAACTAAAATGGAAATGGAAACTTGTCTCCTATGCTTGTGTTTTGCAGGTGGGGAGGGGGAGTAGAACTCCTTAGCATCAGAGCGTGTTAATAATAATATACAAAATACTAATGGTCTGATGGTCATTTCAAAAAATCCTTTCTTAGTGAGCACCTACAGGTGAAACTCGAAAAATTAGAATATCGTGCAAAAGTTCATTTATTTCAGTAATGCAACTTAAAAGGTGAAACTAATATATGAGACAGACTCATTACATGCAAAGCAAGATAGTTCAAGCCGTGATTTGTCATAATTGTGATGATGATATTGTTCTATGTACAATCCTTGTTTTATTGATTGCATGTAATATTCTAATTTTCTGAGATTGTGGATTTGGGGTTTTCATGATCTGTAAGCCCTAATCATCACAATTATGACAAATCACGGCTTGAACTATCTTGCTTTGCATGTAATGAGTCTATCTCATATATTAGTTTCACCTTTTAAGTTGCATTACTGAAATAAATGAATTTTTGCACAATATTCTAATTTTTTGAGTTTTACCTGTAGAAGCCAAGGGGAACATACGTGCCAAATTTCAAATTTGTAGGCTTTACGGTTCTGGAGATTTTGTGATGATGTAGATTATAGATTAATTAAGTAACTTGAGGCAGGGAACATATATAATCCTCGTATTTTCCTCACAACAACAACCACATGAGGTAGGTTAGGCTGAGAGAGAGTGAATGGCCCGAGGTCACCCAGCTGGCTTTCATGCCTAAGGCAAGACTAGAACTCGCAGTCTCCTGGTTTCTAGGCCAGTACATTAACCACTGCACCAAACTGTCTCTCTCTCCATGTTGGCCTCGATTGATTGATTATCTGTTCCCTTGATTTCTAAGCTACCCACTTGGCAAACAGTTCTTGACAGCTTATATGGTTAAAAACAATAAACATTAAAAACAACAAAGAAGCAAACATTACATGGAAAAGCAACTACCTATGCAATTGTGTACCTTTAGCTTCTAGTTCATCAGTGGCAGTTTTCCTCCAGTCAGGGCTGCACTTTTCTTCAAGCTTCCATGTTTTACAAAGGTGACATGATAATATCAAGGTGAGGGGATGGAGGTTGAAAAGTTTGGTCTTTTTTATTTGCTTTTTAGAATTGGTGGAGGTATATTTTAAGGCAAAATGGTGCAATAGACTTAGTAGAGCTTCAATGCATATATTTTACACCTTCGTTTAAATAAACATACCTGCATCCCCATATACATACAAAGGTATATAGCCCAAAAGCAATAATTTTGCATCAGATTTTGGGTCTCCAATCTGGCAGGATACCAGCACTGCAAAAGTGGGGCTACATGTCATCTGCAAGTTGCTCATAGGTTACTTCTTTTCAAGGCTTACAGCAAATTGCTGTCTTTTTTTTTTTTTTTTCCAGAAGTCGAGGAGAATTGGGAGCTAAAAAGAAGAAAAAGAAGCAGAAAAGAAAAAAGGAAAAAACAAATTCCAGACATACCAAATCAGACTCTGCTTCAGATTCCCAGGAGATTAAAATTCAGCAACCTTCAAAAGTGACATAAATGTTGTAGTTTTGTAACATTTTTTTCCTTTCAGATTCTCATTAAATTTGTTTTAGAATTTTTTTCAAAGGAGACTTTGTCAAGAAAATTATGTGGTTGATTGTGGTGTTCTTACATATATTTTACTTGTGAGGCACCCAATGGCTGTAAATGTCATACCATCATTTCTTCAGTGATTGTAGCCTCACTGTTTTTAATAATGACAATGATGATGATGATGGACAGACCACCTGGTTAGCTGGTATAAGAAGATCACTCAGACTGACTATAGACAATAGCATGACAAAGTACTAACAAAGGTACATTGGTAGATCTACAAGAAACACCATTTGTCTGCTAGCAAGAACTGGTGGAACCATAAAATAAAGTAATAGAAAATGAAGAAGCTAAAGTGCTGTGGGACTTTAGATTTCAAACAAACAAGTACCTGCTCCATAACACCCAAGACTTAACAATTGTCGCTAAGAAAGACAAGTGTGGGTTGTGGACAAGGCAGTACCTGGAGACAGCAGAAGAGAAGAGAAAGAGCACAACGACGAAAAGTGTCTTGAATACATTTGGATCAATATTAAAGGAGAAAAAAAATGACATTGCCATCGGTGTATACTATAGGCCCGTGATGGCGAACCTATGGCACACATGCCACAGGTGGCACGCAGCGCCCTCTGTGGGCATGTGAACCGTCGCCCTAGTTCAGCTCCACCATGCATGTGCACATGGCTCTTGCCGGCCAGCTGGTCATCAGGTCTCTGCTGTGCATGCACGCCCACCCCCCCGTGTGTGCATGCATGGAGGTGTGACGTATGCACATGTGCAGTGTGGGGCATGTGCACCCGGCATGCATGCACACACATTGCATTTTGGGGGTTCAGGCATGCGCATTAACTCACATACATGCTTTGGGCACTCTGTCTGGAAAAGGTTAGCCATCACTGCTATAGGTCACCCAATCAAACAGGAAATAGATGAACTTTTTGCTAGTCAGTTAACTAAGGTATGTAAAAAGCACATCACAATAGTAATGGGGGATTTTAACTACCCTGACATCAACTGGGAAACAAATTGCACCAAGTGGAAGATCCAACAGGTTCCTGACAAACTTAGCAGACAGCTTTGTTTCCCCAAAAGTAGAGAAGGGAACAAGGAGATCAGCCATATTGGACTTAATTCTCACTAACAGAGATGAAATGATAGAAGGTGTTGAAGCTACAGGAACCTGGGGGGGGGGGGGGGGGGCGTGATCATGCAATATTGGAATTCAACATTATGCAAGCACGAGCAATAAAACAAAGTCAAACTAGTGTCATGGCCTTTTAAGAGAGTTAATTTCAATAAATTTAGAGAGAGCTTGGGAAGAAAGCTCTAAGATGGATGAGAATTCTCAAGGGGAAAACAACTCAAGAAGCTTGGGAAATTTTGAAAAGTGAGATTATAAAAGCCCAGTCTAGCACAATACCAATAAAGAAAAAAAATAACAGCTCTCAAAAGAAACTAAGGCAGTATATCAGCAAATAGCCCAAGCCTGCAAAGATGAAGTGAGAAAAGCTAAGGCTCACAATGAACAAAGACTTGCAACAAAAGTAAAAAATAACAAATAAAAGCTTCTTTCAACTTGTTAAAAACAAGAAAAAAGTCAAGGAAACAATTGGTCCATTGGTGGGAGAAAGTGGCAAGAAGATTCCAAGCAACAAGGAGAAAGCAGAACTACTTAACTCATTTTTTGCATCTGTCTTTACACAAAGGGAAAAACAGTCTAACCTATCAAAAACAGCACCACAAAAAACAGATCAGGAACACAAGTTAAAATAGGGAAGAAAATGGTAAGTGAGCACTTGTCTACCTTAGCTGAGTTCAAATCACCAGGCCCAGATGGATTACACCCCAAGGTTCTGAAGGAACTGGCAGACGAGATCTCAGAACCACTGAACTATATCTTTCAAAGATCCTGGAACACTGGGGAACTGCCAGAGGACTGGACAAGAACTGATGTAGTTCCCATCTTCAAAAAAGGGGAAAAAAAATGATCCAGGAAACTACAGACCTATCAGCCTGACTTCAATACCAGGGAAGATTCTAGAAAAGATAATCAAGCAACAAATCAGCAAACACCTAGAAGCAAACAAAGTAATTACCAAAAGACAACATGGGTTTGTCAAAAACAGATCATGCCAGACTAATTGTATTGCATTCTTTGACAAAGCGACAAAATTAGTGGAGCAGAGGAATGCTGTTGATATAATTTACTTGGACATCAGTAAAGCATTTGATAAAGTAGACCACAACCTACTACTTGATAAGATAGAAAAATGCATCACCACCAGATGGTTTTGTAACTGGCTGACCAACCACACTCAGTGTGTAGTCCTCAATGGAACTGCATCTACATGGAGAGAAGTATGCAGTAGGGTACACCAAGGCTCTGTTTTAGGCCCAGTACTCTTCAACATCTTCATTAATGATTTGGACGAGGGGATAGATGGGGAACTCATCAACTTTGCAGACAACACCAGGCTGGCAGGAATATCCAACACTCCAGAAGACAGGCTTAACATACAGAAGGATCTTGACAGACTTGAACATCTAACAAAATGAAATTCAAAGGTGAAAAAAGTAAGGTTCTCCATTTAGGCAAGAAAAACAAAATGCACAGGTACAGTATATATGGTACCTTGCTCAATAGTAGTAACTCTGAGAGGGATCTTGGTGATCTAGTGGACAATCATTTAAATATGAGTCAGCAGTGTGCTGCAGCTGCCAAAAAAGCCAACACATTTCTAGGCTGCATAAACAGAGGAATAGAATCAAGATCACATGAAGTGTTAATACCACTTTATAAAGTCTTGGTAAGGCTACACTTGGAATACTGCATCCAGTTTTGGTTGCCATGACGTAAGAAAGATGTTGAGACTCTAGAAAGAATGCAGACAAGAGCAACAAAGATTAGAGAACTGTTCTCACTGTTAGGAAATTTCTCCTTAGTTCTAGGTTGGATCTCTCTTTGATACATTTCTATCCGTTGCTTCTTGTCCTGCCTTCAGGTGCTTTGGAGAAGAGGTTGACTTCCTCTTCTTCGTAGCAGCCCCTTAGATATTGAAAGACTGCTAGCATGTCACCCCTAGTCCTTCTTTTCAGTAGACTAGACAGACCCAATTCTTGCAGTCTCCAGTTCTCTAATCTTTGTTGCTCTTGTCTGCATTCTTTCTAGAGTCTCAACATCTGTTTTGTATCATGGTGACCAAAGCTGGATGCAGTATTCCAAGTGTGGTCTTACCAAGGCATTATAAAGTATTAACACTTCACGTGATCTTCATTCTATCCCTTTGTTTATGCAGCCTAGGACTGCATTGGCTTTTTTGGCAGCTGCAGCACACTGCTGGCTCACACTTGAGTGGTTGTCCACTAGGACTCCCAGCTCCCTCTCACAGGTACTGCTGTTGAGTCAAGTACCATCTATTCTATAACTGTATGTTTGGTTTTTCTTGCCTATGTCAGGCACAATAAATCAGGAGCCAGGATACAGTTCAAAAGCACTACAAGTTTAGTTCATACTACCTATACACAAGAATCTGATCGAGACAAATTGGCGCCAGATAAGAGTCAACTGACTCTAAGGGGGGCTGGATGTAGGTCTCTTAACAGGGGCCTAGGGACTCCAAACTGATGATGCTGTTGACCCCACCCTTAGGCTCAGCCTAGTCATATCGTACATTATTCCCCCCTCCAACTTGGCCCACCTCCTCCATAGGCTCCTTGGAGCTGCTCTCCCCCTCCTCCATCCTCTTTAAAGTCTGAGTTCTCATGTGAACTAGGCAAGGGTGGGAGGGAAACCGTGTTAAAGGAATCTTCCTTCCATTCTTCTTTTTTTTAAAAGTTTTTATTGGTTTTTAAAAACAAACAAACAAACAAACAAACAAAACATAAAAACATCAAACCATCTTCCATATGTATACATACAGTGTGCCGGTTGGTTTACAAATTGTTTTGTGCTTCCATTTTGTAGTCTTCAATTGCAATTACATTGCATATAATCAAAAATTAAATACCTTAGTATCATTATTAATCAATCATTTGACTATACTTTTATTCATGTTTTACAAGATAATCATAATTTACTTAGTTTGTTTTATAACAGTTCATATTATCATCCCAAATCTATGCTAAAATCATTTTGTAGATATAATAAGAAAGAAGTACATCTTTATATATTTATTATTTTCTAAAAGTCTACATATTTCATTACTGTATTTTATTGTCTAACCATTGATAGAATAGATCCCAAATTTTATAAAATTGTTTATCCTCTTGTTCTCTAATTTCAAATGTCAATCTACACTTTTCAGCACATTCCAATATTTTCTTAATGATTTCCTCCTGTGATGGTGTTTTCTCATTTTTCCAGTTTTTGGCAAATACAATCCTAGCCACTGTTAATACATTTACAATCAGATATTTCAAGTCTTTACTATATATTTCAGGTAAAATTCCCAATAAAAATATCTCTGGTTTCAAGTCTATGTGTTTCTTTGTCATTTTTTCCAACCACATGTGGATTTTAGTCCAGTATTTTTTATGATCCACACAAGTCCACCACATATGGTAATATGAGCCAGGTATCTGATGACATTTCCAGCATTTTTCGGATTTGTTCTTGAACATTCTTGCTATTCTTGTGGGGGAAAGTGCCACCTGTAAAACATCTTATACAAATTTTCTTTATATGCTGTTGACATTGTCATTTTATAATTTTGAGACAACAATTTTTGCCATTTCTCTAAATCAATCCCATATCCAAAATTCTTCCCCCAAGCAATCATAGTTTCTTTAACTTGTTCTTCTTCTAATTTAATTTCTAATAAATATCCATACAATTTTTTAATCACCTTTTCATCAGTACCTGTCAAAATCTTATCTAAATCAGTCAATTTATCATAGAAACCTTCCATTTTAGAATCTTTATCATACCTTGAATGTATTTGCACATATGAAAACCAATTCATCTTTATACCTTGTTCCTCTAGTTTTTGTATAGATTTGAGTTCACCCTTTTCATTCAAGATTTCACCATATCTAACTGTTTGTTCCTTTTTGTATATTATAGGATAAGAAAATGCTTCAATAGTCGATTGCCAGACTGGAATTTTCAAATAACATTGTCTTTTAATCTTCTCCCAGTTTAACCAAAGAGACTCCCGTATATAATGTCTTCTAAAATACCCCTGTGTTTTAATTCCTTTATACCATAAAAAAGCATGCCAGCCCAACAACAAATCATGTCCTTCTAGTGTCAACAATCTAGTATTTCTTAGTGTTATCCATTCCTTAACCCACATCAGATCTGTAGCTTGATAATACAACTCCCAATTAGGCAAACCAAATCCTCCTCTAATTCTAGCATCTTGCAAAAGTTTTAATTTTATTCTCGCTTTCTTACCTTGCCATATATATTTCAACACAATTTTATTTAAATCTTCAAAGTAATGTTTTCCAAGCCTAATTGGAATTATTTGAAACAAATATAAAATTCTGGGTAATATATTCATCTTGATTGTTGAAATTCTCCCTATTAGTGACAGTTGTAAATTTTCCCATTTTGCCAGATCTAGCGCTATCTGCTGTTTAAGTTTGATATAATTATTCTCTTTTAGTGTACTGCATCTTGCTGTCAAGTATATCCCCAAGTACTTGATCTTATTCGTGACCTGAATTTTCAATAGGTCTGCCCATTCTTCTTTTTGTCTTGATAGCATATTCTTTGTCAAGATCTTTGTCTTATCTTTATTTATTTTCAAACCAGCCACCTTTCCATATGTCTCTATCTTTTCTATCATTTTTGATGCTGTTTCTAGTGGGTCTTCTAAGATAAAAACCAGATCATCTGCAAATGCGTGCAACTTAAATTCTTCCTTTTTAATTTTCATCCCTTTTATATTCTTTTCATCTCTAATATTTCTGTTTAGCACTTCCAAAGTTAACACAAACAACAAAGGTGATAGTGGGCACCCTTGTCTTGTTCCTTTTCTTATATTGATAGAGTCTGTCAGTTCCTCCCTCTATCATTATCTCTGCCCTTTGCTTATAGTATATAGCTTCTATTGCTTGAATAAATTTTCTAGCAAAACCCATCTGTTCCAACAGTAATAACATGAATCACCAATTCACATTATCAAATGCCTTCTGTGCATCTAGAAATATCAGAGCCATTTGTTTTTCAGGATGTGCCTCGTAGTATTCCAAGGTGTCCAAGATTACTCTCATATTGTCTTTAATTTGTCTCTGGCAGAAATCCATTTTGATCAGGATGAATAAAATTATTTAAATATTTCCTGCCAATATTGAAGCAAAAATTTTATAATCTGCATTTAGTAGAGAAATGGGTCTATAGTTCTTAATTTGTAATGGAATAAGTGTAATATAGGCTTCTGACCATGATTGGGGTATCTTCTTCTTTAACATAACTTCATTCATAACTTCTAGCAATGGAAGGTTCAACGATTCTTGTAATGTTTTATAAAATTCTGCCGGAAGTCCATGTGGGCCTGGTGCCTTTCCATTATTTTGCTTCTTGAGTGCTTCAGTTAACTCCATCATCGTTATATTGCTTTCTAACATTGTTTCAGTCTCTTTAGGTATCTGAGGTAAATTAGCATTTTGTAAATGCTGTTTAACTCTTTCCTCGTCAATATTCTCTTGTGTGTATAGTTTCCCATAATAGTCTCGTATGATTTCCTTCCTACATGGAGAGAAAGAAATGCTAAAACTAAACAATACACCTTCTACTCAAATTGACATTTATCATGGTCCAGAATAGATATGATATGGATGTCAACAGAATTGTTCTCATGTGAACTAGGCAAGGGCGGGAGGGAAACCGTGTTAAAGGAATCTTCCTTCCATTCTTCTGAAGGGGCTGGTGAGCCAGGTGCCAGCTGCTGAAACAGAGAAACCAGATTAGAAGGTTCCTGTCAGGTCTGCCAGGCTCGGCTTGGCACCTCACAGGCATCCTGCCATCAAAGGCTAGAAGGAGGGGAGGATAGATGGGCAATAAAGCTGTGTGTGTATGTGATGGGAAATAGGGAGTGGGGAATGATAGGTGATAAAGACCAGAGAAGTTCGGAACCAGTTTGTACCAGCATCTAAGGCCAGACACCCTGTGAAAGAATATGAATTACCCTCAAAAAATCTCAGCATTCTCAAAACACTTTGGCGAGTTCCGATTGGCTGAAGGAGGACTGGGATGAGGGGGAGGGCTGGGATGAGTGGAAAACTTGCTGTATCTTTTGAGCATGGGAAATCCAGAGCTAGCCTGACTTTACTACAGCCAACTTCTTTTTATTAAAAAGAACCTTTCGCTTCAACCAAATGAAGTCGAGGGTCTTTCTTTCCTAAGGGATTGGATTGGGGCATAACTGACATTAGGCAAGCTCTGCAATTCTGGTCAACCCGGAGCGGAAATCGCCTCTATTGTGGGAGTGCAAACGATGTTGGCTCAAAGGAGCAGCCAAGAAGAGATTGAAGCCTGGAGGGAACCATCCACGAAACCCTCTCCTGGAGGGCTAGATCTATCTGAGTGGCTGGAGAGGACAACCCACCAAGACCCTGATGGTCCTTCAGAGTCTGGAAGAAGGAAGAATGTGAAGAGAAGCCCATGGGAGTGGTGAAGATCCCTCCCTGAAAGAAAGAGGCTCCAAAACTGCCACCACATGAGCAGAGCCCACACTGATGATCTGCTGGCTGCTTCAGGTGCAGGAAGGAGGGGTACCGAGCTGCCAACTACAGAGCTGCATACCCAACCCAGAAGGCAACTTTAGGTCCTGCCAAAAATTCAGCAAAACCGCCACAGAACCCTAGGAGACAGCCCTGAAAGGAGTGGAGGTTTTAGAGTTCACCTCATCTCCCAAGGATGGTGAGAACTCCGACCAACCTTGTGGGCAGCCGGGTGGAAAGTGAGTCACACTATGATGATCCCTTGGTAAGTTCAATCAACCCAGTGACCATCCCCATAGAACTGGTGGTTCAATCCTCAGGGCGCAAAGGTAGCCTAGTAACCCTCCTGGACTCAGGGTGCACCAGAAGTCTGGTTAACCCTGCCCTGGTCGAGAAACAGTCTGAGACTCAGATAACTTAAAGTGCTTATAGGTTTTTTTCCAGCTGGATGGCTCAGTGGCAGGGTGAACCTACCGACATTCATCACTGAGCCAATAGAGAAGAGGATGGGTGCACAAATGGAGACCCTGGGCTTTATTGTGGCACCTGGCATGGAGAGCCCCCTTGTGTTAGGACTGTCTTGGCTTCTGAGGTGGAACCCCTATGTGAATTGGAGGAGTGGTTGCTAAAGATCCAACAGGCCAGCTGCGAAGAGGGATGGGAGAAGGACTGTAAAAAGCCCATCCCTAAGCTGCTGTGGGTGAAACCAAGAAGGGAGGTGGGAGCAGCTTCCAAAGACTGCCCCGAAGGCGATCCTCAGATCCCCAAAGAGAACTGGGATTTATGGGACATTTTCAGTGAAAAGGGGACATATGCACTCTCACCCCACTGGTTAACCGACTGTTCCATAGAAATTCTACTGTGGTCTCTTTTTAGAGATCTCACTAATTGAATTCCAAGAGGACCAAATGGGGACTGAAAAAGAAGAAGGTGCAGTAGGTGGACAGGTGGAGATCCAATGTGGTGGTCTGGCACTTGAAATGAGACGCAGGGAACCGTCTGAGCAAATGCCAGCCCCGAGAGCACTCGGGTAGCAGTATTTATTTAAGAAAATGCAAGTACAAAATCAAAACAATGACCTCAACAGGGCCTCAGCAGGGTGATAAAGTCCCGTGAGAATATCCAGGCACGAAAGGTCTCATGGGAATGGCTCGGCTGGGTACTGTGAACTTTCACCTACATTCCTGGTCCATCTAAGCTTTGCAGACCAAAACAGGACAAACCACCCATCATAAAGGCACTACTGCCCCCATGAGGAGCGTTTGTAAAACCCCCAGATCTATGCAAAGCTGTACGAAGAACTTACAGAATATGATGAATATGATGAATTACCACAATCCAAGAACAACGTGAACCAAGATCTACAAGAGCCGTCAAACCTAAATACAAAATGTAACTATGGAAGAGAAAAAACTGATTACAATGAATATAAATGGACTTAACTCAGCTGCTAAAAGAAGGAAAATTTTTCATAAATTAGAGAAATTAGAATTTGATATAATTTGTCTACAAGAAGTACACATTAAAAAACAATATGAACAATTGTTGGTCCAGCCAAAATTAGGGAAAATATTTACTTCTCTGACTCAATGTAAGAAAAGAGGAGTGGTTTTATATATTAAAGAGACCATCTCAGCAAAATTGATTCATACTGATGAAGATGGAAGAGTATTAATGGTGGAAATAATGGTCAATAATATGAAAACACTCCTGATTGCAATTTATGCTCCGAATGATAAACAAGAATTTTACAAAAAATTACACATGAAAATAATTGGACTGGACTATGTTAATATAGGTATGATGGGAGATTTCAATGGAATTATAGACAATAAACTGGACTATACAGCAACAACAATAAAGCAAAACAGAAAGACTCTCCCTAAATCCTTTTTTAAAATGATATATGAATTAAATTTAAAAGATATATGGAGAGAAAGAAATGCTAAAGCTAAACAATATACTTTTTACTTAAATAGACATTCATCATGGTCCAGAATAGATATGATTTGGATCTCAACAGAACTAATATCTAACATTCAAGAAACAAATATTGAAACAAGTACTTGGGCAGACCACAATCCAATGATAATTAAATGGAAAGGACAAAAAAGAAGATCAAGATGGATGTTAAATAATACTATTTTAAAGGAAAAAGACTTTACACAATGGATGGAGAAAGAATTGGCCTTTTTCTTTAAAGAAAACAAAAAAGAAGATACTTCAATCCAGAATGTCTGGAACACAATGAAGGCATATGCTAGAGGCTTGATAATAGACTATATAAGGAAAAAGAACATTAGGAAAAGGCAAGCTACTAAAGTTTTAGAAGATGAGCATAAAAGACTTGAAAAAGAACTACAGAAAACGCCACAGAAAAAAGACATTAAACTAAAGTTGGACATAATTAAACATAAAATGGGTCAAATAGAGAAAGAAGAATTGGCACAGAAAATTAGAAGTGCTAAACAGAACTACTTTGAAGATGTAAATAAACCAGGTAGATGGTTAGCATACAAATTGAGAAAGGAGAAAGAATCAAGGAAAATACTGCAGTTAATAGATGACTGTGGGAATAAAACTTTGGCTTGGGTTTGGGTAATGATCAATCTAATACTTTGTACATACATGCTTGTTTAAAGGTCACTGAGATAGTGTAAGGAAATTTCACAATGAGAACAATAAGAATAAACACAAGGAACTAGGAAACAGCTCAGACAGCAATACACAAGTCTCAGACAGCAATACACAAGTCTATACTATATCTGAACTATTGTAACCCATCATGTGATTATGCTTGCTATGTTTACCATGTACAAAAATCTCAATAAAAGGGAGCGCTGGATTTTGCTCTGGGCTCTCATCCCGAGAACACTCGCTTGTGTCTCATCTTTTCTATGAGAGACCACCACAGATGACCAAGGCCAAGTTTGTTATGGCAATAAAGAGAAAAAGGAAATTATTCGAGACTTCTATGAGCAACTATACAAGCAAGAGAATATTGATGAGGAAACAGCCAAACAGTACTTACAGAATGCTAATCTACCTAAGATACCTAAAGAGACTGAAGAAATGTTAGAAAGTAATATAACAATGATGGAATTAACTGAAGCACTTAAGAAGCAAAATAATGGAAAAGCACCAGGTTCTGATGGGCTCCCGGCAGAATTTTATAAAACACTACAAGAATCGCTGAGTCTTCCATAGCTAGAAGTCATGAATGAAGTTATGTCAAAGAAGATGATACCTAAATCATGGTCAGAAGCTTATATTACACTTATTCCAAAAGAAGAGGCTGATCCATTGCAAATTAAGAATTATAGACCTATCTCTCTATTAAATGCAGACTATAAAATCTTTGCTTCAATTTTGGCAGAAAGACTTAAAAAATACTTAAATAACTTTATTCATCCAGATCAAAATGGATTTCTGCCAAAGAGACAAATCAAAGACAATATGAGAGTAATTCTGGACACTTTGGAATATTATGAGGCACATCCTGAAAAGCAAATGGCTCTGATATTCTTAGATGCGCAAAAGGCATTTGATAATGTGAATTGGAGATTTATGTTATTATTACTGGAACAGATGGGTTTCACCAGAAAATTTATTCAAGCAATAGAAGCCATATACTATAAGCAAATGGCAAAGGTAATGATAGAGGGAGAATTTACAGATTCTATCAATATAAGAAAAGGTACAAGACAAGGATGCCCACTATCACCTTTGCTATGTGTATTAACTTTGGAAGTGTTGAACAGAAATATTAGAGATGATAAAAGTATAAAAGGAATGAAAATTAAAAAGGAAGAATTTAAATTGCAAGCCTTGGCAGATGACTTGGCCTTTATTCTGGAAGACCCCTTAGACACAGCTCCAAAATTATTGGAAAAGATAGAGACATATGGTGAGGTGGCTGGTTTGAAAATAAACAAAGATAAAACAAAGATCTTGACAAAGAATATGTTATTAAGACAAAGAGAAGAACTGGCAGACCTGTTGAAAATTCAAGTTACGAATAAGGTTAAGTATTTGGGGATACATTAGACATCAAGATGTAGTACATTAAAAGAGAACAATTATATTAAACTTAAACAACAGATAGCGTTAGACTTGATGAAATGGGAGAACTTACAATTGTCATTAATAGGGAGAATATCAACAATCAAGATGACTATCCTACCCAGAATCTTATATTTGTTTCAAACAATACCAATTAAGCTTGGAAAAGACTATTTTGAAGATTTAAATAAAATTGTGTTGGAATATGTATGGCAAGGTGAGAAAGTGAGAATAAAGTTAAAACTTTTACAAGATGCTAGAATTAGAGGAGGATTTGGTTTGCCTAATTGGGAGTTGTAAATTTGATGTGGTCCAAGGAATGGATAACATTAAGGAAGACTAGATTGTTGACACTAGAAGGACATGATTTGTTGTTGGGCTGGCATGCTTTTTTATGGTATAAGGGAACTAAAACACAGGGCTATTTTAGAAGACATCATATATGGGAGTCTTTGTAGTTAAATTGGGAGAAGATTAAAAGACAATGTTATTTGAAAATTCCAGTTTGGTTATTGACTATTGAAGCATTTTCCTACCCTATAATTTATAAGAAGGAACAAACAGTTAGATATGGTGAAATATTGGATGAAAAGGGTGAACTTAAATCGATGCAAAATTTAGAGGAACAAGGTATAAAGATGAATTGGTTTTCATATGCGCAAATACATTCAAGGTATGATGAATATTTTAAAACAGAAGGATTCTATGGTAAATTGACTGATTTAGATAAGATTTTGACAGGTACTGATGAAAAGGTGATTAAAAAATTGTATGGATATTTATTAGAAATTAAATTAGAAGAAGAACAAGTTAAAGAAACTATGATTGCTTGGGGGAAGAATTTTGGATATGGGATTGATTTAGAGAAATGGCAAAAATTGTTGTCTCAAAATTATAAAATGACAATGTCAACAGCATATAAAGAAAATTTGTATAAGATGTTTTACAGGTGGCACTTTCCCCCGACAAGAATAGCAAGAATGTTCAAGAACAAATCCGAAAAATGCTGGAAATGTCATCAGATACCTGGCTCATATTACCATATGTGGTGGACTTGTGAGGACGCTAGAAAATATTGGATTAAACTTCGCATGTGGTTGGAAAAAATGACAAAGAAACATATAGACTTGAAACCAGAGATCTTTTTATTGGGAATCTTACATGATACATATAGTAAAGATTTGAAATGCCTGATTATAAATGTATTAACAGCGGCTAGGATTGTATTTGCTAAAAACTGGAAAAATGAGAAAATACCATCGCAGGAAGAACTTATTAAGAAAATATTGGAATGTGCTGAAATGAGTAGATTGACATTTGAAATTAGAGAACAAGAGGATAAACAATTTTATAAAATTTGGGACCTTTTCTACCAATGGTTAGATAATAAAATACAATAATAGAATATCTAGAATTCTAGGAAATAATGAATATATAATGAATATATTTCTTTTTTATTTTTGATATATGTATAATAATGTTTTTAGGATAGATTTGGTATGATTATATGATTTGTTATAAAATAAATTAAGTAAATTATAGTTATCTCGCAAAGTATGAATGAATAAAATTATAGTCAAATGATTGTTTAATAGTGATACCAGGGTATTTAATTTCTGATTGATAATATGAGTTATTATGTAATGTAACTGTAATTGAGACTACGAAATGGATGCACAAAGAACTGGTAAACCAACCGACACACTGCTTGTATATTTATGAAAGAAAGCTGGATGTTTTTATGTTTTGTTTTTTTTGTTTGTCTTTAAAAACCAATAAAATTGTTTTTTTTTAAAAAAAAGAAATTCTACTCTGGGCCAAACTACCCAAACCTAAGCTGTATTCCATGACCCCTAGGGAATTGGAGGAACTACAGACTTTTATAGATAAATCCCTGAAACATGGTTTCATCCAGCCTGCCAGACCAAGGGTGGCTGCCTCAATACTGTTTAGGGCAGGGGTCACCAACCTTTAGGACCTTAGGGACCACAAAACTCATAATTTTAAATCCCGTGGACCACTAATGTGAATTTTGACTGATGGTGGCTTGCTGACATTGGGGGCTAAAGTTGATCCCAATTCCAGAGCTGCAATAGTTACAGGACTGGCTGCTCCTCCACCTGGGTGCACCGGCTTTCCATGGACTGGAGGTGCTGCTCTGGGATGACCAAAGGGCCACTCTTGTGACTACTGAAGCTCTGGAATATGGGACCAGTGAGTTGGAAATCTCAGCCATAGGAGATGTCATGTGTAATATACACATTTGTGGGTGGTGCAACGTGCAAAAATCAGCACAGCCCTTGCTGGCCAGGACGAGGTAATGGTGCTGTTGTGGCAAGAGGGGGGCGGCAGCACAGGCAGGCTGAAGTGGAGATGGAGATGGCTGGAAGATGCGGGAGCGCCGTGCTGTTTGCATTTGCATGGCATCAGCATTCCGCCTTTGCTCGAAGAGCCCAGCCAGTGTTTCCTGCACCGCTCACGCTTCAGTGCGTTGACTCCCAGGGACAGAAGTTCGGCCAAGCTATCTGCAAAATCGTCTCTCGAGGAACACTTGCAGAAGCAGCACAGGAAACTTCGGCCAGGCTCTTGAGAGATGAGAGTGACTCCGGCTGCTTCTCTCAGCTGACAGGCAGCCAAGCTATCTGCAAAATCATCTCACTCAACAGAGAGAAGCAGCCGGAGTCACTCTCGTCTCTTGAGAGCCTGGCCAAAGTTTCCCACGCTGCTTCTGCAGCCTTGTGTTCCCACGCAACATGGATTAATTGATTTGGGGGGGACATTTCTCTGCAGACCACCAAAATTTTCTCACGGACCACCAGTGGTCCCTGGCCCACCGGTTGGCAACCATTGGTTTAGGGAAAAGAAGGATGGGTTTCTTCATCTATTTGTTAACTATCGGGGGCTTAATGCTGTCTGTGTGTAAAATGTCTACTCCCCCTCCCCTTGATGAAGGACATGCTAGCCCAGGGGTCCTCAAACTAAAGCCTGTGGGCTGGATATCGCCCACCAAAACAATCCAGCCTGCGTGGGACCGCACTGCGCTGCCCACATAGCCCCACCAGCCCCCACCTTTTGGCCGAGCCAGGTGCCTTACCTTCATGGGCAGCTGCAGTGAGCAGAGCAGTGAGAACCTCATGGGCTGGAACTGGAAGGTAAGGCCAGTGGCGGGGAGGGAAATCAGCTCTGGGCTCTCCACACTTGGCCAAAGGGCCACCTTGTGGGGGGTGGACATGGCAAGGCTCAGCTGCCTTTTGGGCCTTGCTCTGGGCGTTTCGGCTTTCCTGGCTGGCCACAACCCCCGATCCCCGCCTGCTTTTCCCTTTCTCCCATGGCTGGTGGCAGAGAGGAAGGTGAGCCAGGGCTGAGCCACTGCTGCTACCCCCCAGCCCACATTTCAGCCCCCACTGGGACTCTGCAGCTGCTGGGTCTCACCTGCCATGGCTGTCAGTGGCCAGGGAGCATGAGGCTGCACCGCCCGCATCACCACTTTGCCAGCTGGCTTCCCCCGGCCATGGTTGAGGCCAACAGTGGGGGAGGGAAATCTACCCTGGACCTGCTCCACTTGATCGAAGGGCTGCCTCGGGGGGGAAGACAGTGAGGCTCAGCCGCCTTTTGGGCCTGCCTCTCGGCTGCTGCGGGGCCTCTGGGTGCCTGCCGCCCGCTCACCCTCCCCTCCACTTTGGGCCCCGCATTCAGCCCATGGCTGTGGGATGTGCCAAGGCATGTCCTAAGATGTTGGAGAACCAGTCTTTTGAAGCATTTCATCACTACTGACGTTAACTCGATAGGTCTGTAGTCATTTAGGCACTTAATTGCTGTTTTCTTGGGGACTGGGACAATAGTGGCTGTTTTCAAGCATGATGGAACACAGGCTGTTTGCAGGGAGATGTTAAAGATCTTTGTCAGGACCCCTGCTAATAGATTGGCACAAGCCTTTACCACTATTCCCAGCACCCCATTTGTACCTGCAGCTTTACTGGGATTCACAGCCTTCAGTGCAACTCTCATTCACTGTGATGGAGAACCTATTGCATGCGTGCCAGAAGTGGCACACAGAGCCATTACTGCTGGGACGCAAGCCCTCACCCAGAATAAGTTTACTGCGCATGGGCGCGTGCCACCCACCAGGTGATCGTCAGGTATCTGGCGCACATGCGTGTGGGGCGGGGGTGAGCAGGAGATGCATGTGCATGTGCAGAGATGCATGGTGCACACGGGGGGATCTCATGCACATGCGTAGAGATGCGCTGTGCGCATTGGGGGGTGTCGTGCATGCATGCACGGGCCATGGGCTCCCCCATGCCCATTACCTTCTGGGTGCTGGCATGCAAGCGCAAGAGCACGCACAATTTTCGGCACAGGAGCCCAAAAAGGTTAGCCACCACTGGTATAGGTTGACTGGCTGGGAATCAGAAGGCTGGCAGGCAGAGGCTACGGAGTCTGGTCTTTTCACCTCGTAGTGGGCAAAGAACATGTTCAACTCCTCTACCAATGAGGCATCAGCATTGACCATGTTCCTCCTGTTGCCCTTATAGTTAGTTAGGTGTTGCAGTCCCTTCCACACTTGCCTCAGGTTGTTATCTGCTAGGTGGTTCTCCAACAAGATAATTGAGTGGATCTTCTCCCTTTCGCAGAGGTCACCTACAATAACTCAGTACACAGTACCACCAGATTCACTCCATTTAAAGTGACCACAGGACAAAACTTTATATTAATCCCTGAGTAGCCTCAGGCCTCCACATCCCCTGCCCAGGAGTTAGAAGGCCAGAGGTAGAAGGCCTATCATCAGCCAGTGACCCCTGTCCCTGGAGCAATCCAGAGAGGCTGCTTAACTTCTTCCTCGATGGGTTCCTCAGGTAGTGCAGGACAGGGGTCTAGCAGAGTGGTGGGTCATGGTTTCACAGGGAAGTGTAGGTGAAATTGGCATACTAAATCAGGGGTATGAACATAACATGCATTCCCCCAGGAGCAATCAGAAGCAGGGTAGCTTTTCCAATGAATTAAAAATAGAATAGAATAACAGAGTTGGAAGGGACCTTGGAGGTCTTCTAGTCCAACCCCCTGCTTAGGCAGGAAACCCTACACCACTTCAGACAAATGGTTATCCAACATCTTTTTAAAAACTCCAAGTATTGGAGCATTCACAACTTCTGGAAGCAAGTTGTTCCATTGATTAATTGTTCTAACTGTCAGGAAATTTCTCCTTAGTGCTTCTCTTGGTTGCTTCTCTTCTTGATTAGTTTCCACTCATTGCTTCTTGTCCTGCCCTCAGGTGCTTTTGGAGAATAGCTTGAGTCCCTCTTCTTTGTGGCAGCCCCTGAGATATTGGAACACTGCTATCATGTCTCCCCTAAACCTTCTTTTCATTAAACTAGACATACCCAGTTTCTGCAACCGTTCTTCATATGTTTTAGCCTCCAGTCCCCTAATCATCTTAGTTGCTCTTCTCTGCACTCTTTCTTAGAGTCTCAACATCTTTTTTACATCGTGGTGACCAAAACTGAATGCAGTATTCCAAGTGTGGCCATTGAATGCCTTTGCCTTTGAGTCTAGAGTCCAGGATTTCCTCCACCTCGTACTCCTTCCACAATGACTGGTGGGGGTGGGGGGATATTGGGATCTTAGCACACATGGAGGGGCATCTTTAGGCAACAAGGGTCAATGAAAGAGTGGGTGCACTTTCATAGAGGGAGGTAATTGGAGATGGAAGGCTACAGAATTGATTTGTCAAAGAACCTTGAATGGCCACACAAGTTGAATGTCTAGCTTCTTGGAAGGTCTTGAGGATGCTAATAACTTGGCAAAGAACCAGACGTCAAGGTGTCAATGAAATCAATGTGTGGAACAAGTTATTATAAGAAAATTCTGCAAGGCGCAATGATGATGGCCAGTTGTCTTGTTTGTTAGGTGCAATAGCACCTCCAATAATGTTGAAGAAACTGGTTAGTCTTCTCTGCCTCACCATTCCTAGTTGGGTGGCAGGCTGAAGATAGGCTGACTTGGACATTCAATTGCAACAGTGCCTTCCAAAACCTGGATTGGAACTGTGGGGCTCTCTCTGAAATTAATGTTGATATCATTCCACGATAGCAAAAGACATAGTCTAGGAAAAGCTGGACTCTGTAGGGTATGAAATGAGCCATCTTGGTGAAAAGATTCACCACCAAAATGGCAATGAAGCCTTGGACGGGTAAATCGGTAATGAAGCCCAGAGAGACTGTATGGGGGTGGGGGTGGGGGTGGGGGGGTTGTAGGGAGTGGCTGTAAGAGGCCTGCCATTTTCTGATGGAGGAAATTGTCCCTCCTGCATGTGTGGCAAGATGCCATGTAGAAGTAGTCCTTGAGTTACAACAGTTACTTTAATGACTGTTCAAAGTTACAGTGGCACTGAAAAAAGTGCCTTATGACCATTTTTCAGATTTTCAACCATTGTAGCATCTCCATGGCCACATGTTCAAAATTCAGACTCTTGGCAACTGACTCATTTTTATGGCACTTGCAGTGTCCCAGGGTCATGTGATTACCTTTTGGGATCTTCAGTGAGGAAGCCAGATTCACATAACAACCATGTTACTAACTTAACAACTGCAGTGATTCGCTTAACAACTGAAAAGTTGTACAATGGGACAAAACTCACTTAACAACTGTCTTTCTTAGCAACAGAAATTTTGGACTTAATTGTGATTGTAAGTCAAGGACTACCTGTAGTCCTTGATGTCTGTTGCCATTTTAGGCCACCCAAAGTCTTTTTAATGTTCTCTGCAGAGTTTTGAATACTCCCTCATGCCCTGTTGTTGTAATGGCAAAGGTGCAAAACCACTTCTTTGCAGGTGGGGGGTATACACACACCACTAATCTGCCCTTGTCCTTTAATGTTCCTCCCTCCACTGTGGGGGGTTTCCCACTTTCGCTAGGTCTGCTGTAGTCTTACTTTTGGGGCATAAAAAAGGTGGGAGCCAAAGATGGTGATTGAGATGGCTGTATGCATCCCTTTTGCAAATTAGAGTTTCAGGTTCATTAATTCCTTAGCTGACATTTGGTACTGCCTCTTGGCAGGAATTTTGGACCCAAGAACCAGGTCTATGGCACACTCACTCTCTTTGTGGGGTAAGGACAGGTGCTTCTTCCGCCCCAAAGACATCTGCAGTCAGTGTAGTTGCTATGGAGATTGGGAATCTTCCTGCTAGTCTTCAGGGGTGGCTGAAGGGGCATTTTGTGCAGCTGATTGTAATGAGAGCGGCAATCGAGGTCATTTAAGAGACCACTGCTTCCACTTAATCATGGGGTCATGAAATAGCAACCAATTGGCTCTGAATACTATGGGAAGGTCCAGATGGCTAGTCATGAAAAAGGTTAAAGTCTCTGAGTGGTTGCCTATGGTTAATTGCAATGGTACAGTGGAATGTATAATAGGGCCCACTTTCAAAAGCCGGCCATCACTAGTTTTTACTTGCAAAGAGAACTTCAGAGGGACTATTGGAATCCTGATCTCCTTCACCATTGTTAAATATAAACCTAACTGTAAGTTAGCTGTTGCTGCTGAATCTATCAGAGCAGATAGGGATTTCTTCACAACCAGAGGGGAGGAATAGAACAGAATCAATGCATAACAATGTTACTTGGCATGGTTGTATGTGAGCCCCTTTCAGTGCTTGGTGAGCCCCTCCTGTGAGCTCTTGTGGGAGGTACTGTCACCATTTACCTGGTCCTGGTATTTGTGATCTGGGAAGTTGGCAGTGGAGGAGCTGATAGGAAATTTGTCTCCTCTCTTGGGTGGTTTTGAAGGGCAGTTCTTCACCATGTGTCCAGGTTATCCACAGTAGAAACAGAAAGCTAACTCCCTGCGTTTTTGACATTCTTCCATGGGGGCTTGTCTGGCTGTCCCAATTTGCATCGGTTCTTTCCTGTCTTGATCAGGAGCAGTTAGGGTGTGTGGAATAGAAATGGGAGAAGGTAGCCCAGGAAGTGGCAAGTGGTGATGGTTAGAGTAAGCTCAGATTTCTGCGAAACGTGACTCAATTGTTGTTAGGGATATACCCTAGCAAGATCTGCAGGGCAGTCAGGCAGGCAGGCAAAATATGTGAGATAAGTGTTGTGTAGCTTACACTCAGTAAAAGCAGATACAAGTGCCTATTAAATAGTTTTATTCCAGCAAGAGTTTAAGCATAGTCAAAACAGTCCATATATCATACACTTAGTTCAGTCCGTCCAGGGATTATTCATTTGCAAATTCCAATGTCCAAAATGAGAGGTCGGTACACTTACAAAATAACAGTCCGGTAATTTATCTCCTCGCAGTAGAGAGAGATATGCAACAAACTCAGAAACTCCTCTCTTCCGTCTGCAACTCCAGTAATTGCCAGCAAAGCGTCAGGGAAATCGTCAGCGTCTCGTCAGCGTCTCGTCAGCGTCTCTTGCTCCCTCTTATGGTGGTTTCACACCACACCCAAATTACATGCTTTGCATTTAAAGTAACACACACTTTAAACTAAGAATCATAGCTTATATATATATTATCTTACCCAAACTAGTTAGGTGACCAATGTTATACCTAACAATTGTTATGCAGGCTATGTAGATTTCATCCAGTGTACATACGGCTCCTTGTCTGATAAATTTGTTCACAGTCGTATCGTGCAGGTCACATCTGAGTTGTACAATCAGGGATGGCTCATTCCAATCCAAACCAGCAGAAATCAGTTTGAATTCTTCAGTGTAGGATCTTACTGAGCCATTGCCTTGTTGAAGCTGGCAGAGTTGTTGAGTGGCAGTTTCTTCCTGTATGGGGTTGCCAGAGTGTTGTATGAATCGGGTGAGGAAGTTTTGGAAGTTATCCAGGATCAGGTCATTGCGTTCAATGAAAAGAAGCAGCCATCTGGTGGCTGAAGCTGTGAGGAGGCTGAGAATGAAAGGGACCCGTGATTTGTATGTTGAAAACTCCCCTGGTCAGGTGCCAATGAATATTTGGCACTGAGCAAGAAACATTCTCATTTTGGTTGAGTCTGCTGTAAATCTCTCTGGTAAATAGTCAGGAGTTTTGGGAATAAGTGCACTGGCTGCTGGTAGCAGAGCTGGAACAGGCACTGCAGGTGGTGGAGGTGGTGGAAGAGGCAATTTTTGAGCTAAAATTTGCAGCTGTTGGAGCATCTGATGCATATTAGCTGTTAAATTCTGCACTTCGGTTTTCAAACCATCTTGGCATCTGTGGATGGTGTCCATCTCTGAGTTGTCTGCTGTTACTCCAGGTTGTAGATCCATGCCATGCCGTGGATCTGTGGTAGTCCATGAATTTTTTTTTGGAGTAGATCAGATTAATGTCAGGCACAAGAAGTTGGGAACCAGGATAGAGTTCAAAAGAACTATGAGTTTATTGCCTGCTACATATACACAAGAATCTGATCTACTAACAGTCAAGACAAATTGGTGCCAGATAAGAGTCAAGGGACTTCAAGAGGGGCTTGACAAAAATGGAAATAATGTTGAAGAAACAGTGGCTGATAACATTTACCATGTTAAGTTATCCAGCATGGAGTTGTCAGTCAGTTGTCCCACAGTGAGTTGGCCATGGCCATGATGGGTTCCCTGTGGTGAAATGGCTGCGGCAAGTTGTCCTAGACCCTCCCCTAGAATTCTGTGCTATAACACCTGGAACATAACATGGTGGCTGGAAATATTGGGAGTGTCAATACATCTAGAAGGCAGCACTAGGGGAAAAAATGCTTTCATTGATAAATATTAATCTCTGACTTGACTGTTATAACATTCTGCCTAAGAGGAAAGGGGGGATATGAGGAAAGAGCAGGGAATAATGGTCTATATTTAGGTGACATCAGCAGTGATAGCTCATCAAAAATAGACTACTTCTCCATGGTCTTAATTGGGTCAGTTGTAATTTGAGGCCAAGATTAAGAACATTGAGGCAAGTAAGAGTAAGAGTTGTTTGGGCTAATCACATATGAACAGAGTGAAGAAGAGGGGATGTCATATTCTGAATGGACAATAGGTTATTCACAAGAACAGTTAAAACTTCATCTGAATGAGACCACTGATTTCTCTTCCTTTTTAATATATATATAAGTTTTTATTTTATAGCATGTAAAAATTCCAATTTCAGTTGAACAGTGTGTTGTCTGGGTACAAATAGTTTCAGGAAATAATGAGAATGTTTACAAAAATATTCATTAGATTGATATTGATTATGGTAGTGTTACTAATAATCACAATATTATTTACGTAACCAATTCAACATACCTTCCTTATATCACTGATCCTTTCCATATATTTCCCTTTCTAGCTCCTGTTTTTATCAGCTAGCCATTGATAAAATAAGTCCTAAGTCAGAGAGTATTCATTTTCTTTCTTTTCCTTGATTACAAGTGATAGCCTATCCATTTCTGCACATTCTAATTTTTTAAAATTACATTTTCATCTGTTGAGATATCTTCACTTTTCTGTTGTTGCGCAAATACAATTCTAGCTGCAGTCAATACATGTGAAATCAAATATGCATTCCCTTTATTATATTTATCCGGTAAAATGACCAACAAAAATATCTCTGCTTTCAAGTCAATATGCTGTTTTATCATTTTTTTCCAGCCAAGTGTGTATTTTTGTTCAATATTTTTTCGCTTTTTGACATGTCCACCACATATGATAATATGAGCCGGGTGTCTTGTGGCATTTCCAACATTTTGCAGACTTATCCTTATCTTTGCTAACCTTGAGGGTGGAAAATGCCATCTATAAAACATTTAATAAAGATTTTCTTTGTACGCAGTAGACATTGTTAATTTATAGTTTCTAACTCATAGTTTCTGGCATTTATCTAACTCAATCGGGTAGCCAAAATTTTTAGCCCATGCTATCATTGTCTCTTTTTCTTGTTCATCTTCCATCTTAATACTTAATAAATAGCTATATATTTTATTTATTAATTTTTCATCTGTCCCTGTTAACAACTGATCTATTTCTGTTAATTCTTTATGGAAACCATACCTTTTGACATTTTTCTCATATCTAGATTGTATCTGCAGATATGACCACCATGTGATCTCAGTCCTTTGATCACTCAGTTCCTGTTTGGTTTTAAGTTCCCTCTTTTCATTCAAAATATCTTGATATCTGGTAATATTCTCCATATCAATAACATTTGGGTAAATCAATGCCTCCATTGTGGAGAGCCAGACTGGTATTTTCAAATAGTGTTTTTCTTTAATTTTCTCCCATGCTAATAGTGCATTCCTGATATAATGTCATTAGAAATAGCTATGTATTTTATTTTTTCCATACCGTAAAAAAACATGCCAACCCAGTTGGAGATCATGTCCCTCCAAGGTCAATAGTCTTTTATTCCTCAAGCCAATCCATTCTTTCACCCAAGTAAATGGACATGGGTATAATTACCTGAGAACGCACTTTCTATCTACGCTGCAAGAGAGTCCAGGATGGGTAGACTCCTCCCCATGACATCATAGAGCTGAGTCTGCCAGTGTATAAAAGCCGGGCCCTTGCTGGCTCCCCCAGCTTTAGGCGAAGGTATGTGATATACGTCGAATGTCTGTGGAAGCAAAAAAAACATTTAGAAAACAACCACCCACCACCCACCACCCCAATATCCAAAACTGGACAAACCAAGGGTGGGGCTGGACTCTCTTGCAGCATAGATAGAAAGGGCATTCTCAGGTAATTATACCAACGCCCATTCTCTTTTTTTAAAAAATAAACTTTTATTAATCTTTTACAACTTTAAAAAAAAAAAAGAAAAAGTGTAAACATCTTAAGTTCAACAGATTGTTGCATTCATCTTATACTACAATTTTGTGCATTTACAAATATACACAATTTATGCAAATACACACATTTAACTTGTGCATTGCTTATCATTATTTCACCATCCATTTATCTATCTTTGCTCAATCCAGTCATACCATTTTCCCCAAATTTTATAACAGTTGATCTCTCTCTCTTGTAACATCAGAGTTAATTTATCCATCTTGGCACAGGTCATTATTTTTTGAATGACCAGTTCTTCTAGTGGTATACATGTATGTTTCCAGCACTGCGCATAAGCAATTCTGGCTGCAGTCAGAATATGTAATATTATATATTTTATATTTATCTCATATATTTCTTTTTGAATATCCCCAATAAAAATAATTTGGGTTCTAGTTCTACTTGTTCATTAGTAATCTCTTGCAACCAATTTTTAATTTTTAGCCAATATTTTTGAGTCTCCGGGCATGACCACCACATGTGATAGAATGTACCATTCGTAACAGATAACAGATAACAGATAATCAGAATTGGAAGGGACCTTGTAGGTCATCTAGTCCAACCCCCCACACAAGCGGGAGACCCTACACCATTTCTGACAAATGGCAGTCCAATCTCTTCTTGAAAGTCTCAAGTGATGGTGCTCCCACAACTTCTGAGGGCAAGCTGTTCCATTGGTTGAATGTTCTCACTGTCAGAATGTTTCTCCTTATTTCCAGGTTGAATCTCTTTCTTTGATCAGTTTCCATCCATTGTTCCTTGTCTGGCCTTCAGGTGCTTTAGAAAATAGCTTGACCCCCTCTTCTTTGAGGCAGCCCCTGAGATATTGGAAGACTGCTTTCCTGTCTCCTCTGGTCCTTCTCTTCACTAAACTAGCCATGCCCGGTTCCTGTAACCGTTCTTCATAGGTTTAAGCCTCCAGTCCCCTCATCATCCTGGTTGCTCTTCTCTGCACTCTTTCTAGAGTCTCAACATCTTTTTAATAGTGTAGTGACCAAAACTGGATGCAGTACTCTAGGTGTGGTCTTACTAAGGCTTTATAGAGTGGAATTAGTGCTTCCCTTGATCTTGATTGTATCCCTCTGTTAATACAATTTAGGATTGCATTAGCTTTTTTGGCTGCTGCTGCACACTGCTGGCTCATATTCAGCTGGTTGTCCACTAAGACTCCAAGATCCCTCTCACAGTTACTGCTATTGAGCCTGGTTTCACCCAGTCTATATGTGTACTTTTGGTTTTTCTTGCCTAAGAGTAGGACTTTACTTTTCTCTACATTGAATTTCATTTTGTTAGATATGGGCTCGTGTTCTAGTCTGTCAAGATCCATCTGGATCTTGAGCCTATCTTCTTGGGTGTTAGCTATTCCTGCCAGCTTAGTATAATCTGGAAATTTGGTAAGTTCCCCTTCTATTCCTTCATCTAAGTCTTTAATGAAGATATTGAAGAGTACTGGGCCTAAGATGGAACCTTGTGGCACCCCACTGCTTACTTCCCTCCATGTAGACTTAGACCCATTAAGGACTACTCACTGAGTATGGTTTGCCAGCCAGTTGCGAGTCCATGTAGTGGTGGTGCTATCTATTCCACCTTTTTCTAGCTTACTAAGAAGTAGGTTGTGGTCTACTTTGTCGAATGCCTTGCTGAAATCTAAATATATTATGTCCACAGTATTTTGCTGGTCTACTAATTCAGCCACTGTGTTGAAGAATGAAATAAGATTGGTTTGGCATGATCTGTTCTTAACAAACCCGTGCTGACTGCTAGTTATTACTTTACTTGTTTCTAGATGTTGGCAGATCTGGGTTTTTTTATTATCTTTTCCAGTATCTTCCCGGGTATTGATGTTAGGCTGATTGGTCTATAGTTTCCTGGGTCTGTTTTTTTTCCCTTTTTTGAAGATGGGTACCACATCAGCTCTTTTCCAGTCCTCTGGTAGTTCCCCGGTGCTCCAGGATTTTTGAAAGATACGGTGCAGTGGTTCTGAGATGACCTCTGCCAGCTCCTTTAAAACTTTGGGATGTAATCCATCAGGCCCTGGTGATTTGTGTTCATCAAGATCAGACAGGTGTTCTCTTACTATTTTTTTTGCTTATTTTAACTTTTATTTCTGGTCTGTCTTTTACAGTTATGTTTTTGGTGGGTTGAGCTATAGTTTCTTTTTGCATGAAGACAGATGCAAAGAATGAGTTAAGCAGTTCTGCTTTCTCTCTGTTGCCTGTTATTTCCTTGCCATCTTCTCTCTTTAGTGGACTGACTGTTTCCTTGATTTTTTTCTTATTACACTTCCAACATGTCGGATTCATGCTGGGATACATCTTCGCTAATCTCGAAGGAGGCAAATACCATCTATAAAACATCTTATAGGCATTGTCTTTATATGCAGCCAATTTCATTAATTTATAATTTTGATTCCACATGCTTTCCCATTCTGTCAAATTTATGTTATGTCCAATGTTTTGAGCCCAGGCTATCATGCATCCCTTAACAATGTCTTCCTCCAATTCTACTTCCAACAAATACTTACAAATTTTTGTAATTTTTTTTTTGTCTGGGCCTATTAAAATTTTATCTAATTGTTGTAGTTTCAAATATATTCCAAAATCCTTTATATCTTTTTTATGCCTATTTTGTAACTGAAGAAATGCCTACCAGTCAATATGTATCCCTTGCTTTTGGAGGTCTTGCATCGATTTAAAATTTCCTTCTGCATCTAATACATCTTTATATTTTGTCATCTTGCCTAAATCTAAATTATTTGATGAATCATGGCCTCCATTGTGGATAGCCAAGATTGAGATCTTCATATAATGTCTTTTTAAAAATTTTGGTACAGTTTTGTAACAGAGTCCCTAATTAAATGCCTATGAAAATACTGTTGCTTCCTAGTTCCTGTTTCCCACAAAAAGGCATGCCATCCTCTTTGCAGGTCGTGACCTTCCAGGCTTAACATTCTTTTATTGGTTAAATTGATCCATTCTTTCATCCAGATTAGTGCTGCCGCGCTGTGATATAACTCCCAATTAGGAAGTCCAAATCCTCCACTGCTTTTTATATCCTGTAGTGATTTTATCTTTATTCTAGATTTTTTACCTTACCAAATAAATTTCACCATGATTTTATTAAGTTCATTTAAAAACAATTTCTGTAATCTAATAGAAATCGTTTGAAATAAATATAAAAATCTAGGTAAAATTGACATTTTTATGGCTGCTATTCTTCCCAGTAGTGATAATTGCAATTTGCCCCATAGTTCTAAATCTTTTTTTGTTTGTTGTAATAATTTATAATTGTTCTTCTTTATTGTTTTGCATTGTGTGGTCAGCCATATACCTAAATATTTAATTTTTATTGTTTGTAATCCCATTGCCCTTTCTAATTCTATTTTTTGTAATTCTGTTAAGTTTTTGGTCAAAAGTTTCATTTTCTGTCTATTAATTTTCAGACCTGCCACTTCCCCATATCTTTCTAGTTCACTAATTATCTCCTTTCCTGTTTCTATCAGATCTTCAATAAAAAACACCATATCGTCCGTGAAAACTTGCAGTTTGTATTCTTCTTTTCTAACTCTTAGTCCTTTTATTTTGCCTAATTCGTCTAAGTAGGGTCTCAAGTGCTAATATAAAAAGCAGAGGAGAAAGTGGGCAGCCTTGTCTAACTCCTTTTCTTATTTCTAAACTCTGGGTGGTTTCACCATTAACTATAATATTTGCCTTCTGGTTAGAGTATATTGTTATTATGTTCTCAAATTTAGTTCCTAGATTCATATTGTAAATTTGTTGTATCATAAATTGCCAATTCAGGTTATCGAATGCTTTCTGAATGTCCCAAAAGACAAGTGATAACTTGTTTTTCCAGGTGGGCATCATAATATTCCAAAATATCCATTTTGGTCTTCCCTATCGGGAAGGCTAGAGTCTCTCAGATGTTGCCACTCAAGCACCACACAGTCAAGTGGAACCACTGAGGGTCCAGGTGCATCAAGGCCCCCTGATAAAGGGAGATCCTGTGAGCCAGGATCCTCCATGGCTGGGCTATAGGTAAATTCACCAGATCGGCAAACCAGGGTCTCCTGGGCCAATGAGGTGCCAGGAGAATCAGCTCTGCCTTTTCCTCCAACATCTTCCGAATGACTGCCGGAATGATAGGAAGAGGGGGAAAGGCATAAAGGAGACCTGGGGGCCATCTGCTCCAAAGGACATTGGTCCCCTCCGCTCCCTGAGAAGGAAACCTGGTGAAATATCTGCTCACCTGAGCGTTCAGGGGAGTGGTGAAAAGGTCTACTGAGGGAGCCCCGAATCTGAGGGAGAGATTCCTGAACAGAGAGGTATGGAGACTCCACTCTGAGTGGTCGACAGTGCTTCGACTCAGCCAGTCGGCCTGAGAGTTGTCGACCCCTGAAATGTGATCTGCTCTGATGGATAACAGGTGTCTCTCAGCCCACCGCCCTGGGCACTCGGCTTCCCTCATCAGAGCCCTGGATCTCGTCCCTCCCTGACAGTTGATGTGTGCCTTTGCAGTCATGTCCATCATCACCAACACATGTGCCCCTGCCACCCTGGCTGGGAAATGTTTCAATGCCAGGAAGATGGTGCTGAGTTCTAACCAGTTTATGGGGCAAGTCCTGTCTACTTGAGACCACCTCCCTTGGGCCATCTGACCAGCCCCCCAGCCCTGGAGACTGGCATCTGTGGTGAGTGGGATTCTGTCTGGTTCCTTGAACAGATGTCCCCTCCAGAGAGCTGGGGATTGCCACCACCGGAATGAGAGAAGAATCTGTGGTGGGACCTGCACTCTGGAGGAAGAGTGACCGGTTCCTGCTCGTTGATAAGGTAGCAGGAACCATTGAAGGGCCCAAGAATGCAGCCTTGCCCAAGGGATGATGCCAATATAGGAAATCATCTTCCCGAGAAGTCTGGAAAGATGAGACAAAGAAACTGTGCGTTGGCCTCAAATCTGAAGGATCATCTCATTGAGGCTTTCTCCTCGATCTGTGGAGAGGGAAACCTTGCAAAGAGACGTAACGATGATTGTGCCCAAATGGAATAACCTGGTTGTGTGAGAGAGATGACTTTTCTTGAAGTTGATTGAAAAGCCGTGGTCCTGAAGAAACTGCAATGTAGTGCAGAGGTCTCGCTGTGCTGACCGGAGCGACATCGACTGAATCAAGATGTCCTCCAGGTAACATTGAAGTCTCAGGAACTGACCGAAGTGAAGCTACCAAAGCCGCCAGCACCTTGGTGAAGACTCTGGGAGTCAATGAAAGCCCGAAGGGAAGGGCCCGGTACTGAAAATGCTCATTCTGGTAACAAAAATGAAGAAACTGGCGGTGATGGTGCCAGATGGGGATATGGAGGTAAGCCGCTGTGAGGTCAACAGAAGAGAGGAGGTCACCCTCCTGAACGCTCTCTAGGATTGAATGCAATGTCTGCATTTTAAAACACCTATATGGGATAAACTTGTTCAAAAACTTGAGGTCCAGAATGGCTCACCACCCCCACCCACCCCAATGCCTTGGGGACCATGAAGAGCCTAGAGTAAAACCCAAGGCCTCGTTGGTCTGCTGGGACCAGTTGTATGGCCCTTATGTCCACAAGGTGTTGAATGGCCGATTCCACAAGGGCCCATTTGGCACTAGCCCGAGAAATGGGACATCTCACAAAAAAAAACATGGGGGCGGGCAAGAGGAATTCCAATTGCAGACCCAACCTCACCATACTAAGTACCCAGGCATCTGATGTAGACTCCTCCCATCTGGAGGCAAAGAATGCCAAACAGCCTCTGTTGCAGGGGGGGAGAATGGGCATTTATTTGGAGTGCCAGAAGGAATGGCCTCCTCCTCCTCAAAAGGGCCATTTACCTGTAGGTTGTTGCTGCCTGCCCACCACCACTGGTCGTTGTTCCTGGCGCTAAGGGAACACCCTCTGGTTACGGGAGAAGCGAGATGTGGACTCAGACCAAAAGGAGGAGGGATGGAAATACAGAGTTGGATGATAATCTGCCCTCTTTTCTGTTGAAGAGAGGACCTTTCTCTTTCCCTGGTCTCAACCAGGTACGGGTCCAAGGCCTCTCCAAAGAGCTTCTCTCCAGCGTAAGGAGCCGATGCCAACTTCCATTTTCGGCAGGAGTCAGACTGCCAATTTCGCAGCCAGAGAAGCTGTCTCGCAGTCACCGAGGAGGCCATGGCTCTAGAGGCAAACTTGGCAGAATTTAAAGTGGCGTCTGCCATAAATTCAGCCGCTGCAATAATCTTTTTTGTTTCCAATTTTTTTTATTTCAATCTGCATATGCACAACAATACATTAATAGTGTGGCATCAATATATCATACATTTTAGTATAAGCAAAATTAATAATATCAATCATATCTTTCAATGCATATATTTCACATTAATTCATAATCCTTCAATGCTTATTTTCAACCTTTCAAAACTCTCTCCAAATGCCTACCACCATATCAGTTAAACATACCTAATAATTCCATTATTCAATTTTCTCCCTGCTTTTATTTTTTAAAATAAAAAATTCTCATTTGGCAAGTGGTGTGGTTCCAGGTTTCACATCTCAATACAAACATGACCATAGTTACCTGTTCATTATATTTGTTTAGGTTATATTGCATCATCCTTATTATTGTTAAATATTAAGCTTATCTTATCCAGTTCCAATTCATGTTATATTAATACATTCTCATATCTTATTTTACAGTGTTATCTAAAATTCTCATCTCATTTCTGTTGTCATTTCTCATATTACTTTTTTCTGTCACATTTGTCATTTTATCAATCCTTATCTGTAAATATAATTGTCCCCTCTGGTTAATAATTCGAGCTAACCACCTTCATTCTACCTTAATATCAATCTCCCTATCTAGTATATAACACAAATATATATATATTTATCAGATTCCACATTATATTTTCTCAAACACCTTATGAATCATCTATACATTACAAAATACTATTTTCAATATATTCTTATATATCACAACATATTACCTTGCAGAATCTCCTTCCTTATCCTTTTTTTTTCATCCATTATCTCTCACTCTTTGGACAACGTACTTTCTTTTCATCCTTGTTTGTTTCCTATTCCTCTTTGTTTTCTGGTCCTTTCTCTTAATTCCCTTTTTTCCCATTCTTATTCCCCTTCATTTCTCATTCCAGTTATTAAACTTTTCTCTCTCACTCTTTTGATTTTTCTTTTGCCCTTCCTTTTTCTCCTTTTTCCCACTCCCTTTATCTATTTTCCGAACCATTCACCCTTTTATCATCCCATCAGACCACAAATTTTTAATTCTAATTCCTTTTTGCCCCTGCTTAAATAATAGTTGTTTGTTTTGTCCTTCAATGTTGGCTTCTTCTTTATTGAACTCCTCCCCCTCTGGTTTATTTTGTTCTTGTGTATGCTGAGTCACCATTTCTAATTTCTGTAGTACATAATTGCACATTACAAGTTTAATTTTTATCATGTCCCTTATATCTTGCAAATCCAATCTTGACTCTTGTAAATCCAATCTTATATCAACAAATAGTTTCTCCATTGTATCTTCTCCTTTTTTCCTTTTCTTTCCTCTTCCTTAATAGTTAAAATCCTCTTCTTTAATAGATATATTCAATCCCAGAGTCCAGGATATTATTTCAGCCAATATCTTTTGAATTTATTTTCAACAATCCATACTCTTGAGTCTTTGTTCAGATGGTTCTAGAACAGGGATGGGCAAACTTTTTGGCTCGGGGGCCGCATTGACTTTTAAAATTTGACAGACGGGCCAGGTCAGCACAAGATACGATACATATAAAAAACTGCATTTGTTAACAGTACATATCAAACATAAACAGAAAAAAAGCATTAAACTTCGCTCTCTTTTGCTCCAGTTAGGTGCTCCCAGCATGCACAAGGAGCATGAAGGGAGGCAACAAGGGCATGTGATGGGTCCCTTCACGGTCCCCTCCCAGGTGACAGCCAGGGCTTTGGCACTTACTTTTTTCCTGAGAGATGTGGTGTCTGCCTCTCTTCATACTCCTTGTGGAGGGACACACATGCCCCGTCACCCCTGCTGCCACTACATTTGCTCGGCTTCTTCCACGGGGGCACTCTTAAAGTTGACCAATAAGTGGTCCCGGAACATCCGCCCACTTGCCCAGCACCTGCCCTCCTGGAGCACACTTTCTTCCTTCTCCTGGAGAACGTGCCTCTTCCAGCCTGGCTAGCCAGAAGGTGACCACATGTCCTGGGGCTTGTCGCAAGATGCCTGCAGAATGCTCTGTTCTTTGTGTCAGGCCCAGCAAGTCCGAGCAGCCGGCGCATAGAACAGGGTGGTGCCGGACCGTTGGAGAAGCGGAGCAAAGTCGGAGATTAGCAGCTGCCTCTTTCGGGGCAGAAAGCTTTCCCCAACCAGCCGGCTGGTCTCCTCCTCCTTGGCCACACAGAACAAACAGACAGAGAAGGAGGAGAGCAGCTGGCCAGTTGGGGGAGGCTTCTTCTGCTGCGAAAGAGGCGGCTAATGATCTCCAGCTCCGCTCTGCTTCTCCAACATCCGGCGCCACCCTATTCTGTGCGCCGGCTGCTCGGACTTGCTGGGCCTGACACAGAACAGGGCGACACCAGATGTTGGAGAAGCAGAACGGAGCCGGAGATCATTAGCCGCCTCTTTCGCAGCACAAGAACAGGGTGGTGCCGGACCATT
>NW_020769556.1:121464-135413 GCF_900518735.1 Pseudonaja textilis
CTATGCAAAGCTATACAAGGACCCACAGAATAAAATATATTACCACACTCCAGTTCTTTGAAAAGTCTTGTGCATTTGTTCTTCCTTTCCAACTTAGGAGCCAGCTGATGGGAGGGTGAGGAGATGGGCTGACTGAAAAAGGGAGACCTATTTTTTTTGTATTCTTTTTTCTGTTGTGTGAACAGTGTGGTACCAGGGTGTCTTACATTTTAAAACAAATATGACAATATTGTTCATATTCAATACAGTTGACAATCTTACAAATTTTCATATTAATACACATATCTTCTTTGATTATTCACCATTTCAGTATTTTATTTTTATGTCAATCTCCATATTCTAAATATCCCTCTTTTTCTACAGGTAGAATATTATTAATTATATTTGTAGTGTTTAACAGATTTATGTGATTCCAATAATAATTCACCAATTTATATTGAGTTATAATATTCCATTATTTATCCCCTTTCTAATTTTTAATTTTGCCACTATTATGTTTAAAAAATATCCCCTTTCTAATCACATTTTACAACTTATTTAATACAGATAAAATAATCATCATATTTACGTTTGACAAGTTATATAATTCTAATAATAATACAGTTGTTTTTGTCAAGTTGTAATATTTCATTCTCTTATTCAATGTTTTAATATGTTATTTTTATATCAATCAAATTCTACATAACATTCTTATCTGCAAATAGAATGTTAATATTCATATTTATTACGTTCATCAATCTTATATTATTAATAATGCATTTATTTATGTTAAATTATATTCTTATTTGATTATTCAATGCATCATATTCAAAGTTACCCTCATTGAAATTCTATAGTCCCTTGTTATTAATTCACCTTATAATGTAAAAGTATCTATTCCATTAATCCCCCTTTCTCTAACTTCTAGCCCCTTTTTATTATCTATCTCTGTTTTGCCTTAAAGCTATAATTATTCATTTTTTGTCTCCTGTATTCCTCTCTTGGATCTTTAGGACTATCTGTTACCACTTCTTGGCCCATCCTCTTTAACATTTCTCCCTTGCCCATTTCTATTGCCTTATTTTCAAGTTGTCTACTCTTACCCCTGTATCATTCCTAAAAAACCCTCCCTGCAATTCCAATTCATGTTTAACTTCCCGCAAAATAATCTCCCCTTGATTTATATCATCATTGTCATTTCTCTCTTTTTTTTTCCTTCTTGTCATTTGTTGCTTTGTCTTTTCTGTTTCTTCAGCTGCTTTTTTGGTTAATACTGTGGACATAATATATTTAGATTTCAGCAAGGCATTTGACAAAGTAGACCACAACCTACTTCTTAGTAAGCTAGAAAAAGGTGGAATAGATAGCACCACCACTAGATGGACTTGCAACTGGCTGACAAACTGTACTCAACGAGTAGTCCTTAATGGGTCTAAGTCTACACGAAGGGAAGTAAACAGTGGGGTGCCACAAGGTTCTGTCTTAGGTCCAGTACCCTTCAATATCTTCATTAATGACTTAGATGAGGGAATAGAAGGGGAACTTACCAAAGTTCTAACACCCAAGAATGGATCTTGACAGACTAGAACACTGGGCCGTATCTAACAAAATGAAATTCAATGTAGAGAAAAGTAAAGTCCTACACTTAGGCAAGAAAAACCAAAAGTACACATATAGACTGGGTGAAACCAGGCTCAATAGCAGTAACTGTGAGAGGGATCTTGGAGTCTTAGTGGACAACCAGCTAAATATAAGCCAGGAGTGTGCAGTGACAGCCAAAAATGCTAATGCAATCCTAAATTGTATTAACAGAGGGATACAGTCGAGATCAAGTGAGGTACTAATACCACTTTATAAAGCCTTAGTAAGACCACACCTAGAGTACTGCATCCAGTTTTGTTCACCACATTATAAAAAAGAAGAATGAACAATGAATGGTTGCAGGAACTGGGCTTGGCTAGTCCAGTAAAGAGAAGGACCAGAGGAGGCATGATAGCAGTCTTCCAATATTTGAGGGGCTGCCACAGAGAGAAAAGGGCCAAGCTATTTTCTAAAGCACCTGTAGGCCAGACAAGGAATAATGGATGGAAACTAAACAAGGAGAGATTTAACCTGGAAATAAGGAGGAAATTTCTGACAGTGAGAACAATCAGCCAATGGAACAGCTTGCCCTCGGAAGTTGTGGGAGTGCCATCACTTGAGACTTTGAAGACGAGATTGGACTGCCATTTGTCAGAAATGGTGTAGGGTCTCCCGCTTGTGCGGGGGGTTGGACTAGATGACCTACAAGGTCCCTTCCAACTCTGATTATCTGTTATATTTATTTATTAACTCCTCCTCTTCCTGGATATCCTGTTTTCTGTTTATCATTTGTGCCTTAGTTTGCAGCTCGTTTATGCTCTGTATTTTGTTCATGTTAGAGTTTATTGAAGAAATCAAATCCAGAAAGCACACACAGATGACTGATTCAGCAGGATTCAATAATTTCTTTATATACACAATAAAATATGAGTAAAATGTACAATACCAATAGTAGATTCCAAAGTAACACAAGCAAAACACAAGCAGCAGCTTCAGAGCTCAGAGCAGATTAGTTTCCGTTCTCAGCACAGCACTTTGAGCTGCAGTGCCATGCCCAGGCTGTTTCAGTTTCAGTTTCTAATTCAGCTCTCATTGGCTGACCTTGTTACCATGTGTCTGCCAGTTCATGAATATTCTGACAGTTCAAAATTTCCTCACATCTCCTTATCAAAGTATCCTTCATATCCTGAATTTCTGATGCAATTTCTTCCCAAAGTCCAATCAACTTTGTTTTTATTTGTTTTATTTCTTTTTGTCCAATAATCCAACAATCTTTTATTCAAACTAAAACTACTTCTCAAACAATTCAATGTTCAATGTCCAGGAGTCTTTATATCCTCCGGTTAATCAGTCTGTTTTTCTGAATAATCCAAAAGTCGGACCTTTATAGAACCTCCTGCCAATTCAGTCTATATTGAAACTTTCAGGGGACTTTTTAATAATTAAGTTTTTCTTATTCTCTCTTTAAAATCTCCAAAAGACAAGCCTTTCCTGTATTTTGAGAATATATTGTGCCTTCCTTTGACAGCAGGTGGCGCTCTAACATCAGTTTTCACTTTATCTTATCTTCCAAATTCTTCAAAATATTAATATAAAATTTGCTGTTTATGTAAATGGCTCCAGCATTTTACAATGCCTATCCAAAGCCAACATCTGTCCAATTTAAAGTTCCAAATTTTCTGTGTTTTTAGCAGATTTTGTATTTTCATTCTTACTCTCCCATTTTAAAACCTTAAATTTTTAAACGTTAAAATACAATGTTAGGTTGCTGCCACTTTTAACAATAATTTTGAGTCTCTCTTTTTCTAGGTCTTCTTTTTTGGGGGTTACACTTTAAATGCAAAGGATTTTTCTCACCCAGTCCCACACACTGTTCACCAGCTCCACTCCAGCACTCTTCTTAGATTGAAGCTGTCTCCAGCTGTGTGGCAGCCATTTGGCTGCCTCATCTTGCCATGGCTCAGAGGGCTTAGAAAGCCCTGGGGCTCTACAGGGGAGTAGCATTTTCCCCTGGAACCTTGCAGGACGTCCCCCTTTGGCTTCACCACCCCTCCAGAGTGGCTTAGGGAGCCCACGATCTAGGAGAAGCCAGAGCAGGGACGGAGAGCTCCGTTCCCTTGTGACTGGTGTCACTGTGATGTCACTTCCAGAACAAAGGAAGACCTATTGAGGCTTTGCTTCTCATAAGGATAAAGATGACATAAAAGATGGTGATAAAGACTCTTAGAACAATACTCTGAGGTACTCTAAAGTTGCATACTACAAGATTAAGAACATAAGTTGTGCCCTTCTGGATCAGACCTGAAGGTCATCTAGTCCAGTAGTCTGTTTGGACAGTGGTCAGACAGAAGGAAACCCACTACTCTCCCAGTAGATGCTCTTCAAGGGCAGTCATACTGTCATAAAAGCTAATAGCCTGTCAACTATCCCATTTGGCACATCCAAAAAAAGAAACACCTGGCACGTAGCAACTACCAAGAGTAAACCTTTATTGAATGATCCATTTAGGCACAGCAGGAGCAAAGTCAGCTCTGAAATTTTCCTGCAAAAACCCACATCGGTAAATCCCCCTTTTCACCCCTGGGCCACGCACAATTCATTGTCCACCAATTACACTCAGTAGTTTGGGGAAAATATTCTGCACCAGCTGGTAGCTCCAAGAACTTGGCCTTGGTGGTTATCTCTTCTCCAGCAGCAAAAGGCTTGCATGCTGCAAGACTACAGTAACCACATTTGTGATCCGGATAATCTGGAAGGGTCTATGTACTTTGGGCCCAACTTCTTACAAGGCTGCCTCAAGTTAAGGAACTTGGTAGACAGGTATATTTTATCCCCCACCTTGAACTCCCCCTGTGGGGTCTTTCCTTGTCCATCTGCCTCTTCTGCATTTCCCTAGCTTTTTGTAATGCCTTGTGCACCACCATCCATGTTTCCTTTAATGTTTCCATCCATTCAGCCAAGGAAGCGGAGGATGGCTGCCCCGTGGGATTTCTGGCATGGGCTCAAACTCTACTCCACTAGCTACCCGGAAAGGGGTAAACCCTGTACTACTATGCATGGAATTATTGTATGCCACTTCTGCAAAAGGTAGCAGTTCAGCCCAATTGGTCTGTTGGTAGTTGACAAAACATCTCAGGTACTGCTCCAAAACTGAGTTCATACATTCACAGGCTCCATTGGTACTAGGATGATAGGTGGAGCTAAGGCCCTGTGAGGAGCCAATCCAGTTGAGGAATTCCTGCTAAAATCTTGACGTGGTCCAAGATTATGTGTTTTGGGACTCCATGCAGCCAATAGATATGCTGCAGGAACATCTTCACCAGGGGCTGGGTGGAGGGAATCTCTAGGCATGCTACAAAATGTGCCTGCTTGGAAAATAAGTCAGAGGTGGTTCAGATCAGAGGTCACCAACCAGTGGTCCATGAGAAAATTTTGGTGGTCCACAGTGCACCTGGGTGGAGGAGCTGCTCTGGGATGACCAATGGGCCAGTCCTGTGACTAGAGCTCTGGAATATGGGATGGGCCATGCAGCTCGTAGTGGGGCTGGAAATCTCCACCATAGAAGGAGGTATGTGCAACTTGCAACTTTGCAGGTGGTGCAATGTGCAAGGAGTAGCGCAGCCCTCACCGGCCAGAATGAGGTAATGGTGCTGTTGCAGAAAAGGGGGTGGGGTGGTGGTGCAGGTTGGCCCAAGCAATGGATGTCAGCAACCTGCAGCTCTTTCATCCCCATGCTGTGGCTTCCTGTCGGCTGAACCCACCAGTGGCTGGCCTCGCTCCTCACCTGGCCTGAGAAAGGAAGGTGGGGGGATGGAGATTTGCTCCATATTCCAGAGCGGGAGCGAAACTTCATCTCTTGCTGGGTCTTGTGGGCGTTTCTTCCGGCCCTTGTTGGTGCTGAGCAACTGGGAGACGCGCAACTTCCTCTCTGCCCCAAGACACTGGCTGGCCCGGCTGAGAGATGAGAGAGAGAGAGAGAGATGAGAGAGAGATGAAAGAGAAAGATACAGAGATGAGAAAGAGATACAGAGAGACATGAGAGAGAGATGAGAGAGAAAATGAGATGAGAGATCCCACTGTTTTGTTTTCTGTGGGAAATGGGTCCAAATGGATCTTTGAGTGTTTAAGGTTGCAGAAACAGGCAGCCAAGCTAAATGCCTGAAGGACCCCATCCTGTCATTGGGAGTCCAGGCACTTCAAGCGGCGTGCTAGATTCATATTTGTGGTCCTCAGGATTTAAAATTATGAATTTAGTGGTCCCTGAGGTCTGAAAGGTTGGTGACCCCTGGTTCAGATTACAGTATTTCTTGCACTTTCCAGCAAGTCTACAATAAAGTCCATAGAAATCTCTTCCCAGGGCTTCATTCGATTGTCCACTGGCTGCAATAGACTGGGGGGCTTCCCAGGTAGCTGTTTCACACAGGGCAGCTGGCTATATATGCCTGTATGTCTTTTTTCATCTTTGGCCACCAGAACTGCCTGTTCACTAAGTGAAGAGTTTTTACGAACCCAAAATGTTCTGCTGCCTTTGTATCATAACTCCTCTGCAAAATCAAGGTCTGTTGGCTGGGAAATATAATTTTGTCCCTTTCCACTCCAACCTGTCATGCCCCTGTCGGAATCTGACTTGGAGGAGGAAGCCGAATGGGGGGAGTGTGGCTCTGTTGGCTGTGGAAGAAACTGGGGAAAGGCAAAGTCCAGCTGGGCAGAAGTAGGGAGAGGTAGAACAAAGGAGAGGGAATTCAGAGGAAGAACCAGGCCTACCCCCTCTTCATCCTAGGGCATGCAGGGAAGAAAAGAGCAACGTGGGTTTCATGGCTTACAGAGGAGGAAAGGGACCTGATTCCCTTCATTAGCAGCAGCTGGGAACACAGTAGACTTCAACTCCCAGAATTCCTGAGCTAACATGACTGGAGGAGGAATTCTGGGAGTTGAAGTCCACAGGTCTTAAAGCTGTCAAATTTGAAGGCCCCTGATGTATATTAATATATCAAGACCAAGACCACCAAGATCTCTTAGTATAAATGCTCATGTAGGACTTCATTTATTAGTTGCATGAATACGGCAGGAACCTCCTGCAGCCCAAAGGGCATTAATCGGAACTGGTAGCAGCCTATGGGCAATTGAATTCGGTTTTCCACTCATCCCCCTCTTTAATCCTCACTCGATAGTACACCTCCCTCAAGTCCAGTTTAGTGAAGACTTTCCCCTTTGCCAAATACCCCAGCACAGCGGTCGCCAACCAGTGGGCCGCGGCCCAATGGTGGGCCGTGAGAAAATTTTGGTGGGCCGCAGAAAAATCTCACCCCCAGAGCATCCCCACAAAGCAATTAATCCAGGCTGCGCAGAAACACAAGGCTGTGAGGCCCACTGGCCTGCAGGAACCCTCCCCGCCCACTCACTCCTTACCTGGTAAACTTGCCTGATAAATTGCTATTTTCCTTTTTCTGACCATCATCTGTACTGCTGTGCCTGGAGATTTAGATTAGCTAGGAAGCAGGAAATGGTTGGATTTCTTGCTTTCTAGCTAGTCTTTAGATCTTTGGCTCAGCACAGCCGAACCTCCCTTAGGACTGAAGGTTTGCTTGCAAGCAAATTCAGTGCAGACTCACGGCAAGCAAATTTGAGAGACTGAGCTAGCCGATGGCAGATAGATAGATAGATCACTGAATGATTCTGTGAGCAACTCAATCTGCCTGCTTTGCCTGATTTTGGGTAAAAGTTGCTCATTTTTATAAAATCAATATTTACATGCATGGTGTGTTGTGAGTTAATTTTGTAAGTTTGCTAGCAAATTTTCTGTGACAGACTGAGCTAGCCAATGGGAGATAGATAGATCTCTGAATGAATCTGTGATTCTGTGAGCAACTCAATCTGCCTGCTTTGCCTGATTTTGGGTAAAAGTTTCTCTTTTTTATAAAAAATTCAATATTTATATAAATATTTATAATATTTACATACAAGCCATGCCCAGCCAGTCACATGACCATCAAGCCACACCCACAAATTAGGCCACACCCACAGAAACAGTTAGTGGTCCCTGAGGTCCAAAAGGTTGGTGACCCCTGCCCCAGCATGTTCCTCATTAGGGAGAGCGGGTACGTATTCTCCACACATATGCAGTTTAGCCCTCTGTAATCCACAGATAGCCTAAGGGACACGTCCTTTTCCTTGAATAGCACTGGAGCCGCCATCCTTGGTTTTGCTGACTGGATGAATCCCCTCACTAAGTTATTGTCAGTGAACTCTCAGAGCTCATCCATCTCTTGGGTCACGTAGTACATTTTCGCCTTCAGTAATTTGGCTCCTGGCACGATCTCTATCACGCAGTCAGCGAGTCAGTAAGGTGGGAGCACATCTGATTCCTTCTCGCTGAAAGCCTCAGCTAGGTCACAACACTCTGCTAGAATCAGTGGCTGTAACCCATCATCTCCTCTTAGTGTATTCACGGTTTCTGCTTTCACTTTTCTAACTGAAGGCTTGTGGCCAGCTCTCTGTGCTCTCCCTAGCTCTTGCCAATTAGCAGCTTTTCTCTGCATCCTCCACTTTTCCTTGTTTCAGCTCACAGAGGGGTTCCACTTTTTCCACCACACCAGTCCTAGGACCATGGGCTCAGTCATCCTGGGGACTACAGTAAATCTAAGTCTACGAGGGTCCCTGCTTAGGCTCAGGCAGGCAGGTATCTGGCACACCCTGTTATCAACCCATCCAACTGAGAAAACACATTGGATCACTTTAATTTTCTCAGTCTCAATCCCAGTCCCTCCACCACCTGGGGGCTGACTATGTACCAGGTGCACCCCAAGTCCAGCAATGCTATGATGGTTCCCCTCACCCCCAAGGAGGACACCATGATCCCGACCCTAACTGTCATAGGGGTGATGGTGCCACTTACCATCAGGTGTTCAGAGTTCCTTCTTCCTCATTGGACTGGGGAGAGAACTCGACCTGCTGCCCTATGCATGCCTTTTTCAGCTTTGCAGTGGGCCTCTTTTGGGGGGCTGACTGGCAGGTGGAGGAGCAGACACTGGCTGCGGTGCGAGGCACTTGGCTGCTTGATGGCCCTCATTCCCACAGCAGAAACAGGCTTCGTGGTTCTGGTGAGTTTTGGCAAGGGTTTTGCCCCCTCTGGGACCAGGCCATCACTTGGGCGTTCTGCAGGGTCGACTCTCTGCGCCGTGCTCTTGGTACTCCATCAGGTTGATCTCTACCTCTCTGTGATGACCCAGGGCACAATACAAAGAATCACACAAACAGCTGGCAGTTCAAACCGCCCCTTTATTGCTCCAAAGTTGCCCAAATTTTCCCACGTTTCTGGCAAGTCTTGAGCAGAATGATAACAAAACCCCACTCAAACCTCAAGCAGCTTCTGGCTGCAATTAGTCCTGCTCAGTGCTGTCTGCACCAAGGCTGCTCAGCAATAAATCCAAAGGTATTTGGCAAATCAAGGTCAAATCAAGGAGTTCAAGAACAAAAGATCCAGGTAATTCATCCAGAACACCCACAGGAATGCAAGGACTCTTGGCCAGTTTAAACATCAGCACAGTGGAGTGCTCCATCTCCACTTGCTGAGCCTTTGGATCAGGAGGGGGTGGTTCTAGCTCCTCGCCTGAGCTCTGTCCCTCATGTTCCTCCTGCCTCTGTTCCTCCCTTCCTGCAGGCCTTACTACTTCAGAAAAACCTTGCCTGGACTGACTCTGCCCTTCCCCAGTTTCCTCCAAGGCCAACAGAGCCACCTGCTCCATGTCTGGCATTTCTTGTTCCAGCTCATCTTCCCCCGCAGATTCAGACTCTGACAGGGGCATGACACTTGCTGGCCACTTGGAACAATGCTTGTAGGTTATGCAGCACCCTTCGAGGTATGCAGTTTGGGTATAGCTCTTGGTTTAGCCCTTCCTAGAAGTAGGAAACCAGCATACACTTGGTCCAGTCCCTCAAGTGTCTAGCTAGGCTTGGATGTACTCACCGGTCACTTTCCCTGCTTAAGGGTGCAGATATGGGATTCGGTGAGATTGTAGATTGTAGATTGCCAAGCTCTGGTACCCTGCTATTGTGCAGGGACACTAGCCATCCAGCAGCACCACCTTCCAGGTTGGACGCCACTGCATGAATCTGGTCTGCATTGTTTGGATACATCCCCCCATAGTGCTCCATGTGGAACTATGTCTCGGCCAAGAAGTGGGCCAGCTTGTCCGGATCCCCATGGAAACGGACTGTCAGAAGGCAGTGGCCATTTGTCTCTTATCACAAGGTGGTAGGGCTGCTGTTGCCACCAGTGGAAGAGGTACCTCAGTTGCTGGGGCCACAGGGGCCACTTGTTGAGGTATTCCCCGTTAGGAGAATGAGTGCACTCGGAAACGTAGTGAGAGTGGTAATGAATAACACACAACCAGCATACAGATACACTGAATAGTAAAATGTAGGTTTTACTTCCAGTAAAAGGGTAAACAAAGTCCAACAAACAGTCCAAATTATACACAGTTAAAGCAGTAAGTATCAGTCCAGGGATAATCCAAAAATGAAGTCAAGTATCAAACAAAGTTCAGTAAATGGAGTTTGCTAACAGTTGCAAAACTCACAGCAATCCGAGCAGAATGACAATCAGGCAATACGGCAAAACAGGAAATGCAAGGAGAAAGAAACCAGGTTTCTGGATCCATCTTATGGCCATTGGAGGAACCTCAGCCAATCACACTTACAGCATTCTCTTAAAGATACAGTATTAAATTACTATCCTGGTTTATATATTGCCAACCCAACTGTTAGGTGACTCATTCCTAACACCACTCACTGCCATGCCAGTGGAGAGATGGCAGAGCCCGCTGCCACTGCTTCTTGTGCTGGGGATCCATTCATCCCAGCAGGTGCCGACACCACCGGCTGCAGGAGGGGTGGAAACGGTTAGTGATTTCACTCCCCCTGTCCCAGCCACCACCATCGCAGCACCTGGTGATGCCGCTTCTTTGATCTCTAGCCCGCCAAGTTTTTCCCCCAGTTGCTTCACCAATGGCCTGCGTGTGGCTGCTGGAAATCTGTACTTGATCGGCTTGGCCCACTTGCCTGGCTGCTTCACCTGCCCACTCGGATCATGTTGGCTCCCAAGGGGATTAGAGGGTCCTGAGTTTCCGCCACCTTCCCCATGTCTGCTGCCCAGCAGGTCTTCGGTCCCTGGTAGGGGGAATCTTTCAGCTGCTCCCTTAAGCTTGTTGGCTGTGGCTCCAGCTTCTCGGCTCTCTGTTTGGGATGTGTGCCCACCAGTTGTGCCCCTATCCCGGTCTGCAACACTGCTGGGTCTTCTCAAGCCAAGGTTTCTCCCAATCTCTTCTGCTCCAACTACTTGTCTATCTCTGACATCTCTGTGTTTCTGACCTCCTGGTGGGGTCCAGGTAGACACTATTGTGAGAGCTGACTTAATGTCAACTGTCCCATTTGGCACATCCAAAAAAAGAAACTCCTGGCACATAGCAACTACCAAGAGTAAAATTTTATTGAATGATCAGTTTAGGCACAGCAGGAGCAAAGTCAGCTCTGAGGTTTTCCCATGAAAACCCACATAGGTAAATCCCCCTTTTCACCCCTGGACCACCCACAATTCATTGTCCACCAATTACACTCAGTACTTTTGTTTTGGGAAAACATTCTGCACCAGCTGGTAGCTCTTAGAACTTGGCCTTGGTGGCTATCTCCTCTCTGGTGGCAGAAGGCTCTCATGCATTCCTTAGCCTCCCCCCACCCTAGGAATTTACCCCCCCCCATTTCTGTTGGGTAAACTGCGAGCTGGAAGTTGATGCAGGCAATGAAGAAAGCAAGTCAGCTTTGACATAGCCATTGATCTCCATGACTGCCATAAATTGGTCCAACCAAGCTGGTAGTCAGCACTACATCTCATGGTAGTGACTTATAAAGTTTAATTACAGGTGGTATAAAAATATTTTTGTTGATTCAATATCATTGGGTGATGTAGGATCTCAGATTCTTGCCTGATTGGAGCATCAAAGCGAAAATAATTGAACAAATCAGGATGCTGAAAAGACTTAAGAGATTATATAGTTATTATGAGTTCCTCATCTCCATATTGGAACACCAAGGGGACATAATGATCACTCTATATACTAAATGCAAACTTTATTGATATGTCTTGGAATTAATATTTGCTTTAAATACAGCTTAGTTTTTCATCCAGAGATTGTTTTACTTGAGATAAGGTTGCTGGAAGCAGAAACAGACTTTTGTAGAATAGCTTTGATAACAAGGTGTAATATATCCAAAAAGCACAACAACTTGTGGTAAACTCAGTAGAGTTGTGACAGTATTAATGGAAACGGCATTCTCCTCTTACCTGTGATTGTATGCCTGCAGAATCCAGCCATTCCAATGAAGAAGCTACAAGACATTCAAAGAGCTATGGAGTTGCTCTCAGCCTGTCAGGGCCCAGCAAAGAATATTGATGAAGCAACCAAATGTAAATACCAGTTTTGGGACACGCAGCCTGTAGCCAAGCTTAGTAAGTTTATTGCTGGTGACTAGTTTTAAAAAGTACAGATTCCTTGTTTATTGGGGAGTGGGTGTTGTATTTTTAAAAATGTACAGTTTACAGATCACAAAACATTCACTCCACTGTTATATTGCTTTCTAACATTGTTTCAATCTCTTTAGTTATCTGGGATAGATTAGCATTCTGTAAATACTGTTTAACTCTTTCCTCATCAATATTCTCTTGTGTGTATAGTTTCCCATAATAGTCTCGTATGATTTCCTTCTTCTCTTTACTACCATAGCAAACTTGGCCTTGGTCATCTATTAATTGCAATATTTTCCTTGATTCTTTCTCCTTTCTCAATTTATATGCTAACCATCTACCTGGTTTATTTGCATCTTCAAAATAGTTCTGTTTCACGCCTCTGATTTTCTGTGCTAATTCTTCTTTTTCCATTAATCCCATTTTATGTTTAATTATATCCATTTTTAACTTAATGTCCTTTTTCTGTGGCATTTTCTGTAGCTCTTTTTCAAGTCCTTTATACTCATCCTCTAATGCCTTAGAGGCTAGTCTTTTCATGGTATTTCTTTTCTTTGTATAGTCTATTATCAAGCCTCTGGCATATGCCTTCATTGTATCCCATACATTCTGCATTGATGTATCTTCTTTTTTGTTTTCTCTAAAGAAGAAAGCCAGTTCTTTCTCCATCCACTGTGTGAAGTCTTTTTCCTTTAATATAGTATTATTTAACATCCATCTAGATCTTTTTCTTTGTCCTTTCCATTTAGTTGTCATTGGATTGTGATCTGCCCAAGTACTTGTTTCAATATTTATTTCTTGAATATTAGCGAACAATTCTGTTGACATCCATATCATATCTATTCTGGACCATGATAAATGTCTATTTGAGTAGAAGGTGTATTGTTTAGTTTTAGCATTTCTTTCTCTCCATGTAGGAAGGAAATCATACGAGACTATTATGGGAAACTATACACACAAGAGAATATTGATGAGGAAAGAGTTAAACAGTATTTACAGAATGCTAATTTACCCCAGATACCTAAAGAGATTGAAACAATGTTAGAAAGCAATATAACAATGATGGAGTTAACTGAAGCACCCAAGAAGCAAAATAATGGAAAGGCACCAGGCCCAGATGGACCTCCGGCAGAATTTTATAAAACATTATAAGAATCGCTGAACCTTCCATTGCTAGAAGTTATGAATGAAGTTATGTTCAAGAAGAGGATACCTAAATCATGGTCAGAAGCTTATATTACACTTGTCCCAAAAGAGGAGGCCGATCCATTACAAATCAAGAACTATAGACCTATTTCCTTACTAAACGCAGATTATAATTTTTTTGCTTCAATATTGGCAGAAAGACTTAAAAAATAGTTAAATAATTTTATCCATTCTGATCAAAACGGATTTCTGCCAAAGAGACAAATTAAAGACAATATGAGAGTAATCTTGGACACTTTGGAATACTATGACGCACACCCTGAAAAACAAATGGCTTTGATATCCTTAGATGCACAGAAGGCATTTGACAATGTGAATTGGCGATTCATGTTATTACAGCTGGAACAGATGGGCTTTGCAAAAAAATTTATTCAAGCAATAGAAGCTATATATCATAAGCAAACGGCAAAGGTAATTGTTATGTCCTGAGGACTCAAGGAGTTCTCACTCAGGTCCACTCACTTTGTGTGGGCGTTATTTCCCCATTCCCCATTGGTTGGTTCTCCCCAGCAGCCAGCTATAAAAGCAGGCTGCGGGGTCCAACTGGCTGCTGATTGCTGTGAGCCAGTTCCAGGCTTGGCAAGCACGGTCAGCCCTTTATTTGTAAAATAAAGTACTGTTGCACTCATGCTCTGGTTCAGCCTCTCATTGCTCAAACTTAACA
>NW_020769556.1:140413-167507 GCF_900518735.1 Pseudonaja textilis
TGTTGCACTCATGCTCTGGTTCAGCCTCTCATTGCTCAAACTTAACAGTAATGATAAAGGGAGAACTGACAGACTCTATTGATATAAGAAAAGGAACAAGACAAGGGTGCCCACTATCACCTCTGTTTTTTGTGTTAACCTTGGAAGTGCTAAACAGAAATATTAGAGATGAAAAGAATATAAAAGGGATGAAAATTAAAAAGGAAGAATTTAAGTTGCAAGCATTGGCAGATGATCTGGTTTTCATTCTAGAAGACCAACTAGAAACAGCATCAAAATTGATAGAAAAGATAGAGACATATGGAAAGGTGGCTAGTTTGAAAATAAATAAAGATAAGACAAAGATCTTGACAAAGAATATGCTATCAAGACAAAAGGAAGAACTGGCAGACCTATTGAAAATCCAGGTTACAAATAAGATCAAATATTTGGGGATACACTTGACAGCAAGATGCAGTACATTAAAAGAGAATAATTATATCAAACTTAAGCAGCAGATAGCGCTAGATTTGGCGAAGTGGGAAAATTTACAACTGTCACTAATAGGAAGAATATGAACAATCAAGATGAATATATTACCCAGAATTTTATATTTGTTCCAAACAATTCCAATTAGGCTTGGAAAAGATTATTTTGAAGGTTTAAATAAAATTGTGTTGAAATATATATGGCAAGGTAAGAAAGCGAGAATAAAGTTAAAACTTTTGAAAGATGCTAGAATAAGAGGAGGATTTGGTTTGCCTAATTGGGAGTTGTATTACCAAGCTACAAATTTGATGTGGGTTAAGGAATGGACAACATTAAGAAATACTAGATTGTTGACACTAGAAGGACATGATCTGTTGTTGGGGTGGCATGCTTTTCTATGGTATAAAGGAACTAAAACACAGGGGTATTTTAGAAGACATTATATACGGGAGTCTCTGGTTAAACTGGGAGAAGACGAAAAGGCAATGTTATTTGAAAATTCCAGTCTGGCTATCGACTATTGAAGCATTTTCTTATCCTATAATATATAAAAAGGAACAGACAGTTAGATATGGTGAAATATTGAATGAAAAGGGTGAACTTAAATCTATACAATAATTAGAGGAACAAGGTATAAAGATGAATTGGTTTTCATATGCGCAAATACATTCAAGGTATGATAAAGATTCTAAAATGGAAGGTTTCTATGATAAATTGACTGGTTTAGATAAGATTTTGACAGGTACTGATGAAAAGGTGATTAAAAAATTATATGGATATTTGTTAGAAATTAAACTAGAAGAAGAACAAGTTAAAGAAACTATGATTGCTTGGGGGAAGAATTTTGTATATGGGATTGATTTAGAGAAATGGCAAAAATTGTGGTCTCAAAATTATAAAATGACAATGTCAATAGCATATAAAGAAAATTTGTATAAGATGTTTTACAGGTGGCTTTTTCCCCCGACAAGAATAGCAAGAATGTTCCAAGAACAAATCTGAAAAATGTTGGAAATGTCATCAGATACCTGGCTCATATTACCATATGTGGTGGACTTGTGCGGGTGCTAAAAAATATTGGACTAAAATCCACACGTGGTTGGAAAAAATGACAAAAAAGCATATAGATTTGAAACCAGAGATATTTTTATTGGGAATTTTACCTGAAATATATAATAAAGAATTGAAATACCTGATTGTAAATGTATTAACAGCGGCTAGCATTGTATTTACTAAAAATTGGAAAAATGAGAAAACCATCACAGGAGGAAATCATTAAGAAAATATTGAAATGTTCTGAAATGAGTAGATTGACATTTGAAATCAGAGAACAAGATGATAAACAATTTTATAAAATTTGGGATCTATTCTTTCAATGGTTAGACAATAAAATATAGTAATGAATTATGTAGATTCTTAGAAAATAATAAATATATAAAGATGTATTCTTTTCTTATTATATCTACAAGATGATTGTAGGATAGATTTGAGATGATAATATGAACTGTCATAAAACAGATTAAGTAAAATATGATTATTTCATAAAACATGAATGACTAAAAATATCGTCAAATGATTGATTAATGATATTAATCTATTTAATACTTGATTGAAAATACGAGAATATATACAATGTAATTGTAATTGAAGACTACAAAATGGAAGCGCAAAACAATTTGTAAACCAACCGGCACACTGTATGTATATATATGGAAGATGGCTTGATGTTTTTATGTTTTGTTTGTTTATGTTTGTTTTAAAAACCAATAAAAATTTTAAAAAAACATTCACTCCAGAGGCACAGATGAAACCATTCCTTTGTCAATGTATATCTTGGGTTTGAATACAAATTCTTTGGAATGATAAAACACAGAAGAATTAAAGATGTGATTTTCAAATGAGAAAAATAAGCTAGCAAAAAGTGTCAGGAGTAGCATGAAGACTAGTCATATTTGGAATCAAGACAAAATAATGGTTCCCAACCTATAGCCCAGGAATCAGTGATGTTCTGCAAGGGTATAAGGTGGTCTCTACTGTATACCAGATACCTCATGAAAATGTTTTTTTAATGGCCAAACTCATTCAGGTGGGGGCAGCAAAACCTTATGAGATCTGGTAGTCTTGAGATATTTGGAGATTTTAAATTTTTTTTTTAAGAAAATGAAATACCTTCCATTTTATTTGGTGTTATTATGAATATCATCTGGTTAAGACAGCTGTATTGTTGGTGCTCGCAGGTTTTGCTTTGCTAACCCTTCACTTATGTCTTTGTTCCAAAAGCTTTAGTTCAAACAGCAAAACTGTTCTCAAACATAAATAAGTAATTGCTTTTTATATTGCATCTAAAGTTTGGGAGGCTACATTGCATTGCAACTGCTCCTCCTCATAAAGTAGAAACATGCATTGTGGGTCAAGAGGTGACATCTGTGTACTGAATTGTTCCAGTTATACAGTATGTATGAAAGATAATGGGGTTATGCAGTTTGTCAAATGTCCTCCCAAATGTCTGCAATCACTTTAGAAAGAAGAGAAAGGCCAGTTTATATTTGTTTTATTACATTTTGAGTCTTCGGTTCTGTCCATCAGTTCTTCTTGCTATGTGACTGATAGCAGATGGACCAAGGCAATCATAGAATGGATTCCACATGATAACAAGCATCTACGAAAGAGACCTAAGATGAATCAACAATATCAGCAAGTATTGCGGGCCCAATTGGCAAAAGAAAGCTCAGAGCCGTATTGATTGGAAACATGTGGAAGAGGCCTTCATCCTGCAGTGGAGAGAAAATGGCTAAAATGATTATGATGATGATGAAGCTACAGTAGCTGCTCTGAGAATATGAGCATTGCTTAATTATACTGCATGTCAGGGGTATCAAACTCAAGGCCCATGGGCTGGATCTGGCCTGCGATGTGGGGCCGTCCTGGAAAATGAAAGGGGCTGGCCCGTGTCACTTTGGCCTAGTCCACCCCATCCTGACAGGTGCACATGCGAAAAGGAAGCATCAGGCCAGTGTTGCTTTGGCCTGGCCCACCCCATCCCAGCTGGTGCACATGCAAAAAGAAAGCATTGGGCGATGCTGGGCAGTGAGGCGAGTGGCCCAGCGAAGAGATGAAGAGGCTGTGTGTGCTCAGGCTAGGCGAAGAGGCTGGGCAGGGTGAGGCCAACAAGCTGCAGCTTTTGCCAGGCAGACTGTCTGCATGGCAACAGCTGCAGCTTGTTGGCCTCACCCTGCCCAGCCTCTTTGCCTAGCCTGCGCACACACAACCTCTTCAACTCTTCACTGGGCCTCTCGCCTCAGTGCCCCACCTGGTGTCTTTGCCATCTGGCCTGGTCTCTGTGCCATCCAGCCTCGTCTCTTCACCAAGCCTCGCCCCACGGTGGCACCAGCAGCAGTCTTGAGGTAAGCGGATGCCCCCTTGGGGAAGCGGGGCTGGGCTGGGGGATCCCAATGCTCGAGGGCTGGACTGGGTGCTTACCCTCTGCTGCCCAGGGCTCTGGAGTGAAAGTATAAAGCTCAAGGCCTTCCACTTTTCCTATATGAAAGGGACTAAAGTAGTATTTAATGCCAAGCTCTACTCTAGGGGAAAGACTATTGCTTATCTTATAGTAATAAGCTATTAATACGATTACATTGTGTTTCACTATTTTGTGGAATCTAAGTAGAGACTGGAAATTGTTTTTATTTACATAATAAGTTTTAGTTGAAATTATTAGGCCTGTTAGATTTTAATTTACAAAATTAGATGCAATTCACTGTTGTGGTAAAGAACAATGTGATTTGAATTGTATGTAGTGTAATTTTATATTATACATAAAATACTGCAATAGATGTTGTAACAGAAATAAAAGTTACTACAATATGTATTCTGTTCCAGACAGCACCTTCATGCCAAACTCTTATCCATTGTAAATTTGCCTACCATTTTAAAGGCACTTAAACTGGAGGATATCACTCAAAGGTGATGAGGAACCCTGATATCACTCAGGGTACAGTGAGGGTGGCGCAGGAGTCACTGCCCAAAACCCTTCATTGGCACACCACGTGTATTAAAACCACTTGCACCCAACACCTGATCCTCTCCCATGAGCTGCCATCCCCTTGCTCCCTGGCCCCTCAAAGCACACCATGCTCCAAAGCTTTGTGGAAAATGTTTGGAAGTCAGTGGGGTGCTTTGGGTCTCCCCCCACCCAAAGGACAGACCCACAAGGTGGCCCCAAGGGTTCGAACCAGCATTGCCTGCGAAAGCTAAAGTTTGAATGGATATTTCAGGCATTTTGAACTCTATTTCCGGGCTTCTTGGATGTTGGATAGTTGTTCGGAAAAGATGGAGACCGTGGTGCCTTCTTTCCTATTTGGGAAAGCTGGATTGTGTCTTGTATTTTTCCCCCTACAATCAGAGACATGGAAAGGCAGCCCTGAAAATATCAGAATCTGATCAGAAATGGAGATAGCTTAACTAGAGAGGTTGAGTAGCCCTTGTGGCTACTAAACCAGCTTCGGAGTGAGGGTGGATTGCTGATTTTTTTCCTCCCTCCATCCAGCAGCTCTCCTGTATAAAATATATAATTTTAATTGTATCAAAGAGGGCTGCAGTCACTTGCTTTCTCTTCATAGATGCTGTGACGTTGCTAAACATGCTCAAAACTTCCTACTGAGCCTCCAGAGTGGATACCTAGAGCGCTCACAACTGCTCATCTCAAGCAGCACTTGGGACTTTGAGCTTTCTGTGCAGTCTCATACTCCATATATACATCTGCTGTGAATGCCTGTGTGCTGATATTTAAACTCCAAAAAATGGCCAAATGGGAAGCGTATTTTGAAAACAGGTGCTTTCAAAAGAGGTGGGAGGCAGAGTTCCTGTTTCTTGACATTGGAGATAAGGCTGTGTGCCTTATTTGCAGAGCTTCTGTGGCTGTACTTAAGAATATAATGTGAGACGGCACTATGAAACAAAACATCAGGACAAGTACAAAAACTTGGACATACAGCAGAAGCTAACGAAGGTGGAAGAGTTGAAAAAGAGTCTGATGTCATGACAACACATGTTCACAAAAGCGAAGTCACAAAGTGAAGCTGCTGTGAAAGCTAGTTTTATAGTGGCAGAAGGGATAGCTAAATCAGCCCAGCCATTTACAGAGGGGGAGTTTTTGAAGCGCTGCATGATTAAAGTGTGCAAAGGCTTGTGTCCAGACCAAAAGCAAGCATTTCTGAATGTAAGCCTAAGCAGAAATACTGTTGCTGATCGGATATGTGAGCTTGCCACTAATTTACAAGGACAGCTGATTGAAAAGGGAAAATATTTCATTGCCTATTCCCTTGCTGTGGATGAGAGCACTGACATCAGTGACAAGGCACAGCTGACAATCTTCATCTGTGGAGTGGACATGTTTATGCATGACAGAGAAACTTTTGAATATGCAATCAATACATGGCACTACCACAGGAAAAGACATATTTGAAGCAGGGTGTAAAGATGTAAATGACATGAAACTGCCCTGGGATAAACTTTACAGTACTGACAACAGATGGAGCACCTTCTATGTGTGGGGAAAAGAGTGGATTAGTGGGAAGAATGCGAGAGAAGATGAAGAGCGAGAATTGCACGGATGAGCTGACAGCATATCACTACACCAGGAAATACTATGCAGCAAAACCCTGAAGATGGAACATGTAATGAGCGCTGTAACACAGAAAGTTAACTTTATAAGAGCCAAAGGTTTAAATCACTGTCAGTTTAAATCTTTTCTTGAAGAAATACATTCTGAACTTGGTGATCTTCCCTATCACACAGAGGTGCAATGGCTAAGTAGAGAAAAAGTGCTCAGTAGATTTTTTGGGTTGCGTATGGAAATCTGTGAGTTGGTTGAAAGCAAAGGAAAAGACTCCACAATACTGTGGGATGAAAAGTGGCTGTGTGAATTAGCTTTTCTGTGTGACATTACAAAGCATCTCACTGAGCTAAACCTTCAGCTTCAGGGACGGGACTGTTCTGTATTAACATTCTTGAAGACTCGCATTCTGATTGGTCCACCCAGACCGCAATCCGATTGGTCCGCGGAACGCCTGTGATTGGAGCGCTAAGAATCTACCGCGATTGGCCGAGCCGATCGCGGGAGTTTCAAAGCGCTGCCATTGGCCGCCGAGCCGCCGGCCGGCTGTATAAAGCCAAGTGGCTCGCACACTTTAAACTGTCCTTGTTCAGAGCTGCAATAAAGAGCTGATTGTTCACTTTCGCATCTCGCCTCTTATGTGACCCGGTCCACCGATCTAACACTGGCGACGAGGGTGGGATCGTGAGGCGAGGACCAACTAGCACATGGCAAACGGTGATTGGCGCCCTGCACAATGGCCAGCACCCTGCCGCCCGCTCCATTCGACCCAGCAACCGAAGACTGGGAGTCATACATCGACCGCTTCCAGATGTTTCTGGAATGCAGCAACCTCAAAGACGCCATCGGCCAGAGGAAACGGGCAGTATTCCTCACACACTGCGGGCCCGCAGTGTTCAAAATGGCCAAGGCGCTGGCAAAGCCCGCCGATGTCAAGGAGACGGACTGGGCTGACCTCGAGCCCATCTTGCGACGCCATTACGCCCCTACCGTGCCCATCCTCATTCGTAGGCACGACTTCTACCGCCGAGATCAGCGTGAAGGCGAGACCATCGGCGACTTTGTGGCCCAGCTACGGAACCTGGGAGGCCCCTGCGAATTCCCCGACCTGGACCAGGCACTTCGGGACCGAGTCGTCCTTGGACTCCGAGACCCCGTGCTGCAGAGCCGGCTGATGGCCAAAGGCAACATCTCCCTCGCCGATGCCCTCGCCGAGGCCACCGCCGCCGAGGCCACACGCCAGTCAGCAGCCCGGATGAGGCAAGCCAACACGACTGAACGGCCACTGACCAACAAAGCGACCCCCACCACCGCGAAGCCCGGGGAATCCAGCCGTCGAGAAACAACCACGCATCATGGCGACCTCGAGCCCCAATCCGACACCGAGGACGACGACGAGGAGGAAATCCATCGGCTACAGACCGAGCGCGACCGCCGGGACTTCAGGGGACGTAAGTCGGGTTTCCACTGCGCCGGCTGTGGCGGCGATCACCCCTGCTCCGAATGCCGTTTTCTCGACGCCATCTGCAGGCATTGTGAGAAGCGGGGGCACATCACCAAGGTGTGCCACAACAAAAAGAGCTACAGCCCGCAGCGACGAGGAAACAGCCCACGCCGACGAGACGGCACCCCCCCCCAGGCACCGAGACCGACCGACTGAGAGCCGGTGGAGCCGCGACAGCCGCAGCAGACGACTCAGCGAGGCACAGCGACGCGAGGAGACCCACCAGACGGTCGTCATCGGCCATTCATCAACCATGGACGCCCGGAAGGTACACGTGGCACTGTGCATCGAGGACCAGCCCTGAGAGATGGAAGTGGACTCTGGGTCCTACCTCTCAATGGTCTCTTGGCGCACAATCAAGCGCCTGGTCCCGACCATCCGCCGCAACGAACTAGACGACCAGAAGCTAATCCTGAAAGACTACCAGGGAAACCGCATCCCTGTGGTCGGCATTGGGCACTTTAATGTCACATTCAAGAGCCACACCGACATCTTGCCACTCACAATCGTGGACCGGGACCGCCCCAGCTTGCTTGGCCTGCAATGGTTCGCCCCGCTGGGCATCGAGGTGACGGGCATCCATCATACAGACGAAGCCGACTGGGAAGCGACTCTCGTAAGGGAATTCCAGGAGGTCTTCGACAACTCACTAGGCAAGTACCGAGGGCCCCCTATATCCTTCAACCTTAACCCTAACGTCGCACCAATCCGCCTCAAACCCCGGCGAGTGCCTTTTGCACTTAAGCCGAAAATCGACGAGCAACTAGACAAGCTTGTCGCACAAGGGGTACTAGAGCCCATCGACCATGCCCGTTGGGAAACGCCCATAGTTACCCCCATCAAACCCGATGGCTCCATCAGAATTTGCAGGGACTACAAGGCCACCCTCAATCACGTGCTACAGCAAAGCGCCTACCCCGTCCCAGTAGTACAGCACCTTCTGCACTCACTGGGGGGAGGCCGGGTCTTCGCAAAACTCGACTTGGCACAAGCGTATCAGCAATTGCCAGTCGATGCGGAGACAGCCGAAGCGCAAACGATTGTTACACACCGGGGGGCCTTTAGGTGCAACCAACTCCAATTTGGAGTCAGCGTCACTCCAGGAGTTTTCCAAAGCCTCATGGAAAGACTCCTCCAGGGAATAAAAGGGGTGGTTCCCTACTTCGATGACGTGCTGATCGCAGCCGCCAACAGAGAACAATTGGAGACCCGTTTAAGGGCGGTGCTTAACAAATTCAAAGATGCCGGCCTTAAAGTCAAAAGAGACAAATGCCAACTCCACACCGAGAGGGTCGAGTTCCTGGGGTACCTCCTGGACCGGCACGGAATACACCCAACTGGGAAGAAACTCAGAGCCATCAAGGAAGCCCCCACACCAACAAACAAGGCGAAACTACAGGCATTTTTGGGACTGCTTAATTTTTACAATGTTTTCCTACCCCAAAAGGCGACCGTGGCGGAACCCCTACACCGGCTACTCGATAAAACGGCCACCTGGACCTGGGGGAAGCGGGAGGAGACTGCGTTCCAACGAACAAAAAACCTGCTAACATCGGACGCAGTCCTGATCCAGTATAGCGAGACCCTCCCGCTCACGGTAACGTGCGACGCATCACCGTTTGGCATCGGAGCAGTCCTCAGCCACACCCTACCCGATGGGAAGGAAGCACCCGTCGCCTTCTTCTCCCGAACGCTGGCCAAACCGGAAAGAAATTACAGTCAACTGGACAAAGAAGCCCTCGCCATCGTCGCCAGAGTGAAAAGGTTCCACGAATACCTTTATGGTAGGGACTTTTCTATCATTACGGACCACAAGCCCCTGCTCGGGATACTCGCAGGGAACAAGGCCACCCCGAACATCCTGTCGCCCCGGATGACGAGGTGGTCCAAGTTCCTTGCCGCATACTCATACGAACTATCACACCGGCCCAGTAAGAACATTCCGCACACTGACGCACTAAGCCGGTCACCACTACCCGACCTAGACGACGACCCAGCGCCCACAACGACGACCCTGCAAATCGAGACCCTACCCAGCCCACTCTTAACCGCGCCAGACATTGCCCGTGAAACAAATAAAGACAAACGGCTGGCGCGGGTATTGAGCTGGGTAGAGCGGGGGTGGCCAGAAAGTGACGGCGGCGAACAGTTCAGAGCCTTCCGAAACCGCCAAACTGAGCTGTTCTCGCAAAGGGGGTGCATACTCTGGGGCGACCGGGTAGTCATACCGGAAGCACTACAAGACAGAGTGTTGGCAATGCTGCACGAGGGACACCCGGGGGTCGTCAAGATGAAAGCCCTGGCCAGAAGCTACGCTTGGTGGCCAGGGATGGACAAACAAATCGAGACATGGGTTGCCGGTTGCAGCAGGTGCCAAGAGTCGAGAGCCACCCCCCCCGCCGCGCCGGTCCTGGAATGGGAGACCCCAAGAGGACCATGGTCGCGAATACACATAGACTTCACCGGGCCAACCAAGGGGCATACATTCCTCATCACCGTAGATGCCTACTCCAACTGGCTGGAGGTAAGCACTATGAGGGCAACAACAACAGAAGCGGTCATCGACAAGCTCAACGGACTCTTTGCAACACACAGGTTACCGGATGTCATAGTGTCGGACAATGGGCCACAGTTCACGGCACTGGCATTTGAAAAATACCTAGCCGAACGGGGCATCAGACACGCCTTAACCTCGACGGCTCACCCGGCGGCGAACGGTAGGGCGGAACGGATGGTCCAATACACAAAAAAAGCCATCCAAAAAATCGAAACCGGCAACATCCAGGAAAAAATAAACAAACTACTCTTCATACAGCACATCACTCCGAACACGACCACGAACAAGAGCCCAGCAGAGTTATTAATGGGAAGGAAACTGAGGTCTCCACTGGACCGCCTACACCCCACTTACAACCCAGAGAAACCCCCGGACTCCTCCAGCCGGTACCGGGCATTCAACATTGGGGACACGGTCTACGCAAAGAACTTCACGGGAGACCCCCTCTGGGTTCCCGCACAAATAACACAAGTAACTGGGCCCCGATCATACAGACTCCAAACGACAGACGGGAAGAGCTGGAAACGGCACATCAACCAGCTACGGTCCAGACTAGCCGCCAACACCCCCGACGCCTCGGCAACGGCAACCAAGGAAAGCAGAGAGGGAGGGGAAGCCTCAACATCCAAGCCGGTAAACGACGGCAGGCCGGAATCATCAACGGCACACACCCCAACGCAAGCCGAACACCCCCCACCAGAAGACAGAAACGCTCAAATAAACCAGCCATACTCACCAGCAGACCGCGAACTGTTGCAGACGGGATCTTCACCTGGAAGGTACAGCCAAGCCAGCTCAACCAGCCCAGAAAGACCGAGCGAGAGCAACGGGAACCGCAACTCGACCAACCCAGGTAGTCCGGGCAGGAGCTGCGGCGACAGGCCCGGCTCACCCTTCCAGGCGGTTCCATCAGCGAAGTGGAGAGCGACGCGGAGCCCATCCGAACCGGCCGACGACCACACACCGACTGAGCCACGCAGGTCAGCCAGACAGGTTCGAAGCCCCACCTACCTGCGCGACTACGTCATGACACTGCGTCGGACGAAACCATGAGGGGAGGGGTGTTCTGTATTAACATTCTTGAAGACTCGCATTCTGATTGGTCCACCCAGACTGCAATCCGATTGGTCCGCGGAACGCCTGTGATTGGAGCGCTAAGAATCTACCGCGATTGGCCGAGCCGATCGCGGGAGATTCAAAGCGCTGCCATTGGCCGCCGAGCCGCCGGCCGGCTGTATAAAGCCAAGCGGCTCGCACACTTTAAACTGTCCTTGTTCAGAGCTGCAATAAAGAGCTGATTGTTCACTTTCGCGTCTCGCCTCTTATGTGACCCGGTCCACCGATCTAACAGGGACCATGTGATCATGGACATGTATTATGCAGTGAAAGCCTTTCAAGTAAAGCTGCAACTGTGGAAGACTCACATGCAGCAAGGAAACTTGAGTCACTTTCCCTGTTGCCAAACATTCATCAGCCAAGTCCCCACTGCTGCGTTCTCAGATTTTGTTGATAAACTGAGCGCACTTCAAATGGAGTTTACACATCGCCTTGTTGATTTTGAAGCACAGACATTCAATTTTGGACTGCTCAGCAATCCATTTGCAGTTGATGCGGAGAAAACACTTGTAAACATACAGATAGAGCTGATAGAACTTCACTGTAATAGCACACTTAAGGCAAAATATGATTCTGTAGGGCCCACACAATTCACCAGGTTCATCCCTGAAACGATGCCCCAACTCTGCCTACAAGCTGTTCAAATGCTGTGCATGTTTGGAAGTACATACCTGTGTGAGCAACTTTTTTCCATGATGAGGCTGAACAAAAGCCCACACAGTGTTCACATTGATGCACACCTCCACTCTATCCTGAGAATTTCCACAGCTTAGAACCTAACTTCAAACATGGATGAACTTGTAGCCAATAAAAGGTGCCAAGCCTCTGGCTTGGACAAAACAGCATAAGAGAGCGAGAACTAAAAAACTTGTTTGTTCCCTGTTTTAAATTTGTTTTTGCAGACTTATTTGAAATATTTGTTCATATTTGAAATGTTAATTCTGTTTGGCCCGCATTAATACACTCCTGAACTAATATGATAGAATAGTCTTACATGCAACTGGCCCTTTGAGGGCAACCTTAATGATGATGCAGTGAAAGTGTCATCCCTGAATCCATTTTGAGCTGAAACCATTTTGGGAGCATCTTCAGGACTGCCCCAGCAAGGCTGGTTGGAGCTGTGGGAACATAAGGGGGGAGACAGAGATAGCTGGGGATGTGTAGCCAAAACAACATTCTTTCCTGTGGGAGCCAAGGATGCTTTACCAGATGCTGGAGAGGCGTGGACCAAAGCCAGCCAGGATGGTGGCTGTGACCTGGTTGGACCATGTGACGGACGTGTGACCTGGGAGGAAAGAACTTTGGGGTTTGATTTGGGTGGAGGAAACCTCGGGTCCTTCAGAGTTGGGTTTTCCCCAGATGTGCCAATATGACATGCCTAATAATTCTATACTTTGAGGAATATGCCTGCCTTGGAGTTTTGATTCTGTTGGATGTGTTAACTCGAACTCTGACATTTACCCAACTCTCCAAATAAAAATCAACCAAAAAGCTCCCGTGCTTTCGGGGCCACTGTCTGGGGTCCTGATCCCTGACCCATTACCTGGGAGTCCATGCAGTGGGAAGACTCAGGGAAGATGGACAAGAAGATGGAAGAGAAGTCAGTGGATGCCAGCAGAGCCATGGGAACTGGAGGAGTCTGTGAGGACAACTCTGGGAGCCTTGGTTTCCCCACAGAGGCTGAGATGGTGGCCACGGCAAACGGCAAACACCAGCTGGGCACCCACCCAAAAGAGCATATACCCTGGCCGTCAGTCCAGGAACACCAATGGTCGGGAGGCAGCCCCAGATTCCAGATACCCCAGGAGCCAACAAAATGGCAGGCATCCCAGGAATTGTACCGGGGTGAGGAAAACCTAGCCGGCCAGCCGGTCTTCCAGAAGTCCCACATCGCCTTGGCTTGGGCAGAGCACACCATGGTTCTGGAGTGGTTCGGCCAATTGGTTTGGCCAATTGAGTGCAGGCAGCTCCCCACGGGTGGCCAGCGCAGCCTGATGCTGGCTCAACCAACCTTCACCTTCCCCAGCCAAGGGAGCGTGGCTGGCCAGAGCGGGGTCTCCTTGTTCCACTCAGTGCAGAGCAGATTGTGCCTAAGCCTCCCTTGCCAGGCCTGATCTACCGGACTGACAGATCAAGTCGCAACCGCTGTCAGCCAACCGCCAGGGCCTCTAGGCCAGTCCAGCCTGGGACTGCGATGGGGCCATGGGCATACCGAGGTCAGGCAGCCCGCCTCACCAACCACCTCTCATGCTGCCATTGGCAGACCAAATCCCTCCCAGCTGGGCATACTACCCGGCCAGGGGTGTATCCAATGCCAATGGGTGCCAGTGCCGGCACCCCAGCCAGCTACAGCGCTGCCACCACCGGCACTGCCAGCCCCCCCGCCCCACTTCAGAGACACATTGATAGAAGCCTGGGGAAGCTGGCGTATTTCTTGAACTAGATCCATTCCCACCTTGACTGCTATGGAGGCCAGTACCAGTCCAACAAAGAGATTATTTTGGCTATTTCAGACAATATGGAGGACAAAGTGGCCAATCAAGTGGCCCAGCTGCACGATCAGGGGGCTCCTGAACTTGAGGATGCTGATGAGTTTCTACAGCTACTGAGAACCCGTGTCATGCCCCTGTTGGAGACTGACTGTTAGGGATACACCCTAGCAGAATCTGCACGGCAGTCAGGCAGGCAGGCAAAATATGTGAGATAAACGCTTTTGTAGCTTACACTCAGTAAAACAGATACACCGTGCTAGTTAAATAGTTTATTCCAGTAAGAGTTTTAGCATAGTCAAAAACAGTCCATATATCATTCACTAATTCAGTCCGTCCAGGGATTATTCAGTTGCAAATTCCAGTGTCGAAAAAGAGGTCAGTAAACTTACAAATATCAGTCCAGTAATATATCTTCTCACAGTAGAGATATGAAGAAGTCAAAACTCCTCTCTTCCTTCAGCAGCTCAGCAGTAGGGAAACATGCAGTTAACAAACCATCAATCCATCAAACCATCAATCGTCAGGAATCATCAGCAATTCAAAAAGGTTCTCTTGCTCCCTCTTATGGCGGTTTCACACCGCACCCAAAATTACATGCTTTGCAGTTTAAAGTGACACACACTTAAACTTACTATCATAGTTTATATATATTATTTTACCCAAACTACGTTAGGTAACCTATGTTATTCCTAACACTGACTCTGAGGAAGAGGAGGAACAGCCAACAGGGAGTGGGAGTGTGGATCCAGAGATGGTGGAGGAGGCTGGGGAAGGGCAGAGGCTGGCTGAGCAGTCAGAGGAGGATCCAGGCCCATGCCCTATCCATCCTAGGTCACGCAGGGAGGAGAGGATCAGGGAAAAGCGAGGTCTACTCAAGAGGAGATTACCATGATCCTCCTCGTGGCTTGCAGCTGGGAGCTATGTATATAAGTTTGCAACTGCGCAGTTAAAATTTGCAGGAGTCAATTTAGTGTTCACCTTGAAAGAGGTTTATCTTTGCTGGCGTTCTTCCTGTGGACTTTTCTCAGTTATTTTCCTGGAATTTATGATTAGTTATCTTGGCTTGCTTCGGAACTCTCATCAATGCAGTTTGTTTGGGTTTTCTGTTTGCCTCATTATTTACTTTTGTGACTTTAAACTGTGCCTAATAAAACAGTGAAGTTAAGTTGAAGGCCTTACCGAACTTTAATATAAGTTTTGGGTTTGGGGTTATTTTGAGAGACTGCAGGTCATCACAACCCAGTTTGAAGACATGGTCCAGGGGCAAGAGGCAGAGGCTGAAATTAGAGATCTCAAGCAAAAGGGCCAGGCCACCAAGGAATTAATGTGGGAATTTCAGAGAGTGGTGGGTAAACTGAGAAACTGTCCGGAGTGCCTACTGGTCCACCACTTCAAGGAGGCCCTGGATCAGGACCTCCAGCAAGCCTGCGCCTTCTGAGGGGTTCCTGAGTGCATTCAGGAGTGGTACCAGATGGTGGTGGCCATGGACCTCGAGATTCACCCGGCACAAAGCAGCCAGATGAACCAAAGCCAATGTTGGCTGCAGCCATCAAGTGCTTCAGATGTGGCCAATACGGCCACAGAGTGTCAGAGTGCCTAGCCCCTGCACCCATCTCCCAGGCCCAAACCCCAGCAGCTTCCAAAATGAAGAAAACCCCATGCAAACCAGCAGACAAGGGGAGCTTCACCTGGCAGGCTGAAAGGGGGGAAACTTTGGCTCCCACCAGTCACCGCAAGTGACAGCAGTGAGGGCAGCGAAGATGACCTGATGGTAAGTGAAGCCATCCACCCCTTCACCATAAAGTTGCAGATAGTGGTGCCCAAGATGGGAGCCCAGGGGGACATTGAGACCATCATAGACAAAAGGTGTATCAGATGCCTAAAAAGCCTTCCCAATGTCCAGAAGCTAGGGATAGGCACGAAGCCACTGGCACCCCCCCATACATTTCAACCAAGTTGATGGGACATTGATAAGTGGAGCCCCAGCCACCCTAATCACTGAGCCAGTGAGACTCAAGTTGGGCCACCACTGGGAGCTCATCTGCTTTGTAGTGGCACCAAAAATGATTGAGTCAGTCATCCTGGGTCTTGCCTGGATGGACAAGTGGGGGTCGGTCATCTCGTGGGAAGATGGCTACAGAAAACTAAAAATAGGCGACAAGACCCAGCAGTCAAGGCTGCCACCTGACCCTGGTGTCTGTGTCTGTGAAAAAGTCACTGCTGTTGCGGACTCACCACCAGGTTGCCCCCAGGTCCCCAAAGGGTATCGTGACCTGGCAGAAGCATTCAGCAAACAGGAAATCAACACCCTATCCCCCCCCCCCCCCGACTGCACGATAGAGTTTGTACCATGAGCTAAGCTGCCCAAGCCCAAGATGTATTCCGTGACCCCAGGGAGATGGACAAGCTAAGGAAATACATTGACACCAACCTCACGAGGGGGTTCATTCAGCCAGCCAAATCCAGAGTGGCCACCCCCATACTCTTTAAAGAGAAAAAAGACAGGTCAATAAGGATCTGCATTGATTTTAGAAGAATTAACGTGGTGTGCATGGAAAACACCTACCCCCTGTCCTTGATGAAGGACATGCTGTACCACCTAGCGAAGGGGAAGGTGTTCACCAAGCTAGACCTAAGACACGCTTACTACCAAGTGCGAATCAAGGAAGGGGACAAATGGAAGACAGCCTTCAACTGCCCGCTAGGCAGCTTCCAGTTTAAAGTGATGCCATTTGGCCTGCAAGGAGCCACCACAGTGTTTATGCAGTTGATTAATGAGGTGCTACACGAGCACCTCTGCAAGGGCATCCTAGTCTAACCGGATGACATGCTTATATTCAGCAAGACACTGGAAGAGCACACTAAATTAGTGTGTCAGGACTTGAAAAAAGTAGCGGCTAAGCTATATGTGAAGCTGTCAAACTGCTAGTTCTACAAAAACTCCTTAGACTACCTGTCTTCCGGTTTGCAAGGCTTCGGCAGCAGCAGGGATTTGCCTTTCCGCGCGATCCCTGCTGCACTCGCTGCTGAGGTGCCCCCGATCCGGGTGGATTTGGGGGATAGAGGCAGCTGAAGACAGGGGGGATCTGGACAGGGTTTTGGGGGTGTTGCAGACCCCCTCCCCAGCTGGCAAAACCCCCTTTTCCCAAGGCGGTGGAGCGGCGGTCAGCAATGGCCGCCACAAAGAAGTCTGCAGCTGGATAAGAAAGTGCAGGAGGAAGAAAGTGAAAGTTTTTTCTTTGGCTGAGCCGGGACAAAGAGGAGCCCTTAAAACCTAGAATTTGCCTTTCTATTGCTACATTGTTCCCAAAAGGATTGTGTAAGCAGCAGAAGAAAGTGAAAGGGAAAGTTATTTCTTTTCACTCTCCTTCCCTACGGAAGTAGCTGATGGAAATCTGGAAAACCTGCTTGAGCTAAGAAGGTAAATAAACCTAAAAATTAAAGCCAAGGGGATAAAAGATTTTGGAACATTGGAATTAAAAATTAAATGTTTATTGCTGTAAGTGGGAAGGAAGAGGTTAAAAAATTTATCTTAAGACTTTATTGAAGAAGACTGCTTGAAGTTTATAAGATTAGAAATTAATGACAATAAGGCTTCTAAAAAAATATTTTGAAACGGTCTAATTGAATTTCACCCCAGGAGGAAGGGGGGAAAAAAAAGAAGAAGAAAGTGTTAATGGAACAGTCTGCTTTGTTTTGGATTGCTTTGTGACTTTGTGACTTTTGGGGAACTATTTCTTGAAAGACTAGAAACATTTGGGTTGCTCTTTTTAAAAATAATAACAATAATAATAATAATAATAAAAATGGCATTATCTGTGCAAGAATTACAAATGGAATTTCAAAAGCTACAACAAGATAAACAAGAAGGCAAGGACTCTCTTGGATCTATCTTTTGTTTTTGGGAAATGGTGATTTCTACTTACCAAGAAATACAAGAACAATAGGATTGGGATGAAGAAGGAGAAGCCATCTTTAATGGACAATACATTCAAGAGGAAGTATTTAATGAACAAAAAATCATAGCTGAAAAGAATAAGGGGGGAAAGAAAATGCAGAATTCAGAACCTAAAAAAGCAACCAAGAAAGGGGAAAATAAGATGAAAAATCGATACAATGCCAGAAAGCAACAGAAAAGAGAAACACTACAGAGAGGGAAAATCAAAAAAGTGGAATTTGAGAGATGGGGGGGTAAAAAGACTAGAATTGATAAGAAAGGGAGGGAAAAAGGGAAGAGAAGCCATAAAGGTTTAAAACAAGATATTAAAAAAAAAAATTTTCAGAGACAAAGGGTAAATTATAATTTAATATATGATTCTGCAAAAGTATATAAGATTGTATTGTAGATATTAGTACTTGAAATTGAGTTAGAAAATTGAAATATTATGAGTTAATAATGTATTAAAGGGAATATACAAAATGTTTAAAAGTAAGAGTTTATTTCTCTATGGAATATTGTTTTGATTATACTATAAATTCAATCCCTTTTTTATTGTTGTTTCACTATTTCAAAATGTAGTACTTTGTGCTAAGCAGAATCAGTATGGAAAGTATGTATTATTTCAAGTGTCAAATTTAGGGGAAAGATAAAAGTTGTCATACTTCAACCAGTGATTACAGGAGAAATATTGTATTAGAAAGAAAAGATAAATAGATAATTGAAGAGAATAGACAAAAGATACAAGTATAATTATTCAAAATGAGATGAAATAAATATAATAGAATTATGAGAGTGAATAGAGGAGAGAAAATATATAGAAAATACAGAATGTTAATTAAGATATGAAACAGTATATTAAGTGAGTATGAATTTGATTTATGTCTGTATAAAAAGAGGTAACCTGGGGTAAGCTGCTTTCCAAAAGAAGTTTTAGGTATTTATGTTTTGTGTTTTGTACGTCTACATTTGAATTAATAAAATTTTAGAAGAATGTAAGAAGAATGTTGGAAGAGAACAATGAAATTGTAAATAAGACAGATGGATATAAAATGTATACAATCTAAAGTAAAAGAGATATAATTTGAATAAATAGAAGGAAAGGGAGTAATAAAGAGAAGTTGGGATAAGATATGAAGTTGAACAGATAAGGTAAATATATATATTAAATTGTGTTCATATGGAAATGTGATAATTTGGAATTATTCTGTCTTTAAATAAGATGTCTTATTGTTTTTTTCAGAAAAAGATCTCTTATGTTATTATATCCTATGCTCTCTATATCCAGCTCTGGGGCGGATTGTTACTTGCTGTTTGTAATGTTAAGGGGAGGCATGTAGAAGGGAGGAGCGTAGGATTGAACTAGATGTGGGTTAATTAGGCACGGGGTGGTGGCATGGATAATTAGGTAATGGGTGGAGTAGGGAAGGGGTGGATGCTAAGTAATTAGTGGTGGATAAAACAACGTTGGGAGTTAACCACTCTCAACGCTGACTTTTCACGGACATCTGTTGTTGCAGGTCTTAGCCACAATTGGAAACACAGCAATAAACTCTACAATTTCAACTCTACAAGTGTGAGTAACATGGTTTATTGATTGAAGTATCCAGTTCTTGGCAGAGACCAACACTTTCCTTATACCATAAAAAGGCGTGCCATCCCAATAACAAATCATGACCTTCTAAATGTTAACAGTCTAATATTTCTTAAAAGAATCCATTCTTTTACCCACATCAATGTTGCTGCCTGGTAATATAGTTCCCAATTGAGTAAACCAAAACCACCTCTTGATCTAACATCTTGTAACAACTTTAATTTGATTCTTGCCTTTTTCCCCTGCCATATATATTTCAATATTATTTTATTTAAGTCTTCAAAATATTATTTCCCTAATTTAATTGGAATTGTCTGAAACAAATATAAAATCCTTGGTAGTATATTCATCTTAACTGTGGATATATGGAGGGCGGGGCTGACATCGAGATGAGACAGACAGAGGATCTTGGGGATCCGGGACCAACTCCAATATCCCCACAGCTGGACGGTCCAGCAGGACCTAAACTGCCCCGAAGAGACGGTGAACAAGAAGAGCACATCCTGTTCATCCCAGGGACATCGCAAAGTCCCTGGTTGACCCAGGAGAAGCTTTTCAAATGGGCTGTGACAGAAGCAGCTATTAAAGCTGCTGAAAGTTGAGACAGCTCCAGAAGGCAAAGAAAGAAAGTGTGTCGACTCTGGGTGAGATTTAACTAATTTACTTTTGGGACTGAGATCACCCTAAGGGCGAAAGAAAAGCATCGAAGACAAAAAGAGGGACAGCAGCGAAAATAAGCCTGATATCAAATTGATCTGTTGTTTTTTTTTCTAACAGTGATATAGCATACAAAAGTGTTGTGACTCTGAGATTTGAACCTGATCAGTCAGCAGATGTGGGTTCGAGTGGTGAAGAAGATCTGGCACTGAGATTCGAACCTGCATTATTAAGTGACTTAGAGGGGAGTCAAGTAGAGGGAGAGGAGTTGGATCTGAGATATGAGCCTGATTTATTGGAGGTTTCAGAGTCCACTCCCTCCCCTGAATCTACTTCCCTGATTGCACCTCAGGTGTTAACTGTTAATCAGGAAAGTGTGTCAGAGGCTTCAAGCCGTGATGAAACTGCCGGATGCTGGCTGGATGCCAGAACTAGGAGAAGATTGAGACGTCAATCTCAATTAGAAAAGAGACATCCAGCAAAGGATTAATTAATGAGACTGACACGCCCTCTCTCAGAGGATATAAGGGAGCGTACGAGTTTGTAATCTTTGCTGGAAACAAAGTGGATTTTACCTTGGAAAGAAGGGCATCTGACTACAGCATTGTGATTTACGAACTATACAGAATTGCCAGACAGATTCTAGGAGGATTGCCAAAGGACTGTGATAACAGAGCAATTGAATCTTCTGTCTCTGGTTTTGTTTGTGTGAAGTATTTGAACTCTGTAACTTGAGATTCTCACCTGTAGATACAAGTGGGACAGAACACAAAAGGATTTTATTTTTTCCTTCAACTGGACTGGGCATTTTTATTCCATAAGTATTGAAGAACTAAACTTCACATTGTTCTTAAAAAGGGAATTTGGTTTTTCTTTTGTTAATTTCCTTTGTTTTTCTCTGAAAGGGAATTCTAAACTTTCACTTTCCTGCTTTGGCTACTTTGTAAAATAGTAGCGAAGGCTGAGCAAATAAAGCAACACTGCCACCTAGAGGCTTTTTATTTTTCTTTTCTTTTATTTCATGAAATAAAAGTTGTGGGAACTTTCCAGCTAGATTATATTTAGAGAAGAGCACTGAAGGAATGTTTATACAGGTGTTCCTCTTTTAAAATAGCTTTTAATGGCTGGAGATTGGAGCTGAGAGGAAAGATCTTATGGTGACCTTGAACTGATATTGCTGAAATTTGTTTATAGCAAGACTTGGAAAATATACAGTGGCAGGGGTTTGCTTTGTGACAAGTTTTAACAATAAAGCCTTTGTTATTTTTTCTTTTTTTTGCTGACAGCTGCGAATGGCCTGACTTTTCTGGTTTGCTTGGTTTTATTTTTAACTAGGCCTTGACTCCATTATTGGATATTCTTTTTTTTTTCTTCATCCTTATTTTTTGAACCACATTTTTTTTCCTTTCTTTTTCCATTCCCATATTTTTACTTTTAAATAACATTGATGGATTAATTTTGGACTAATTTTGTGTTCCTTTCCTGGTTCTTTGGACCCCTCTATGGATTAATTTTATCTGCATTTTTATTTTTATCTTTCATATTTTACTGTACCCTTTGCATATACATATATATCTCCCTTTTTAATTGGATGAAGGTAAAGAAGAACCTGAAGATTGTATCTGGGGGGTTGTTGATTAGAATTATACCTAATTTGGAATGAAGAAGACTACAGACTCATCAGTACCCACTTCATCTTCCCCACTTACTGGACAGCGATCAATAAACACAATGCTGCAACAGGAAAAGGAAAAAGAGAAGGAAGTTACATTACAAATGGTAATGCAAGTAGTACAAAAATAGCAGACAGAACAGAGAAAACAGATGAGAAAGTAGAGAACACACAACAAATGATGATGAAATATGAGGAAAGATTTCAAGAAATAGAAGAGAAAGGTGACCAGAGAGACAAGAAAATGGGTGCAATTGATAATAGACTGTTGTCGAACACGAAAGAGGAAGTGGGATGCTGGGCTGGGAGTTGGACGGGGCAGATTTTTATCTTAGATTCCAAAATGTAGAAGAAGAAAAGGGAGAAAACCTTGCTAAAATAATGATAGAAATACTGGCAAATGCCTTGAAGATATCCAAAGAGAAAATGATCGATGGCATAGATGAGGTGTATCAAGTATTCATAAGATATGCAATGAGAAACAAATTACCTAGAGAAGTTCATGTAAAATTTACTAAAAAGGCGATTAAAACACAAATTCTACAAAGCTCAAGAGATGAACCACTGAAATACAAAGACAAGGAGATTGTGGTCCTAAAACAAGTACCAAGGAAAGTGAGGGAAATAAGAAGAGAGTATCAATTCTTGACAAAAATTTTAATTAAGAAGGTTGTGAATTATAGATGGCTGTTTCCTGAAGGTCTTATGTTCACCTGGCAGGAGGAAAGACATAGAAAAGACTCAATAGAGAAAGCAGAACTATTTTATGGAGAACATTTTAGAGGGCTATAAAATGAAGGAAAATATTTCATAAATTAGAAAAATTAAAACTGGATATAATTTGCTTGCAAGAAGATCATATTAAAAAACATGTTCAGATGTTAATAAATACTAAAATTGGGAACTTATATACCTCATTGGCTCAAAAGAAAAAAGGGGGAGTTGCACTATACATCAAAAAAACATTTAAAGCTGAATTAATTGTTACAGATGAAAAAAGAAGAATATTAATGGTGGAAATAATTGATAACAACATAGAGATACTTTTAGTAGCAATATATGCCCCTAATGAAAAACAAGAAGAATTTTACAATAAAATTATTGAATTGGAATATGATATATGCCTTATGGGAGACTTTAATGGAATAGTACATGTAAACTTGGACTATACAACTCAAAAAACTAATAGACAAAATAGAAAGACTTCACCAAAATCCTTCTTCAAAATGGTAGAGGAACTAAGCATCCTAGATGTTTGGAGGGAAAGAAACAAAAGGAATAGACAAAACACCTTTTGTTCTAATGGACATTTATCATAGTCAAGAATATCTGAGGAGATTAGGATAAGGCTAGTGGGGAAAATAACAATGATGGAATTAACTAAGGCGTTAAAGAGACAAAATACTGGAAAGGCATGGATGGGCTGCCAGCAGAATTTTATAAAACCTTCTGTCAGCTTTAAAATTCAGCTGCCACATTTTTTTAAGAGAGTTGGAGGAGTTGAAAAGTTCAAGGTTATTCTGTACGTCATATTAAGAAATTCCAGTGGCAGTTAATTGGTTCTCATGATTTATGAAGTGTAGAAGTGGGAGGAGAGAAGGATTCTGTGTAACGCGTGAAAATAATTTCACTTTGGGAAATTGCCTTTGACATGCCAGATCTGCTTCTAAATAAATCAATTGGAGAGAAATGTCTCTGAGTGATTGATATCATGGATACTTTCTGGATGCCTTACATTTATTTCCCAGATTACACTTTTATTTTTTGAAGGGTCTTGGCTGATACCCCGGAGTTCTTTTTCCTGAGATGGAGAATTATCAACAATCAGCCAAAGTTGGAGATGTGCAGGGGGGAGAGTAAGGGGGCCCTCCCTCCGGAACATTAATTGAATCTGCAAGCCTTTGTTTGGAGGAGATAATGGATGCTTTCAGAATGACAGTAGAGGAAAGAGGTTTGGGAGCTATACCGAAGCGTTTCAACTCAAGAAGTTGTTATAACACAGAGGTAACCCAGCTGGTTAAAGAGAAATCTTTCTCCAGCCCCAGGCAGATTGCTATTCTGTCTGATTGGAGGGAGGAGACTATACAGATGCCAGTTGGAGAAAGCCAGAAAGATGCATCAACTGACAGAGGTATGTTGCAGCCTCCAAGGCAATCCCCCCATTTTCCAGAGGGAATTTTGCCCCCTGCAGAGAGTATCCCTCCAGGATGGAGATTTTATCCAGGCCAGAGGTGGATTCAATGCCAATGGCAGCCAGCACTAACCCAGCCCTGGTCTGAAGGGGGGTTGCCCAGACAGCAGTCACTTTCCCTCCACCCGACCAGGGAACCAGGCCACACCCATCTTCCTCCTGGCAACCACAAATGCAGCCCCAACTGGCAGAGAGGCCACAGGGACCCCTATTCCAGACAGTCACCACCCAGCCAGGATACAGGGGGCCTACCCAGCCTACATACGCCACCAGGCTGGTTCCTTTCATTCCAGTACAACCTGCAGGGGCCTGGCCTGTGCCACCTCTGCAACCATGACCCAGGCCGGACCAAATACCCTTTAAGGCCGTATTTGATGGCCACCATGAACATTTCAATTACTTCCTCACTCAAATCCGATCCCATGTAGAACAATTTGGAGATCAATACGCTACAGAGCGTGATTTGGTTACGGTCATAACAAATGGGATGACTGAAGGGGATGCTTCAGACTGGGTGGCCCAACTACACAATGAACAAGCCCCCAAATTATGCAATGTAAATGGATTCAATTATTAAGACTCAGATTTGAAAATCCAGACAGGGTAGCAGAGAATGAAGAGAAGTTAATGGAAATGAGGCAAGGCAAGCGACCCTTGTCAGAATTTATTTGGGACTTTAGAAGGGTCACAAGCCACCTCTTGGATTGGCCTGAAAGAATGACTTTACACTATTTTAAAAATGCCATTGATCCAGAAGGAAAGAAGGTCTGTGAAATTAGGGGAATCCCAGAGACCTTACAATCATGGTATGTCACATCCCTCAGCTTAGATAGCAGCATCAACCCACACAGGAAACCCCTTCCAGCAGCCCTGCCTAAGAGAATTGTGGCAAGGAGACCGCCTGCCAGGGTGCTGAAATGTTACCACTGTGGCCAAGCCGGCCATAGAGCAGCAGACTGTCTGGCCCCTGCTCCTGTACTACAAGCATTGCAGTCAAAGTCTAATCCAGCTGTTAGAGGTTGGAAGAATCAAGAAAGACCTCCAGCCAGGGGCGGGTTCACCAAACACAGCTGGGAAAGCCCCCTCTGTGTAGATGGGAGCAACGGACCACCAGACCGCCACCACGTCCCTGAGAACCCGACCTGCGAAGATGACCCAATGGTGAGTGATACCATCATACCTTTTACAGTCAAGGTCAAGTTAGTGGTACCAAACAGGGGGAGCCCGGGGAGTTAGAAGCTGTCATTGACACTGGGTGTTGTAGATGTCTTATCAGACTCCCCATCGTTGAACAATTGGGCATAAAGTCTAACCTGCTAAAACGCCCAATCAGATTTGACCAAGTGGATGGAACCTTAATTGGGGGGGGGGGCAGCCATTCAGATTACTGAATTGATCACGATAGAATTAGGGCCCCATCACAAACTCATACGCTTCATAGTGGCCCCCAAGATGTCAGAATCAATCATACTGGGACTAGCTTGGTTAGACAAATGGGCCCTGTCGATCAAATGGGAGGATGGATTCAGGAAAATATTCATTGGACCGGGCCCATTGCTCCCTCTTCCACCCACTACAAAGCCACTGGTCAGCTTGAACCCAGAGCTTGAGCCAGCATCCATGCCATCCCACCTTCTCCCAGATAACCCCCAGGTACCCGACCAATACAAAGACTTGGCTGAAGCATTCAGTGAAGAAGAGTATAATGTCTTACCTCCCCATCAAGCCACTGATTGCGCCATAGAATTAGAGCCCAGGGCAAAATTACCAAAACCAAAGATGTATTCCATGAGGCCTGCTGAAATGACTGAATTAAGGAACTGCATCGACAGCAATTTGGAACAAGGTTTTATTGAGCGTGCCAAATCAAGACAAGCTGCCCCCATGTTGTTCAAGGAGAAGAAAGATGGGTTGATATTGTGTGTTGACTTTAGAGGCGTGAACACCGTATGCATCAAAAACATGTACCCTCTCCCCCTTATGAAGGACTTATTGAACCACCTGTCAAAGGGCAAGATATTCACCAAGCTAGATCTCAGGGAAACTTATTACCGGGTCTGCATCAAAGAAGATGAGTGGAAAACTGCTTTTAACTGCCCTCTGGGTAGCTTCCAATTCAAAGTCATGCCTTTCAGACTTCAGGGGGCTCCTGCAGTGTTTATGCAGCTCATCAATGAGGTGCTACACCCGCACCTTTACCAGGGGGTCCTCGTGTACCTGAGTGACATCCTTATCTTCAGCAAAACCATGGAAGAACATGTTCAATTGGTCTGACAAGTTCTAGAAAAACTTCTAGCTGCCAAATTATATGTGAAATTCTCAAAATGTGAATTCCACAAAGAATCCTTGGACTACTTAGGCTACTGAATATCCAACCTGGGGATTGAAATGGACCCCGGAAAGGTGAAAGCAGTGCTGGACTGGCAACCCCCACCCCCTCAGAACCCGAAAACAACTTCAACGTTTCTTGGGGTTTGCCAACTTCTATAGACAATTCATTCCATCCTTTGCTGAAGTTGCCCTCCCGTTGACGGAGCTATTAAAAACGGGCCCGTCGCCCACCAAACTGAAGCCAAGTCAACCCCTGGCTTGGACTATGGACTGTCAGAAAGCTTTCAAGGCCTTAAAATGCCTCTTCACAGCTGAGCCCATCCTCCAGCACCCAGATGTGACCAAGCCTTTTATTGTCCAAATGGATGCAAGTGATGTAGCAGTGGCAGCTGTTTTGCTGCAAAAGGACTCTCAAGGCCGACTGATGCCTTGCGCATATGTGTCCAAAAAGCTGACAGACACAGAGAGAAGGTGGGCGGTCTGGGAGAAAGAAGCATTCGCCGTACTGAATGGACTTGGAGGCATTTGTTGACTTGGAGGCATTTTCTAGAAGGGGCACCAGAGGCCTTTGAGGTATGGACTGATCATAAGAACCTCGAGGCTCTAAAGACCCCTAGGAGATTATCGCCCAAACAAGTCTGCTGGGCCCAATATTTCAAGCGATTCAATTTCAACATTAAATATATCCCCGGAGGGAAAAACTTACTGGCGGACGCTCTGTCCAGAAAACCTCAGTTTGACAGCCACCGAGAGGAAATAGTACAAGCCTTAATTTCAGAAGCTGAATCGGCAGGCCAAGTGACCACTCGAGCCCAAGCCAACCGCAACCCCAAACACCTGGAAGATAAGCTGACTACAGAATTGAAAACAGCCCTATTGACCGATCCTTGGTTCCTGAACCATCAAATCAAGTGTGTTAGTGATTGGGGACAAACCCCCAAACAGAATGTGCAGCAGCAGT
>NW_020769556.1:167517-213296 GCF_900518735.1 Pseudonaja textilis
ACTGCTGCTGCACATTCTGTTTGGGGGTTTGTCCCCAATCACTAACAAAGTGGACAATGAATGATGGACTAGCTTGGAAAAGGACTAAGCTTTATGTACCCACAACCCTAAGACTGCTGGTACTAAAGCGTAGCCACGACTCCTGGCTGGGAGGCCACTTCGGATTCCTAAAAACCCTACATTTACTGAGAAGACAGTTCTGGTGGTCAAAAATGAAACCTGATGTCGAGGACTATGTAAAAAGTGGCTCAATTTGTTCCACAATAAAACACAGAACTGGAAAAACCCCTGGCCTCCTGCAACAAGTTGCTGAACCAACCCAACCTTGGGAAGAGATCACAATGGACTTTATTGTTGAATTACCTAAGAGTGAAGGGAATATGATCATTTGGACTGTAATTGACTTATTCTCTAAACAGGCCCATTTTATAGCCTGCAAAGGACTTCCATCTGCACAAAAACTTGCAAAGCTGTTCGTGAAACATATCTATAGACTACATGGAGTACCTCATAGAATAATATCAGACAGAGGGGTACAATTTACCGCAAAATTTTGGAGGGAATTTCCAAAATCCATTGGTTCCTCTCAAGGGTTATCCTCAGCTTTCCATCCTGCTTGTAATGGAGCAGTGGAGAGAGCTAACACCATGATTGAAGAATACATTAGATGCTATGTAAATTATCAGCAAGAAAATTGGTCTGAGTTATTACCTTTTGCAGAGGTTGCTTACAATAATGCAGTACATAGCAGCACGGGATTGACTCCATTCCAAATCAGCACTGGAATGGATTTTGTCCCCATGCCAGAGTTACCTAGACAACCTCCCTCATCCATGTCCCTGACAGAATGGATGAACTCATTAAAGAAAGGATGGGAAGATACAAAAACAGCTTTGACTGAAGCTGGAAAAAAATATAAAAAACAGGTGGATAAACACAGATCCCTTCAACTGCCTTTTAAAGTAGAGGACAAAGTATATTTGTCGACCAAGTATCTTCGGTTGAAACTGCCCAGTAAGAAGCTGGGTCCAAAATTCTTGGGTCCTTTCCCAATTTCAAAGATAATCAATCCGGTCACTGTCCAATTAAGTCTTCCTCGAATATTGGGGAAAATTCATCCAGTATTCCATTGTAGTTTATTAAAACCAGCAACTACATCAATGATAAGACCACCGCCAATCGCTCCCCCTAAACCATTAATGGTACAGGGGGAAACACATTATGAAATTCAAAAAATTCTTGATTCTAGATTACACCGTGGCCGATTGCAATATTTGGTCTTATGGAAAGGATACCCTCTCTCAGATGCTAGTTGGGTAAAGAGTTGGGATGTTCATGCTGATCAATTGGTTAACCAATTCCATGAGGATTTTCCCCACAAACCGAAGGGTCCTCGTTGTGGGGGGGAGAGGGGTTTAAGGAAAATGTGTTAACCCCTGTATCTGTTTTTTTTTTTCCTTTCTTTTAGGAGGAGGAGTTTTCAAGGGGGGATGCCTGTCAACTTTAAAATTCAGCTGCCACATTTTTTTTAAGAGAGTTGGAGGAGTTGAAAAGTTCAAGGTTATTCTGTATGTCGTATTGAGAAATTCCAGTGGCAGTTAATTAGTTCTCGTGATTTATGAAGTGTAGAAGTGGGAGGAGAGAAGGGAGGAGAGAAGGTGGATTCTGTGTAACACTCGAAAATAATTTCATTTGGGAAATTGCCTTTGACATGCCAGATCTGTTTCTAAATAAATCAATTGGAGAGAAATGTCTCGGAGTGTGTGTATCTATTTATGTATAATATGTATCCATATTATGGATACTTTCTGGATGCCTTACACCTTGCAGAAATCTTTAAGCCTTCCAATGTTAGATGTGATGAATGAAGTTTGTTTGAAATTAAAATACCCAAATCATGGACAGAGGCGTACATTACCCTAATACCAAAAGACGATACTGACCTGCAACAAATTAAAAACTATAGACCTATTTCCCCGTTGAATTCAGATTGCAAAATTTTTGCTTCAGTAATGGCAGAAAGACTTAAGAGATATCTGAATAATTTTATACATGCTGATCAAAGTGGATTTCTGCTGAAGAGGCAAATTAAGGACAATTTGAGAATAATTTTGAACACTTTGAAATATTATGAAACACATTCTGGGAAACAAATGGCCTTAGTGTTTTTAGATGCACAAAAAGCTTTTGACAATGTAAATTGGCAGCTTATATCACAAATGGAACAAATGGGATTTGGTGGAAAATTTGTTGACTCTATGAAGGCAATAGACCATCAGCAATCCGCCAAAGTAATGATAAATGGAGATCTAACAGACAATATCAATATGAGAAAAGGAACTAGGCAAGGATGCCCACTGTCGCCTTTGCTGTTTGTTTTGACCCTTGAAGTACTAAATAGAAACATCAGAGATGATAGTGAAATAAAAGGGATGAAAATAAAAAAGAGGAATATAAGCTACAAGCATTTGCAGACGATCTGGTTTTTATATTAGAGAAACCACTAAAAACAGCACCCAGATTAATAGAGAAGATTGAAGAATATGGACAAGTAACAGGATTGAAAATAAAGATAAAACCAAGATTTTAGTCAAAAATATGGTGGAAAAACAAAAGAAGGAATTGATGGAGAGATTGAACATCCAGATCGCAAAAAAAGTCAAATATTTAGAAATACAACTGACTGCAAGATGTGGAACACTCAAAGAAGATAACTATCATAAAATCAAACAACAGATTGCGACAGATTTGAAAAAATGGGAAAATTTACAGCTATCTCATTTGGTGCATATATTGCCACTAAAAGTATCTGTTTGTTATTCTCCATCATCTCCACCTTCAACACCTTCCCTTCATCTGTAAAGATTTGTTTTGCTTTTATTGTATTTTTAAAGTATAAGACTACTCCTCTTTTACTTTGTTGTGCCAGGGAGGCATATAGTTTGCCAATTCTAGGATAGTCCAAAGCTTTGACATGTTGTTTTTTAATATGTATTTCTTGTAAACAAATTATATCTAATTTTAATTTTTCTAGTTTACTACAAATCAGTTTCCTTTTAATTGCTGAATTCAGGCCATTTATATTTATTGACATTAACTTTTTCTCTTGTTCCATAGTTTTATTTATAAGTAGGGTTTATTGTTCTTGTCATTCTGAGCTCTCTTGCTTCTCTTGGTTCTGCTCTTCCTCCTGACGCTCCTTCCTCTCACACCCTTTCCTCTTTCTTTTCTTGTCTGTCTCTTTCTTCTGCCATTTCCTCTCAGTGTTTAATTATTTCCTCTTCTCTCATTTCCTCTTCTTCCTTTCCTCTAAAATATTCATCATAAAAATGCTCCGCTTTTTCTATTGAATCCAATCTATGTCTTTGTTCCTGCCAAGTAACCATCAGTCCCTCTGGTATCAACCATCCAAAGTTCACCCCTTTCTTAATTAAAATCTTTGTCAAGAATTGATAGTCCTTCCTAAGGTCTCTGACTCTTCTCAGAATTTGTTTTAACAGCGTTATCACTTTCCCTTTATATTTCAAGGGGTCATCCCTTGCTCTCTGCAGTATTTCTGTTTTATTGCTTTCTTAGTTTATTTCTCATTGCATATCTAGTATATACTCTGAATATTTCATCAATTATCATCCATCATTTTTTCTTTAGGCACCTCTAGTGCTCCTGCTAATATTTCTACCATTATCTCTGCAAGATTTTCTCCCTTTTCTTCCTCCACATTTTGAAATCTTAGATAAAAATCTGCACAGTCCATTTCTAATGAAATCATTGCTTTTCCCTTATTCTTGGTCTGCTAATGTCAACCTGTAATGTATTTCGCCTACTCTTTTTTCTGTTTGGTCTGCTCTTTCCTCTATTTTTTGCATCCACTCTTCGTTTTTCATCATCATCTGTTGTACATTGTCTACTTTTTCTTCCACTTTCTCTTCTACTCACCTCATTTAATCTTGTACTGCTTGTATCATTGTTTTTATCTCTTGCATTGAGTCTTCCTTTGCCTATTCCTGTTGTAACATAATCTGTAGCATTCGCTGTCTTGCTGGGCTCAAGGAAGATGAAGTGGGAACAGAAGATGATGTTGTGGCTGTCTTCCTCATTTTTAAGTATTTATTTTTGTAGTCCAAAAACGGGGTATATGCCAATTAGTCCAGGTCCAACTTCTTTTCTTCAGGTTCTTCTCTACCTTAATCCAGATTTGTAGAGGTAATAACCTCAGTGACAATAAAAAAGAAAATGAAAAGTAATAATTGAAAACAATAGAGGAAACGTGCCCCCCAAAAGAAGAATAACCAGCTGCAAGTTATGATCCAAATTTTCTAGATTCAATTCCACAAAGGCAAAAACACCAATGCAAAAAGAAGGAAAACCAATAATGTAAAAAAGAAAAAAGGTAATCCAATAATAATAATCCAATATGTAAGAAATATGTAAGAAAAGTAATCCAATAATCCAATAATAAAAAAGTATAATAAGAAGCAGACTCCAAAAATCCAAAAATCAAAATAACCAGCAGCACATTGTAATCCAATTTTGTCCAGGTATTTCTTATCAACTATTATATTCCCTTAGAGAGAATCCACAAAGCAAGCCAGAGCCACCAGCAAATGTAAAGAAAAAAAAGGCCAAACACAAAAAGGAAAAGCAAAGTATAATGTAATCCAAGAGAAGGGAAAGTCTTTTATCTTCAATTCCCAGCTGTTTAGTTCATTTTTCAAGAGCTGCACCTATTTCAAACAAAAGTTCCAGTGGTCAGCTCCCTATCTCTCTTCTTGAGTCAAAGCAGCCTTTATCCTTCATTTCCCACAGTCATAATCATGCGTTGTTCTTTTCCCTTATTCTCTCCTCTATTTTCTCTTTAACCTTCAGGTGTTGTTGTTGTTCTGCTTTCTCTTTGCTTCTTCGTTATACTGTTTCATAACATTTTAATTCTTATATTTTACAAGTAGATTTGAAAAAAAGGAAAAATAGTCCAATAGCTGAGCTTATCACTGTCCAATTCCAATAAGTCCAGTCCAGTTTCCAATATTATTCCCTTTATTAAAATCTTAATTAATTGTTTCCATTTCCAATTGATATTTTAAAAATGCTTTTCTTGCTGCTTCCGGAGAAGGGGTAATTCCTTCTCCATGTTCTATCTTCTAGTCCTCTTTTATTCTGCTTATTCCGAAGGTGCTCTTTCATTTACTAATTTTAAAAAGCAAGTATTTCTCACCCAGTCCAGACACACTTTCCTTCAATATCTTCTTTCCACCTGAAGCTGTCCCAGCCTCATAGAGACTCTTGATGGCTGCTTTCCTCAGCAGCCGGTTTGGAAGGCTTTCTTCAAATCAACTAGGGACTTTGCAATGTCCCTGGGATCCACGGAGTGTGCTTTCCTTGTTTATCATCTCTACAGGATGATTTAGGTCCAATTGGACCATCCAGCTGCCAGAATATTGATGGCTTTTCGGGAGCCCCTGAATTGCCCATTGTCTCATCACAATGTCAGCTCCGCCCTCCCAGTCCTGAAGCCATTTTGAGCTGAAACCATTTTGGGAGCATCCTTAGGGCTGCCACAGCAAGGCTGGTTGGAGCTGTGGGAACATAAGGGGGGAGATCGAGATAGCTGGGGATGTGTAGCCAAAACAACATTCTTTCCCATGGGAACCAAGGATGCTCTACCAGATGCTGGAGAGGCACGGACCAAAGCCAGCCAGGATGGTGGCTGTGACCTGGTTGGACCATGTGATGAATGTGTGACCTGGGAGGAAAGAACTTTGGGGTTTGATTTTGGGTGGGGAAAATCTTGGGTCCTTCAGAGTCGGGTTTTCCCCAGATGTGCCAATATGACATGCCTAATAATTCTATACTTTGAGGAATAGGCCTGCCTTGGAGTTTTGATTCTGTTGGGTGTGTTAACTTGAACTCTGACAAAGTTTTCAGGAAGCAGTTTCCTCTGAGTCCAACTTCTGCCTTGAAAGATCTCTGGCGAGGGTGGTGGAGAGCAGCATGAGGGAAGGCTGCCCCAAGGAGCTAGCATTCTTACCACTCATAAGTGGAACCAGGGATTCCCTTTTGAGAAGGGCCAGCCTCCCTTGTGCAGGACTAGGGAGCACTGCTCCCCTGCCGCCTCCTCTTGCTCTCCAGAGATTTGTCAAGGCAGAAGTTGGACTCAGAGTTGGACTGTATAGAATTAATGACACAATAATTGTAATACAATTGTAATACAATTAAATCTATAGGAAAATACAGTGATATTATTGATCTAGTTTACATACAATGAATTTAGCCATAGACTTCTAACAGCTTCACTTTGTTTAGTAAACCTCTCACCCTCGTTAAAAACAAATTATTTAAAAACATATCAACCTTATCTTCTTTTTCTATTAGGTGAAGTTATAACAACTCATGGTGCTATTGAACCAGATAAGGATAAGATTTGTTGAGAGCCATATTCTTTACCGCAGGGTTTTACTTGGGACACGTTGGATCTGAGTAGTGCTGAAGTTGTAAGTAGAGTTACTTTTAGTCTTTCAAATACAAATTGGGGCATGTGTGTATGTATGTGTGTTATACATTCTGCCAGTGTAGTGTAATTACCAGTGGATGTGAACTGGGGAGATCCAGGTGCAGGTCCCCTCCTGACCATATGGTTCTGTGTCCATTTGTTTTTTCTGGGAAAGAAAATAGCAAACCCCAACCCCACCCACCCCCAATATACTGAATTCCTAGATCCCAGGGGGAAAATGCTGAGTTCCAGAACAGAACAGAAGTGAGAGCAAAACCGGTGTGATACAGAACAGAAGTGAGAACATTTCATCCTCTGGATTCGTCATTTACTGAAAACTGACATCACTGACTTTACCCACTCTCTGAGTCACTAAGGAGTAGCTTTAATTACATGATGCTATCAACCAGTGTTTAAGACTGAGAGCCAATGTGGCATAGTGGTGAAGGTCTTGGGCTAGGACTGGGAAGACCTGGATTCTACCCTCAACCCTGAAAGCTCATTGGGTGACCTCAGCCTAGTAACTCAGTAACTAGTAACTCAGACTAGTAACCAAAAGGTAGAGGAGGGAATGAGAGGCTAAGCCATACTGGACCTAATTCTTACAAACAGAGAAGAAGTGATAGAGGGAGTTGAAACAGTAAGAACCTTGGGTGAGAGTGACCATGTCATACTAGAATTCAACATGACGCAAACACAAGCAATAGAACACAATGATACTGGAGTCATAGACTTTAAAAGAGCTGATTTTAATAAATTCAGTACTTGGGAAAATCCTTAAGGGGAAAACAACTGAAGAACCTTGGGAAACTTTGAAAAATAGGATCATAGAAGCCCAGGCCAGCACAATACCACTGAAAAAGAAAAACAAATCCAAGAAGAAACCAGCATAGCTGCACAAAGATATCTCTGACAAATTGAAAGACAAAAGGGACAAGTACAAAAAATGGAACGAGGGACACACAACTAAGGCAGAATATCAGCAGATAGCCAGAATCTGCAAAGACGAAGTCAGGAAAGCAAAGGCTCAGAATGAACAAAGACTTGCAACAAAAGTCAAAGATAATTAAAAAAAAGTTTCTTCCAACATATAAATAACAAGAAAAAAATCAAGGAAACGTTCAGTCCACTAAAGAGAGAAGATGGCAAGGAAGTAACAGCCAACAGAGAGAAAGCAGACTTGCTTAACTCATTCTTTGCATCGGTCTTCATGCAAAAAGAAACTATAGCCCAACCTACCAAAAACATAACTGTAAAAGACAGACTAGAAATAAAAGTTAAAATAAGCAAAAAAATAGTAAGAGAACACCTGTCTGATCTTGATGAACACAAATCACTGGGGCCTGATGGATTACATCCTAGAGTTTTAAAGGAGCTGGCAGAGGTCATCTCAGAACCACGGTACCACATCTTTCAAAAATCCTGGCGCACCGGGGAACTACCAGAGGACTGGAAAAAAGCTGGTGTGGTTCTCATCTTCAAAAAAGGAAAAAAATAGACCCAGCAAACTACAGACCAATCAGCCTAACATCAATACCCAGGAAGATACTGTAAACGATAATAAACAGATCTGCCAACATCTAGAAATGAGTAATAACTAGCAGTCAGCATGGGTTTGTTAAGAACAGATCATGCCAAACCAATCTTATTTCATTCTTCAATATAGTGACTAAATTAGTAGACCAGCAAAATACTGTGGACATAATATATTTAGATTTCAGCAAGGCATTCAACAAAGTAGACCACAACCTACTTCTTGGTAAGCTAGAAAAAAGTGGAATAGATAGCATCAACACCAGGTGGGTTTGTAACTGGCTGACAAACCGTACTCAACAAGTAGTCCTTAACAGGTCTACACCTACATGGAGGGAAGTAAGCAGTGGGCTACCACAAGGTTCTGTCTTAGTAGTGGTGGGATGCTTTTATAGTTTTATAGTTATAATATGAGCCAGCAGTTTGCAGCAGCAGCCAAAAAAGCCAATGCAATCCTAAATTGCATTAACAGAGGGATATAATCAAGATCAAGTGAGGTACTATAATACCACTCTATAAAGCCTTAGTAAGACCACACCTAGAATACTGCATTCAGTTTTGGTCACCACATTATAAAAAAGATGTTGAGACTAGAAAAAGTGCAGAAAGAGCAACCAGGATGATTAGGGGACTGGAGACTAAAACATATATGAAGAACGGTTACAGGAACTGGACACAGTTAGTCTAGTGAAGAGAAGGACCAGGGGAGACATGATAGCAGTGTTCCAATATCTGAGGGGCTGCCACAGAGAGGAAGGGGTCAAGCTATTTTCCAAGGCATCCGAAGGCCAGACAAGGAATAATGGATGGAAACTGAACAAGGAGAGATTCAACCTAGAAATACAGAGAAATTTTCTGACAGTGAGAACAATCAACCAATGGAACGGCTTGCCTTCCGAAGTTGTGGGAGCTTCATCACTGGAGACTTTGAAGAAGAGATTGGACTGCCATTTGTCAGAAATTGTGTAGTGTCTCCTGTTTGGGCAGGGGGTTGGACTTGATGACTTACAAGGTTCCTTCCAACTCTGTTAATCTGTAAAACTTCAACAGTTTCATGGCAGTTTCATGGAAGAAGTCATTCGAGGATCCCCCTTGCCAATCAGAAGGCCAGAACGAAAATCAAATCTATCAAATGGGAGGCAATCCATTGCTGCCTATATCCAAGAGTTCTGGAGCCTGGCCTGTATGCTAACAGACTGGCTCCAGGACATGCTGATTAAGTGCTTTCAAGGTGGCCTGAACAAGGAAGTTTTTTACACCTGCCTATCCAGAGGTGCACCACGCACCTTCCAAGGGTGGTACGTCCTGGCTTACAAAGTTAGAAATTGACCTGGCCAAATACCATGGGCACACCAGCCAAGAGAAGCAATGAACCTTCACTATGGAAAAGAAATTAGTCCCAAAGCCAGGGAAGCAAGACCATAGCCCATGCCACCAACCCACCAACTGCTTTCACTGTGGCAAGGAAGGCCACTGAGCTGCAGATTGCTGAGCACACCAGCCAGCCCCCAAACCCACACAATGGGGATCGGGGGCAAAGGCCCTGCCAGGTCTCAAGAGACTGCACTAAAAGGAGTGGAGATCGTTGAGTTCACCCCACCACCAGGCAATACTGAGGGAACTCTGACTAAAACCCCCAGCCCCTGGATGGAGAGTGACAGCGGAACAGACGAGTCACCTTAGATGACCTACAAGGTCCTTTCCAACTCTGTAATTCTAAAAAAAACCCTCTCTTTAGTAGCCCAGCCAACTTAACAGGGTTGTTCTGGAGAGAAAAAATGGAGGACTCCTACATATTGCTACCATGGGCAGCTGAGGGAAGTAAATAAACCTCAGCTACTTTTAAACCAAAAGGTTGGAAGGGAATAGATTTTGTGCATTATGTCTCTGGTGAACCTAGATCCATGTCTTTATATGTAAGCAGGCCTCTCCATTGCCTACCTTCTGGTCAGAATTCGTGTCCCACTCCACCCCAGGTTTGATAAGTTTGATTTGGCTAGGTAGACTGTTTCTCTTAAGATAACTCAAGCTCACCTCCAAGTGAGCTGCTGGATTTAAGAAATTAATGGTTTCCCTCTAATTATCTTTTTTTTCAGTTAAAAGAGTTGTACATGCTGCTAAATGAAAATTATGTTGAAAATGATAACATGTTTAGATTTGACTATTCAGCAGAATTTCTTTTGTGGTGAGTCACAGTTTCCATATACATGATGATGATGATGTTATTCATTCAGTCGAGTCCGACTCTTGGTGATTCTATGGGCCAGGTCTCTCCACATCTCCTGATACTGCACTATTTCTTTGAGTTTTTCTATGCTGTGGCTGGTGTCAGCTTTGATAATGTCCAGCCACAATGTTCTTTGACTGACTGGTTTCCTTTTACTGCTAACTCTTCAAAACATAATTGCTTTCTCCCGTGAATTTGCCTGCATGACATGGCCAAAGTAAGTGAGACGCAGTTTCATGATTTTGTCTTCTAGTGACATGTCTGGTGTTATGCACTCCAGTACTTGCTTGTTAGTCACCTTTGCTGTCCAAGGAATACACAGGAGCATTCTCCAGCACCACAGCTCAAACAAGTTGATTTTCTTCCTGTCTTGCTTTTTTAAGGTCCTGCTTTCACAACCATAGGTAGCTACGGGGAACACAATAGAACAAACTAACCTACTATACTTTTGGTTGCCAGGCTGATGTCCTTGCTTTTCCATATTCGGCTCATGTTCCATATACATCAAGAGGGTAATCTGTGGACAAGTAATTTCTGAATGTTATTCCTGTTCTTTTCTCAGCCTTTCCCTTTTCTCTCAGACAGCAAGGAGGGTTTATACTGATTTTTATATATATATTTGATGCAGAGAAAGTTGACAGTTACTCTATAAAAGGTGAGACATAATCATTACTTTCTTGCTTCCCCCCCCCCCTGTTTTAGGGCCCTTAGACCACCAGGCTGGCTTCCACAGTGGCACTGTGGGGTCAGGGTATCGTCCAATAGGAAACTGGTAGGGTTCATCAGTGCCATTCCTGCACACATTCGGATTTATGACAGGTAAGCCCTAACTGAATTGGAGGTTAGCTAGGGTCTCTTAGATTTTCTTAAAATCATTTGCATGTGATTTTTTTATTAGCAGAGAGGTTAGAGTTGGCTGTGCCTGCTGGAAGAAACTTTAAGGGAAAACTGGTGGAGTATTGGAAATAGTTTTAAACATCTCAAGCTAAAATATTTGTACATTTACTCCAGCAGTTAGAAACTTTTTCTGTGATAGGCACTATCATGCAACATTTCTAGAGTTTATTTCCACTTTTAAAAAATCTTCCTTTTCTTTCTTTTCATTGTCATCTTTTAATCTTGGAGATCACCAGTACCTTGAGATCCAGCAGTACCTTGAGCATTGGGATGCAATCACACACAAATTCCTATGCATTCTTTATCCCACTAATAATGTTTATTGAGACTGTTCACAATTAATAATACCATTTCAGCATTTTTCCCTCTAAGAAGTATTGGAGATAGATGTCATTAATGCAGTTTGAATTATAATCAACATATTCATCAAGGCACTGCAGTAAATACTTAAAAGAAAGATACCTCGGGGGACTTCTGGTTGAACTTCCCTGAAGACGGACCATTGCCACGATCGTCCGTAGCTTTGGTCCATGCTTCTTCGTCAGAGAGCCCTGATCGTCCAGATGTGGAGCAGAAGCCGCCTCATGGGGTGGTGGAGGAAGGGGAGGCAGCCATCCAGGTAGAGGGGAGCCACATATCCCATCCTTGGCTTGGCAAACACTCCCTCCTGAAGACATCTGAAGCGGTGGTCGAAAATGGCCACCCTGAAGGGGAAGAGTCTGCTGGAATAAGAGTGTGCAGGAGGAGTGGTGGAAAAAGAGGACAGCATAGAAACCAGGAGAATTTTGGCATAAGGTACCCCAGTTTTGAAATCTTTTAAAAGCATTAAGAAAGTAGATTTAAGCTGCGGACAAAGAAATTAAGAAAGAAAAATTGTGACAGATGAAGTGGCTTTGTACTTAAAAGGAAGAAGCCGGAAGAAGAAACTTGCATTTGAAATAATTAAATATACAACCCTGACACCAAACAGGTTTATTAAAACTGGACTGGGCCGTGTCAAGGTGGAAAATAAAATTTGAAAATTAATGCTTGGATTTACTGATATTGGAACTTTAAAATCTTGAAAGTGAGAAAAAAATCAGGAAAAAGGAAAAGAATTGACTCTAAACACAGCAAAGAGTGCCATCTAGTGGAGAAGGGAATTGTTTATACATATCCCTTTCTATTCTAAAACTTGGATCCGTTAAAGAGTTTCTTGATATAAAAGAATCGGAATTAGGATACTGCAAAATAGGGACCTTGGAAAGTGAAAGTGAAATTTGAAAACAAAGGGAAATTGTGGAAGTGTTTGGTGTTTTTGAATTATAACTTTAATTAATGGACATTGAAAAGTGGAGCTAATCTGGAAATGTTTGGAAGAGGAGTCAATAAGAGTAAAATGTTGGAAAAACTTTTATAAACATTGTCTAAAGATAGCCGGAATGTTACTGGAACTTAAATTGGAACTTAAAAACATGAAAGACATGCTACAAAAAGAAGGCAAATCATTTGGTTTTGCATTGCAATTTCTGGAAATAGAGGTCTCAAAATACAAGACGAAGATAAATCAATGCAAGAAGTGGCCATCTTAAATGAACATTTGAATCAACGGAAACTTAAGCAAAGGAGGAATAGAAAGAGAATTAATAGGAGGTTTAACATTGTAATTAAAAGGGGGGTTATTCTAAAAACCAATCAAAAGGAAAGGAAACAGCAGGAAAGGAAACTTCAGGGAGGAGTAATGGAAAAGAAGGGAGGTAGAAATTTGAGTGATAAAAAAGGGCAAGAATGAAATGGGATTTGGAAAGAAAGGAATATGGCAAGCATATAATAATGAAATGGAACTGCTTAATTAAAAGGCACAGAGATAATGGTTGATTGAGAATTATAAAGAAGGGGATCCTGCAAGAGTATAAGGACTAGTTTAAATAAATAAGAAATGATAAGATTGTTTAGAAAATAGTAAAATATAGATTATTAAAAGGGGAGATTGGGACTGATATTGTTTCATTATTCGTTGTGATTGTCTGCTTTTTCTTTATTTATGCTTTGACATTAAGAGAGATAACTAAAACAAAGATATTAATAATATTAAATGAATTAATAAGCAATAACATAAGAAATGATAAAACAGTGGAATACAGAGTATTAAGATGGGAGAAGGGGATTGATATTGTTTTGCTATTGTAGCGACTGTTTGCTTCTTCTACTTTTATGTTATGAAATTAAGAGAGGGAATTGGATTAAAGATATTAACAATACTAAGTGAATTAATAAGTTGTGGCAAACAGAGCAGGAGTAATGTCAAAGGGGAAACAATATTACTTATGAAATGATGGGATTAATTATGTCTGTTTTATCTATATTTTTTTTAATCTAGATATATTTTTTAGGTAATGAGAAAGGGAACTTGCAGACCCAGATTTAAAAGAGATATACGTAAAGTAGTAATTATTAGAAAATTATTATTGTGTCTTTTTCTTCTTTTTTAAAGTGTTAACTCAAAGTTAAATTATGGGAATCTTAGGGGGGGATTAAATATGTGATACATTTAACCACAGAGATGGCACTTTGGAATTGGCAAATAGGGGTGTTGTATTGTTGTTGTTGTTGGTTTTTTTAGTAATATGTTGAAAATGTGTGAATTGCTGGAATGATGAATTAATAGATGAGTAAATTGCAGACCTGACATAATAAGAAGATAAGATATAATGAATATGAAGATACATAATGATGTATTAAGGATTTAAAGAAATAGATCAAACAATGTATTGGAAAAATTATAAAATAAGATGGGAAAAGCTTGATGATTAAAATTAAAGAAAATATATAAAGTAAGTTTAAGATAAGTTATCAAATGTGAAAGATGAATATGAAATGTAAGTCAAGTTTGTAATGGGAATGTGTTAACCTGGAATCATGCTGTTCACTGAAAAAAGATTTTTTTCTCTAATATGTGAAAATTGAATAAAACTTACAAAAAAAGAAAGATAGCTCTCATCCAGTTATATACTGGAACACATTGGGGAAAGCTAATCAATTTCAGCCTTGGTTTTTCTCTGATACTTCCCTGCATATGTTTACACATGTGCACACCGAAAACACATGTTCCTTCTGTTAGATCGCGGGAAAGGACACTCAAGACCACTGTGACTTTTCAGGTCTTTATTTAATGTATAGATCTGTGCAAGATCTTGGAGCTGCGGCAGCCCTTCATATAGGGATTGCTTGCGGCTCGCAGCCAATGACGGCTCTTTGAATCTCCCGCAATCGGCCTGGCCAATCGCAGTTGATTCGTATGGAGCCAATCACTGTAGTTCATTTAACCAATCAGCTTGTAGAATGTGTGGACCAATCAGATAAGGGTATTTTGAGTATGCTAATATAGAACACCCCTCCCCTCTTGGTTCAGTCCTACGTAACGTAGTCCCGTAATTAGGCGGGGCTCTTTATGTGTCTACTTGACCTGCACAGCTCAGTTTTGGCGTTGTCTTCAGCTGGTTCAGACGGGATCCTTGTCGCTCCTGTTCTTCTTGATGGAACCGCCTGGAAGGGTGAGTCCGGCCTATTGCTGCAGCTCCCACCCGGTCTACCTGGGTCGGTCGAGTTGTCGGCTCCGCTGCTCCCTCCTGGTCTTTCCGGGCTGGTTGAGCTGGCTTGGCTGCTCCTTCCAGGCGAGGCTTCATGCTGATCGTCCGCGGCCGGTCCCCTTCTGCCGAGGTCGTCTGCCGGTGAGTATTGTTGGTTTATCTTTCTGCCTATGGGTGTTGGTTGGGGGTGTTCGGTTTGTTGTTGCGTTCTGGGAGGGTTTTCTCCTCCCTTTTGGTTAATGTTTGGGGTTTCTCCCCCCCTCTGGTTTTTTTATTAATGTCTATTTGTGGTGTTTGTGTGTTGCCCGTGTTGTCGGTGGTTGTTCTTGACCTTAGTTGGTCGATGTGTTGTTTCCAGCTTCTTCCATCTTCTGTTTCCAGCCGGTACGACCGGGGGCCCATTATTTGGGTTACTTTGGCTGGTACCCAGAGTGGGTCCCCTGTAAAAAATTTTGCGTAAACTGTGTCTCCTGGAGTAAATATGCAGTATTTACTAGACGAGTCTGGTGGTTTGTCGGGGTTGTAAGTTGGGTGCAGTCTATCTAGTTGTGATCGTAACTTTCTGCCCATCAGTAGCTCTGCTGGGCTTTTGTTTGTTGACGTGCTGGGTGTTATGTGTTGTATCATGAGCATTTTATTTATTTTGTCATGTATGTCCCTGGTGTCCATTTTTTCTAGTGTGTCTTTTGTGTAACGAACCATTTGTTCCGCCCGCCCGTTCGCCGCCGGATGAGCGGGCGCTGTCAAAGCATGTCGTATACCCCGTTCAGTGAGAAATTTTTCGAATGACACCGCCGTGAATTGCAGCCCGTTGTCTGCCACTAGCAAGTCCAGTAGTCCATGGGTGGCAAACAGTTTTGTTAGTTTTTTGATAACGGCCTCTGTGGTGGTAGATTGCATGACGCTGACCTCCAACCAGTTTGAGTAAGCGTCAACCATTATTAGAAATGTATGTCCCTTTGTGGGTCCGGCAAAATCTATATGTACCCCTGACCATGACCCCCTGTGGGTCTCCCATTCAAGAGTAGGCATGGGAGGGGGGTTTGGTCTGGATTTCTGGCATTTTCCACATGTTGCCACCCATGTCTCAATATCTTTATCCATCCCTGGCCACCAAGCGTAACTCCTGACCAGGGCTTTCATTTTGACGATGCCTGGGTGTCCCTCATGCAGCATGGCCAACACTCTTTTTTGTAATGTCCCCGGAACCACAACTCTGTCCCCCCATAATATACAGCCCCTTTGTGTAAATAGTTCAGTCTGTCAGTTCTGGAAAGGTTTAAACTGGTCGCTGACATCGGTTTCCGGCCACCCTTTTTCCACCCAGTTCAAAACTCGCGCCAGTTGCCTGTCTTTATTAGTTTCTCTGGCAATGTCTGATGCGGTCAGGGGTGGGTTGGGTAATGTCTCTATCTGTAGTATGGATGTGGTGGGTGCCGGGTCGTCTTCCAGGTCAGGTAGGGGGGAGCGGCTCAGTGCGTCTGTGTGTGAGATGCTTTTTCCTGGTCGGTGTATCAGTTGGTAGTTGTAGGCGGCAAGGAATTCGGACCACCTTGTCATCCTTGGTGACAATATGTTTGGGGTGGCCTTGTTCCCTGCCAGTATTCCTAGGAGTGGTTTATGCTCAGTGATAAGGGAAAAAGTCCTACCGTACAGGTATTCGTGGAACCGCTTCACGCCGGTGATCGCTGCTAGCACCTCCTTTATATGGAGCCAATCACTGTAGTTCATTTAACCAATCAGCTTGTAGAATGTGTGGACCAATCAGATAAGGGTATTTCGAGTATGCTAATATAGAACACCTTCACTTTCTTCCTCTTCGACTTCCATTTCAATAATTTTTATTGTTCTTAACAGATAACAGATAATCAGAGTTGGAAGGGACCTTATAAGTCATCTAGTCCAACCCCCCACCCAAGCAGGAGAACCTACACCATTTCTGACAAATGGCAGTCCAATCTCTTCTTCAAAGTCTCCAGTGATGAAGCTCCCACAACTTCGGAAGGCAAGCCATTCCATTGGTTGATTGTTCTCACTGTCAGAAAATTTCTCTGTATTTCTAGGTTGAATCTCTCCTTGTTCAGTTTCCATCCATTATTCCTTGTCTGGCCTTCGGATGCCTTGGAAAATAGCTTGACCCCTTCCTCTCTGTGGCAGCCCCTCAGATATTGGAACACTGCTATCATGTCTCCCCTGGTCCTTCTCTTCACTAGACTAACTGTGTCCAGTTCCTGTAACCGTTCTTCGTATATATTTTAGTCTCCAGTCCCCTAATCATCCTGGTTGCTCTTCTCTGCACTTTTTCTAGTCTCAACATCTTTTTTATAATGTGGTGACCGAAACTGAATGCAGTATTCTAGGTGTGGTCTTACCAAGGCTTTATAGAGTGGTATTAGTACCTCACTTGATCTTGATTGTATCCCTCTGTTAATGCAATTTAGGATTGCATTGGCTTTTTTGGCTGCTGCTGCACACTGCTGGCTCATATTTCACTGGTTGTCCACTAAGACTCCAAGATCCCTCTCACAGTTACTGCTATTGAGCCTGGTTTTTCACTTTTTACACATCTTAACCTTAATATTAACAGTACTGTGCCATCATTATTATATAAACCAATCTCATATAATATCTACATTTATATACAGTTGTGCTCATAAGTTTACATAACCTGACAGAATTTATGATTTCTTGGCCATTTTTCAGAGAATATGAATGATAACACAAAAACTTTTCTGTCACTCATAGTTAGTGGTTGGCTGAAGCCATTTTATTATCAATCAACTGTGTTTACTGTTTTTAAATCATAATAACAACAGAAACTACTTATGAGCACAACTGTACATTTATATACATTCATATACATTTATCTATAATTTTCTTATCTCCGTTATCCTTATTTATATTGTTCAACCATTTATACCAATTGTCCCAAATTTCATAATACTCCGACAATTTATCTTTTAATTTTAATGTCAGTTTATCCATTTCAGCACAAACTAAATTTTTTTGAATTACTAATTTCTCTGAGGGCATATTTTTTTGTCTCCAACATTGTGCAAATGTTATCCTTGTTACTGTCAATGTAAGTAGTAAAATATATTTAATCTTTTTCCCAACAAGAATAATTCCGGTTTAAACTCTATCCGATCTTCCACTATTTCTTGTATCCAACTCGATATTTTAGTCCAGTATTTTGGGGCTTTCAGGCATGACCACCACATATGATAGAAGGTACCTTGGTTCTGTTTGCATTTCCAACATTTCAGATTCGTGTTAGGGTACATTTTAGCCAATCTCATTGGTGGCAAATGCCAACAATAAAACATATTGTACATATTTTCTTTATAAGCTGCTGATCTTGTTAATGTATAATTTTTGTTCCAAATTTTTTCCTAATCGACTAAGTCTATATTATGTCCAATATTTTTTACCCATGCTATCATACAGACTTTTACTACTTCCTTTTCCAAAGCAACTTTTAATAAGTAATTATACATCCTTGTTATGAATTTTTCTTCAGGTCCTACTAAAATTTTATCTAATTGTTGCAGCTCAGTACGAATTCCAAATTATTCTACATCTTTTTTATATCTGGTTTGCAACTGAAAATATGGCCACCAGTTTATGATTATACCCTTGTCATGCCCCTGGTGGGGACTGACTCTGAGGGAGAGGAGGAACAGCCGACAGGGAGTGGAAGTGTGGCTCCAGAGGTTGTGGAGGAGGCTGGGGAAGGGCAGAGGCCGGCTGAGCAGTCAGAGGAGGACCCAGGCCCATCCCTTATCCATCCTAGGGCACACAGGGAGGAGAGGATAAGGGAGAGACGTGGTCTCCTCGGGAGGAGAGGGCCTTGATCCTCTTCATGGGATGCAGGTGTGACAACTGAATAAGAGTTTGGACCTGTGTACTGGCAAATGCTGGAAACAAAGTGTGTTTTATTTTGGTCTGAAGTTATCTTGGTTGGAGTCCTTCCAACAGACTGTGCCTTGTTATCTCCTTGAATTTGGTAAATACTTCTCTTGTTCTGTTGTGGAAATTTCATCATTGTAGTTTGTTTGGTTTTTTATTTCACCTCTATCTGCTCATTAAATTCGGACTGTATTGCTTTCTTTTGAAGACTATTTTTGAGTACGTTTTATCTCCAACTGAGTATTATTGAACAGTGGGGCCAAATTGGATGCATTAAAGGACATTTATTTACGTTTTGGATTTTGTTACGTTTGTGTTACACTCTGGGTCATCACAACCCTGCTCTTTTAATTCCTGATTTGTTTTACATTTTCCCTGATTATCTAATATTTCTTTGTATCTGACCATTTTGCCTAAATCCAATGTATTGGGGTATATCATCGCTTCCATGGTGGATAACCAGGCCGGTATTTTCATATAATGTTTTCTCCTAAACTTATTCCAAATCTGTATGAATGAATCTCTCATATAGTGTCTATAAAAATAAATTTGCTTCTTACTTTTCTTTTCCCATAGAAAGGCCTGCCACCCCATCTGTAAATCATGATCCTCCAGAGTTAAAATCCTTTTATTACTCAAATTGACCCATTCCTTGATCCATATCAATGCTGCTGCATTATAATAGAATTCCCATTCTGGGTGTCCAAAGCCACCTCTTCTTCTACTGTCCTGTAACGCTATTAATTTTATTCGGGCTTTCTTTCCTAACCATATAAATTTTAACATAATTTTGTTCAGTTCCATAAAAAATCTTTTATCTAATTTTATGGGGATTGTTTGAAATAAGTATAGTAATTTGGGTAAAATATTCATTTTAATCGTGGCGACTCTCCCTAATAACGATAATTGTAATTTCTCCCATAGTTCCAAAGCTTTATTTGTTGCAACAATTTCATATAATTATTTTCTTTTATTGTTGAACATCTCGCAGTTAGCCATATTCCTAAGTATTTGACTTTCTTTGTAATTTGGAGTCCCATTACCCTTTCTAATTCTCTTTTCTGTTCTTCTGTTAAATTCTTAGTTAACATTTTAGTCTTTTCTCTATTAATTTTAAGACCTGATAATTTTCCATATTTTTCTAATTCTCAAATTAAAGTATTGCCTGTCTCTAATGGGTCTTCTATGAAGAATACCAGGTCATCTGCAAAAGCTTGAATTTTATATTCCTCTTTTTTAATTCTAGTTCCTTTTATACCTGGATTTTGTCTGATTCGAATTAATAAAATTTCTAGCGTCGGGATGAAAAATAGAGGTGAGCGTGGACAACATTGCCTTACCCTTTTTATTTTAAAAGTCTCTGTATTCTCCCTATTTAATAATATACTTGCCTTTTGGGTGGAATATATCGCCTCTATCATTTTCTTGAATTTGTCTCCTAAATTCATATTTTTAATTTGTTGTATCATGAACTGCGAATTAAGATTATCAAAAGCCTTTTGTGCATCCAGAAAAACAAGTGCCGCTTGCTCTTCTGGATGGGCCTCGTAATATTCCAATATGTTTATTACTATTCTTGTATTATTCCTGATTTGTCTTGTTGAGAGGAATCCATTTTGGTCTGTGTGTATAGATTCATTTAATAATTTTTTCAGTCTTTCTGCTACTATATTTTTAAATATTTTATAGTCGGCATTCAATAATGATATTGGCTTATAATTTTGGATTTGTTTGTTATCTGTACCTTCTTTTGGTATTAAAGAGATATATGCCTCCCTCCAAGAGTCCAGTAATTTTGCTTCCCATCAGTACATAGCTGTACACTTCTAGCAATAATGGTTCTATCAGTTCACCCATCATTTTATATATTTCCCCCGGAAGCCCATCTGGACCTGGAGTTTTATTATTCTGTTTTTTCACCGCTTGTTTCAGTTCTGTCAGAATGTTAACATTTCTCTCATTTTCATCCTGCAGATGATATACTATCCTTTTCTCTCTCTCTTTAATTTATAGGACAACCATCTCCCCAGTTTATTCGCCTGTTCAAAACAGTTTTGTTTTACAGATTTTAAATTCCTTACACTTTCTTTTTGATCTAAAATATTTATGTCTTGTTAAAATCAATTCCCCTTTAATTTGATCATTCTGTGGTTTTATTTGCAATTGTGTTTCTAAATTTTTAATTTCCTCCTGTAATGCATTATGTTGTCTCCATTTCTCTTTGCCATATAAGCTGTTGTTATTCCACATGTGTAAGCTTTCATAGTGTCCCACAGGTTTTGTAGTGATGTATGATGCTTTGTATTTTCTTTAAGGAATAGCTCCAATTCTTTTGTAAATCTTTGGGTGAATTCTTTTTCTTTTAATATTTGTGGATTTAGAATCCATCTTCTTCTTGTTTTCTGTTGGCCTCTCCAAACTATTTTAAGGGGATTATGGTCTGCCCAGATGTTTGGCAATATTTCAATTGTTTCTACTTCTTTTCCCACTTCCCCATTCATCCAGGCCATATCAATCCTTGACCAAGATTTGTGTGGATTAGAGTAAAAAGTGAATTGATTTTCTTCTGGTTTCAATTTTCTCTATATATCTATTAAGTTTAATTCTTCCATCATTTCAAAAAATGTTGTTGGTAATTTTTTCTTTTTCTTTCTATTTTTCTTATTGCTTACATAATCCTTTTTACTATCCACTATTGCATTATAATCACCCACTATACAAATATTCCTTTGTCCTATTTCTTTAATTTATAAATATAAATATAGCTTTTTATAAAAATCCTTCTGATTTTCATTCAGCGCATATACCACTACTAATAATGGTTTTTGACCTATCAGTATTTCAATCATTAGCATTTTTCCTTTAGCATCTGTTTAGATTAGTTTTGTCTATCTCTTCCCTAACATATACAGCTTCCTGGACATAAACTGTTTCAACTCCTTCCCTCAAAATGACACTATAGAGCACTGCAAACCAGAACAACTAGACACAAGAACAGTTTTTTTCCCGAAAGCCATCACTCTTCAAAACAAATAATTCCCTCAACACTGTTCAACTATTACAAAATCTGCACTACTATTACTATTAATCTTCTCATCACTCCTTATCACCCATCCCCTCCTACTTGTGACTGTATGACTGTAACTTTGTCACTTGTATACTTACGATTTATATTGACTGTTTCCTAGTATGATTTGATTGCTTATTGTACCCCATGACTATCATTAAGTGTTGTACCTTAAGATTCTCGACTCTTGACGAATGTATCTTTTCTTTTATGTATACTGAGAGTATTTACACCAAGACAGATTCCTTGTGTGTCCAATCACACTTGGCCAAAAAAGTATTCTATTCTATTCTATCCCTTTTCTTTTTTTATCAGCTAATGCCATACAAAGTGTTCCTAATTTGGGTATTCTAAGCAATTCCTATATTGTGTTTTGATGTGTACTTCCTGCAGGCACACTACATCCACTTTTTGCTTTGCCAATTTTTACCAATGTTTGTTTTCTTTTAGCCAGTGAATTTAATCCATTGATATTTATTGATATTAATTTAATTTCTTCTCCCATTCTATTTGTATACTAGTCTTTGTCTTCTATTGGCCTTTGTGTCTCTTTGTATTCTTGGTCTTGCCCCTTCCTCCTCCTGTTGTTCTTTCTCTTCCCTATGTCTTTCTTCCTGTTCTCCTTCTTTTGTTCCATGTTGTTGCTCTTCTTGGCTTCTGGACTCAAATTCTTCTCTACTGCTCTGTTCTTCTTCCATTCCCATGAGTTGATTGTATAGCTCTTGTGCCTTCTCTAAGTTGTCAACTTTCATTTTCTTCTCTTGCCAAGACACTAGCATCCCTTCTGGTACTAACCACCTGAATAATATATTCTGTTTAGTCAATTGTATCGCCAAGAAGCGGTAGTCCCTTCTCTGTTCTCTCACCCTTCTTGGAATCTGTTTGAGAGTTTATCTCTTTTTCCTTGTACATCATTGGTTCGTCCCTCATTATTTTATAAATTATATCTCATACTTTTTTTCATGCGAACCTAATATGTACTTCTCTTCCATTGTGCCCCAACAAACAACAATAAAATCCAAAACATGTTCTTACCCTTAGTAGTTTTTAAAGTATAGCTAAAATTTGGCTGCTGACCATTAATTTGGAGAATAAAAATATTCAGAGCAGGAAATGATATGTAAGGTAGTAAGAAGAGGTAAACATGGCTATACAGAATCCCAGATAAATACCGCATTTGCCAGTCAGCAATTCAACCTGTGCTTATAATTTATGTAAGATATTAACCCAAGCCGCAAGCAACTGAATTAGTGAAATTAGTAGTTAATGGGGAAAAAAAATCTAAATTAGCAATTACTTTTGGTTTCTACCAGAAAACTGGCAGGTACATATACCTCAAAGATCACATGTTACTTCCAGAATAAGGAATATTCCATGCACTAAAACAGTTGATCCTAGAAAACAAGTTGACTTCATTTCTAGTGTACCTCAATAAAAGGTATATAGAAGCTGTAATTATGGAAATTGTTCATTTTTTCCACTTATGATGCTTGAATTATTTGTGTAGTGTAGAGCACTGTTTCTCAATCTTGGCAACTTTAAGATAGGTGGACTTCAGCTCCCAGAATTCCACCTATCTAAAAGTTGCCACAGTTGAGAAACACTGGTGCAGAGCCACAACCTAGCCCTTTTCTTTTCACAAAGTCCCATTAGTAACTAGTTAGAGAAAGCTATAGAGCAAGGATACCGTAGCTCACAGGTGTCAAACTCACAGCGTCACATTGCCATCACATCACCTTTTGTGACGTTTTCCCTTCATGGAGCTGGGGTGGGTGTGGCCTGCATGTGACACATCTGGCCCACGGGCTGCCAGTTTGACATCCCTGCTGTAGCTGCAGCTCCCATGTGGACTCCAAGCCCTTTATTGTGACTCCAGGAATTCTCCAAGATAGCGCTTCTGAAATTAGCAGCAAACCCACAGATAGCAGCCACAATACTCTCCACTCTCTTTAAAACATACAGAATTGCACAGGGTATTAAATCTCTAATTCATTTAATTCAGTTATTTTATTTTTAAAAACAAACAGCAATTCCCCCCCCCCCCAAAAAAAAAAATTGCAAAAAAACTGTGGACAAAACTGTTCTCCTCGATATCATTCCTCTGCACCCTTCTCTAACAGGAAAGGAGCTATGTCAGCCAGGGAGTTTTAAGTTGCCTCACAGGCAGTGTTTGATAAAAGAGCTGTAGAATTTTACTCTGGCCTCATCTCCATTCTTCACCCAGAACTTAACATAATTCTTTCCTTAAAATGATTCTCTTGGGTTCAAAAATTTGCCTGCTCCTTCTGTAGGGAATATAATTTGGGAAGAGCCAGTTAATCGGGTAGGTCATAATATATAAGAATATTTATACCCCCCAAAATGCAAGCAGTCGCTTATACATTTTCATTCACAGTGAGAAGAAAATGGTAGAAATTAACTTTCTGTGTGTCCATAAAAAACTGCAAAGCAAGTAGCACCAGTCCTGATCTGTGAAATAACCAGGAGAGTAAACTTGGAAGGGATTTTTCAGGCTGTTTACACTGCAGGAGTAGTCCTTCCAAAACCTGTAGCAACTTGCAGGTAAGCAAAGGTTTTAATTTCTTGAGAACTTACATAATTTCTTGTTTTAAATGTGCAGCTAAAAGTCGCATTTTAAGTTGAATGGTTAGTTTAGGTTTATTAAGTTCAAACCAAAAGGAGGGCTTATGTACTAGAGAGGTATTTCACATTAATGGCTGCGTTGAATGGAAGGTTGACATTTCTGCCATTCTGAAAAATGTACGAGTTCCAGTTATGAAATTCATGGCCATGATAAATACATAGTTTCCTGTTATGTCTCCCCTTTAAATGCAGGTGAGCAAAACGAAGCAAGCAGTTCCAGAAATATCACAGACCAAAAAGCAAACTCTCACAAGAGGACTGCTGAAGTATTTTCAGTCCTCAGCAATAAATCCAAACTCTGTCCGGCAAACCTGACGTGGCTATAAATCCCAAAGCCTCAAAGAGTTCTCTTCGTGTGTTCACTCCCATAAATCACTTTGCTTCTGGCAAAGCTCGCCAGCCAAGCTGTTTCCTTTTATCCTCTATGGGGCGTGTTAATCTCCTTAATTAGTCACTGCCTCGACGCCTCCTCCCCAATTGAGATTGACGCCTCATCCTCCGCCTATTTCTCACATCTAACCAGGATCTTTCCAAATTCTCTTCCTCACTGGAAAACTCTCGCATGTGTTCCTGGTTAGCTATTCCCGGCTGTTGCTCAGCCAGAGGAGAAGAATCAGAGGAGGTCGAAGGTCCTGACATCTCTATTAAATCAGGTTCGTCTCTCCTAGTTAAATCCATTTCCTCATCCTGACTACAATCCAAATCGCTCAGCAGTGCCGGCTCATAATTCACTGCCATATCCTCTTCGCTTGAGCTCACATCTGCCAACGGAACAGATTCCAACTCCGGAGTCACAACAGTTTCCATTTTGCATGTTAAGTATCACAAGATGAAAACACAAAACAGTGGAAGTTGATGTGTGGTTCCTTTGCTTATACCTCTCATTTTCTTTGTAAATTACAAAACATGGTTGGCTTCTTATAGCTAACTTATCACAGCTAAGGGTATAAATATAAATAGCTGCTTTCAAAGTCACATTTGGCAGAAAGATGTTTTCCTACTTTTGTAATAATGAATATTCCATCTCTTCTAATCAGAGATCTCCCCATAATAGCTTTCAAAATAAAATCTGATAAAAATAAGAACATAAAATTAAATTAAAAATGCAACAAATACAAAAGCATGTGATAAAGAGGGTTTTTTTCTTTGAGTTTGGGTGGAATATGATCAATATTTGCAAGGACATTGCAAGATGAATTTATTAGTAGGATTTTAGCAAAAATAAAAAAAAATTAAGAGTCATATCAGCAATATAGTAGAAGATCTGAAAAATAAATGTAGTTTAGTGCTACTTGGCATCCCTAAATATGCAGAGAGAGAGGATGGTGGTCTCTACTACCACATGAATCAAGGAATATCGCCTCTCATTGCAAAATCCTTGGCTCACATGTAAGGGCCCAGGTTCCATTCCTGGAATGTCCAGGAAAGTTTGGGAAACACACTCATTTCAAATTCTAAATAACTGCTGTAAGTTATTGTAGAGGCAATACTGAATGAGACTTGTGAATAGTTTGACTATGTATAAAGGAACCTCTTATGCCTCTTTCAGCAGGAATGGTAAGAATGGTTAATTGTAGTTACCATGTTCCAATAATAAATGTTCACAGTATACACACTGACTGTGACACACCCTTACAGGTATTTGCATACAGTTAACCAAATGGGCTATACTGGTAGTCCTCGACTTGTGACTTGTTGCTTAATGACCATTCAGAATTATGATGGCCTTGGAAAGGGTGCTTTACAATCCATAAAGCACTTCTGGCCATTGTAAAATGTGCCCTCCCCCAATTGTCACATGACCGTATTTAGGCACTTGGCAACTGGCTCACATGTGACTGATTTGTGATGCTTTTTGCTGATTTCTAGTGCTATTCTGGCAAAAAATGCCTGTGCAGGAGAATGGGTTCGCACTTATGTCCACATGATTCCCTTAACAACAGCCATAAAATCTGGTCTGGTCATGTGGGCACCTCAACTTATGACCATCATGACTTCAAACTGAAATTCCTATCCCAAGACAAGGACTACCTGAAAATATTTATGTAAGCAAATCCTGGACAGAACTGAAGTACAATGATATCCTATAGCCTTGCCCATCTTGCTACCTTCCAGTTGTGGACAGCAACTTCCATAATCATCAAGGGCTTTGAGAGATGTATTCCAACACAATTGTAAAATATCAAGTTGGATGAAGCTGATATGTAGCTACTTAATTTTAAGACGGATTGATCTCACAGACTTATTTCTTAGTAGACATGGGTAAAACTGCATTGTGAAAAATGTTGAACTGAGTACCCTGGAATATATTGAGATCTGAGTTGGAAACATATAACTGATAAGAAATAATCTAAGCTACTGAACTTGTTGGGTTCTTGGTGGATTGTGATGGCTACCCGTGTTTCCCCGAAAATAAGACCCTGTCTTATTTTTTTTTTTTTTGGCCACCCAAAAAGGCACCAGGTCTTATTTTAGGGGCAGGGTCATCCACTGACTCACCTCACTTGCACGCATCACCCCCAGCCTCCTTTTCGCTGTTCCACTTCATTTTAATTGGATTATGGTCGGTGTTTGGCAATATTTCCACTGTTTCTACTTTTTCCAATAATTCCGGGTCCATCCAAATCATGTCAATCCTGGACCATGATTTATGTAGGTTATTAAAAAAGGTGAATTGTCTTTTAGATAAGTTTAGTTCCTTCCAGGTATCTTTTAATTTCAATTCTTGGGATAATCTATCAAATTTTATTGGAAGGGTTCTCCTCTTTTTTTGTTGTTTTTGCTACTTTTGTAGGCCTTTTCAATATTTGACACTGCATTGTAGTCCCCTGCTATGCATATGTTCGTCAATTCAGTCTCTATAATTTTCTTGTGAAGCTTGCGATAGAACTCCTTTTGGTTGGTGTTTGGAGCATAAATTGCTGCCAACAATGTCTTTTTTTGCTCTATTGTTATCTGTATAAGGAGTATCCTTCCATCGTCATCATTATATATTAACTTTGGATTTAGCCAGTCCTTAACATACACCGCAACACCTCTCTTCTTTTGATCTGTCAGAACTGAATATAATTTACCCAATTTGGGGAATTCTAATAAATGTCCATGTTGTTTCGGGATATGAACTTCTTGTAGACATGTAATATCTGCATTTTGCTTTAGAAGTTTCGTAAGTATTTGCTTCCTTTTGTGTGACTTGTTTAATCCATTTATGTTAAGGGATAGTAGGGTAATCCCTACATCCATTTTATTGTTGGTACGCTACGACTCTTGTTCTCAGTTCTCTCCGTGGTCGGTTGTTTTCTCGGTTCTTCTGTTCTCTTAGTTCCCTTTCTGTTTCCTTAACCTCTGATGTTATCTCCTCTTGACTTCTGCTCTCCGTTTCTTCCTTGCTTTCTTGTTCCTCTGTTTTCAGATATCATTCATAGAACTCACGTGCCTTGTCAAGGGAATTGATTTTAAACTTTTTCTCTTGCCATGATATCAGAAGTCCTTCTGGCATTAGCCATCTAAACGCTATGTTGTTTTTAATCAATTGTGATGAGAGGAATTGGTAGTTCCTCCTCTGTTCTCTCACCCTCCTTGGTATCTGCTTTAGGGTCATAACTTCATGGCCTTTGTATATCAATGGCTCATCCCTCATTCGTCCATATAACAAGTCTCTGGTAGCTTTCTTTGTGAAGCATACATGGACCTCCCTTGGTAACTTATGTCTGTGTGCATAGTGTGTTTGTACTCAGTAGACCTCATCCAGGTCATTCAAGATCTCCACCCTGTCTTTCTGAAGGGCCTCCGCTATTAGCTCCACCACGAGGGAACGTAAATCTTCTTTTCTATCCTCAACGATGTTCTGGAATCTGAGGAAGAACACTGCTTTTTCTAGCTCTAGGTGGACAACTGCCTCTTGGAGTTCACAATAAAGGATTTTCCAGTATTGTTCTGTCTCTTCAAGCTTCTTTTCTACGTTCTCAGTTCTAAGTTCCATCATCGTCAATTTCTGTTCGTTTCTCGCTACTGCCTCTTGAATTGTTCCAAATTTGTTGTCCAGTTTCTGGATGTCTGCTTTCACTTCTGCTATATCACTCTTCATTTCACTTTTCAGATCTTTGTGGTTTCTTGCTATGAGTTCTTGTGTTCTTACCATCATTTCTTGCATCATCACTAAGGATGACTGGACAGCTTGCAGTGTTGGGGGAGGTGCTGGTTTTTCTGCCCCCAACATAGTATCCAAGGATCTTTGTCCTGCTGGGGAAGGTATACCCGTTGTCATCTTTTTTTCCAATTTTCGTAGTTGTTGTTGTTGTTGTTGTTGTCATTCTCAGTGTTCTTAAGAGATCTTTCCAGTCTACCATTAACAAGTACATTTGAAAGTTACTTCTCACTTTTTCTTGTACTCTATATTCTACCTCTTATTTCACTCTGTTCCTAAAATATCTCTTAGATTGAGCCATATGAATTTAAGATTTAAATCAGATCAATATTCACTATCAATAGATATTCAAGATTAGTTACTATCTTTCTACCATGATTTTACAATTAGATTTCAATTCTCCAGTATAAATTCTATTCTTCAAATCAATTCTAACAATCAACAATTAGCAAATAATTATTAAAGGCAATCAAATAAACAATTAATCAACAATTAATAAACCATCTGTTTTTTGAACAATTAATTCTTATAAATTATTCACTTGTTTATAAATAAATAAATATTATAGATATCTGTTTTATAAGTATGCAATTATAGTAATATCTATATAATTCTTAAATAAGATATGTATCAATATGTATAGTCACTTATAGATTGATTACAGAGTCCCAGTTTTTCTTTACTCAGCTTTCTTCTTCAAGATGTCTTCCCTTCTCTCAAAATGTACAGTCATTCCAGATAAAGGTCACTACTTTCACTTCTTATTTAAGTTTGCTCTGCTTCAGTCTCAACCACCAAACAGCAAAAAAGAGTCAAGATATTCCAATAGTCTTTCTCTCTAGAACTCAAAAGCTAGAAACAAGAAAATCAAGCACCAAAGACGTCTTTTCTTCTTTCTCCGTCCTGATCTACCATCTGTCAAATTCTCTGTGCCATTACCATTTAGTCTGTCTGACACACCAGCTCCTACCTCTAAGTCTGTCGGTTGCTTCTATCCTCGGTTCGGAGCCTCACTCTCGATCAGATTGTCAAAAGTTTCTTTCGCTCATATCGCCTTTTAGTCCACTTTTCACTGCTATTTCACGCTGCTTTCAATCTTTGATTCCACCTTTAGTTGGCTGGGCTGCCACATTTTTGGCTCAAATCATAAAGACCAATCTCTTTCACGCCGGTTTTCAGGACTTTCCCCTGCAGGATCTGGGAGTCGCAGATCTCCCCCAATGCCCCGGGTCTTCTCCTCTCTATTATCAGCCCCTCCAGGGTCCAACTTCACCCTTACGGGCTGCCAGACATGAACTTTTGGGCATACGGAATGGAGGGTCGTTCCTCCACAGCACTTCGATATGGTGCCTCAACCGGAAGTCCATTTATTATTCCTAATGGGAACATTTCTGGTGTATAATTTATTTTTAGGTTTAACATTTCCTCTAACCATTGCCAAATTTTGTGCCAAAATTCCTGTATTTTCATGCACTCCCACCACATGTGATAATAGGTGCCCCATTCTTAGCTAATCTGGTAGGTGGGAGGTGCCATCTGTAGAACAACTTAAACAGGTTTTATTGATAAGATGTGACTAATGTAATCTTTTTATTCCTATTGCAAATTTGTTGCCATTGATCCAGATTTATGTTATAGCTGAAATTTCTAACACAAGTTAACATTGGTTCTTTCACCTGCTCCTCATACATCTTATAATTTAATAGATAGTTATATAATTTCTTTATTTGTTTCTTTTCTGATCCTAATAATATTTTATCTAATATTGTATCTTGACAATTTATTCCCCATTCTTTTTTATCCCGTTCATATCTGGATTGTACTTGTAGATATGCCCACCATTCCAACGTTAAACCCTGCTGATTAAGTTTGAGTCTTTGTTTTAATCTTCCTTCGTCTGTTAGGATATCTTTGTATGAAATTACCTTTTTCTGGTTATAGAGGTTTGAGTATGATATAGCTTCTAAGGGGACAGCTTGGAGTTTCCATATACTTTTGTGATCATATTTTATTCCAGATTGATATGAGAGCTTTTTGGATTTTATATCTCAAAAAATATTGATGTGGTGTTATGTCTATTAGGCCACAGATATGCGTGCCAGCCCTTTTATAGATCATGCCCTTCTAAAAATAAAAGTCTTTTATTTTCCAAGTTTATCCAATCTTTGATTCATGTTAAGCCACTTGAAAATATAGTTCCCAATCCAGGAAACCTAGTCCCACTCTTTCTTTTGCGTCTTGTTTTAGTTTGATTCTTGGTCTTTTGCCCTGCCACACAAAATTTAACGTTATTTTATTCAGTTCCTTAAAGAAATTTTTCTCTAATTTGATCAGTATATTTTGGAATAAAAACAAAATTTTGGGTAGCGTGTTCATTTTAATTGCCAAGATTCTGTCAATTAATGATAGTTGAAGACTATTCCAATTTTCTAAATCTGTTTTAATTTGTCTCAATAAATTTTCATAATTATCCTCCTTAATGGTTGAGCAGCCTACAGAAATGTTAATTCCTAAATATTTTATTTTTTGTACTATTTGAATATCTAATAGTTTAACAAGATTTTCTCTTTGTGTGTTGGTCATATTCTTGGTTATAATTTTCATTTTTTATTTATTTATTTTCAAACCAGCTACTTCTCCATAGTCTTCCAAGTTTTTCTAATAATATTGGACCTGTTTGTTCAGGGTCTTCCAAAAAAAATACTAAATCATCAGCATATGCTTGTAATTTAAAATTTTCTTTTTTGATTTCCAATCCTTTAATCTGTGTTTCTTGTCTGATTATTCTCGTTAGAACCTCTAGTGTATATATAAATAATAGCGGAGACAGAGGGCAGCCTTGTCTTGTGCTTTTTTGTATATAAACAGTACTTGACAATTCTCCGTTTATTATTATTTTTGCTTCTTGTTGCATATATATTGCCATAATTATCTTTAAGAACTTTTCACCAATATCCATGTGTTTTAACTGCTGCATTAGAAAAGACCAATTTACGTTGTCGAAGGCTTTCTGGGCATCTAGAAACAAACAGGCTGCCTGTTGATCATTGTGTTCTTCGTAAAATTCAAGAGTGTCTAATACTATTCTCACATTAAATTGTTTGTCTATTTGGGAGGAAGCCATTTTGATCGCTATGTATGAATTCATTTAAACAATGTTTAAATCTTTCAGCAATGATCGTGGTAAATATTTTGTAATCTGTATTTAAAAGAGATATTGGCCTGTAATTTTTGATTCTTGTTTGGTCTGTACCTTCTTTTTTAATCAACACTATATTGGCCTCTCTCCAAGATTTTGGTATTTTCCCATCATCAAGCACAGCACTGAAGACCTCTAATAGGTATTGGTTCAGGGTATTCTAATGTTCTTTTTATAGCTCTGCAGGTATGGCATCTGGGCCACATGCTTTGTTGTTTTTTTTATTTGTGATTGCTTTAGCTATTTCTGTCATGGTAATTTATTCATTGAGCATTAATTTCATATCTTCTGGAATCTTTGGTAAATCAGCTTTCCTTAGGTAGGTTCTAATCTTTTCTTCGGAGTAATTTTCATTTCTTGTATATAATTTCGCATAGAATCTCTGGACAATGTCTTTTTTAGAGTTCTTGTCATAATGTATAATTCCTTCTCCATCTTGTAGTTTGTTTATTCATTGTTTTTCTCTGTAATTTCTTAATTTTTGTGCCAGCCACACAAGGTTTATTGACATTTTCAAAATAATTTTGTTTAGTTAGTTTAATTTGTTGTGCTATTTTCTCTGTCTCCAAAATATGTAGTTTCTGTTTAAGAAGATCTAATTTGCTTTTCAGGTTTTGATTATTAGGTTCTTTCTGGTGCAACACCTCCATTTGCTTAAGCTCTTGTTCCAATTTTTCTTGATGTTGTTTTTTTGCCTTATTTCTTTTTACTATGTATGAAATTGTTACACCACATATGTATGCTTTGGCAGTGTCCCAGAGAGTTTGGATTGAAATATCATCTTGTTTGTTTATTTTAAAAAAGGTATCCAATTCTTTTTCTATCATTATATTGAATTATTTTTCTTTCAGGATTGCCCTTTGAAAAGTCCATCTTGGTGTTGCTTTATGTCCTTTCCACTGTAAACTTATGGGGTTGTGATCGTCCCAGGTATTAGTCTCTATAGTCACTTTACGTATTTCGGAATCTAAATCTTTGGATATCCAAACCACATCAATCTAGACTAGGTTTTGTGGTGATTTGAATAAAATGTATAATAATTCTCTTCATTATTCCTTTCTCTCCAAAGGCCTATCAAGTTTAAATCTCTAATCATTTCAAAAAATGTTTGGAGGAGTATTATTTTTTTTCTTTTTCTTGCATCATTATGTTTATGGTCTCTTTTCCTATCTACAATCGCATTGAAGTCCCCAACTATACATAAGCCATCGTACTCTATCACTATGTTATGCAAATTTTTATAGAAGGACTCTTGGGCTCCATTTGGTGCATATATTGAGGCAATTATTATATTTTTGTTATTTAATTTAATCTCAATGATTAGAATTCTCCCTTCTTTATCTTTGTAAATCTGTTTTGCCTTAATTTTATTTTTCACATACATAGCCACACCTCTTTTCTTTTCCTGATCTAGTGATACAAACAGGTTCCCTAACGTAGGTTGTTCTAGTAAATATTTTTGATCATGTCTTATATGGACTTCTTGCAGAGCAATTATATCGGTTTTCAATTTTTGTAGTTTGGCAAATATTTTCTGATGTTTTATTGGTGAGTTGAATCTGTTAATATTTATTGACCAAATCCCACATTCTTTTTTTAAAAAAAATATTTTTTTTTATTTTTTAATAACAAGCATAAGCATACATAACAAAATAAACATAAACATAACACAAAAAACATAAAAATATCCTTCTTCATAAATTTACATACAGTGCATCGATTGGTTTACCACTTTTTTTTGTGCATCCATTTCCTAGTCACTAGTATAATTATATTACATAATAGCTCATATTATCAATCAATAATTGTATAACCTAATATCATCACTAAAAAAAAAAACCATTTATAATTTTGTTAATTCATATTTTAACGAGATAACTATAATTTGCTTGATTTATTTTGCAATAAATCATAAGATCATACCAAATCTACCTTGATAATGTTTTATAAAGATAATATCAAGAAAAAAATTTTTTTTTTAATGCTAAATCGAATATTCTATCCTTATGTTTTATTATCTAACCATTGATAAAAAAGATCCCAAACTTCATAAAATTGTTTATCTTCTTGTTCTCTGATTTCAAATGTCAATTTACTCATTTCAGCACAATCCAATATTTTCTTAATAATTTCTTCTTCTGATGGAGTTTTCTCACTCTTCCAGTTCTTAGCAAATACAATCCTAGCCGCTGTTAATACATTTACAATCAAATACTTCAAATTTTTATTATATATATCAGGTAAGATTCCCAATAAAAAAATCTCTGGTTTCAAGTCTATATGTGTCTTTGTCATTTTTTCCAACCATATGCGGATTTTAGTCCAATATTTTCTAGCGTCCTCACAAGTCCACCACATATGGTAGTATGAGCCAGGTATCTGATGACATTTCCAACATTTTTCAGATTTGTTCTTAAACATTCTTGCAATTCTTGTCGGGGGAAAATGCCACCTGTAAAACATCTTATACAAGTTTTCTTTATAAGTTTTTGACATTGTCATTTTATAATTTTGAGACCACAATTTTTCCCATTTCTCCAAATCAATCCCATATCCAAAATTCTTCCCCCAAACAATCATCGTTTCTTTAACTTGTTCCTCCTCTAATAAAATTTCCAACAAATAAGTGTATAATTTTTTAATCATTTTTTCATCAGTACCTGTCAAGATCCTGTCTAAATCAGACAATTTATCATAAAATCCCTCCACTTTAGAATCTATAAGATACCTTGAATGTATTTGCGCATATGAAAACCAATTCATCTTTATGCCTTGTTCTTCTAGTTTTTGCATTGTTTTAAGTTCACTCTTTTCATCCAATATTTACCCATATCTAACTGTTCGTTCCTTCTCATATATTATAGGATAAGAAAAGGCTTCAATAGTTGATAACCAGACTGGGATTTTCAAATAACATTTTCTCTTAATTTTCTCCCAATTCAACCATAAAGACTCCCTTATATAATGCCTTCTAAAATAGCCCTGCGATTTAGTTCCCTTATACCACAGAAAAGCATGCCATCCCAGTAATAAATCATGCCCCTCTAGTGTCAACAATCTAGTCTTTTTTAATGTTATCCAATCCTTAACCCACATTAAATTTGCCGCTTGGTAATACAACTCCCAATTTGGAAGGCCAAAACCTCCTCTAATTCTAGCATCTTGCAGAAGTTTTAATTTTATTCTGGCTTTCTTACCTTGCCATATAAACTTCAACACAATTTTATTTAATTCTTCAAAGTAATCTTTACCAAGCCTAATTGGTATGGTTTGGAATAAATATAAAATTCTGGGTAAAATATTCATCTTGATTGTTGAGATTCTACCTATCAATGAGTTGTAGATTTTCCCATTTTTTCAAATCAAATGCTATCTGTTGTTTAAGTTTAATATAGTTATTCTCTTTCAATGTAGTACATCTTGACGTCAAATATATCCCCAGATATTTAACCTTATTCGTAACTTGAATTTTCAATAAATCTGCCAATTCATCTCTTTGTTTTAATAACATATTCTTTGTCAAGATCTTCGTTTTATCTTTGTTTATTTTCAAGCCGGCCATCTCACCATAAATCTCTATCTTTTCCAGTAGCTTTAAAGCTGTTCCTAGAGGATCTTCCAAAATAAAAACCAAGTCATCCGCAAAGGCTTGCAATTTAAATTCCTCCTTCTTAATTTTCATTCCTTTTATATTTGGATCCTCTCTAATGTTTCTATTCAACACTTCCAAAGTCAATACAAATAACAAAGGTGATAATGGGCAACCATGTCTTGTGCCTTTTCTTATATTAATAGAATCTGTAAAATCTCCCTCTATCATCACTCTTGCCGTTTGTTTATCATATATGGCTTCTATTGCTTGAATAAATTTTCTAGCAAAGCCCATCTGTTCCAATAACAAAAACATGAATCTCCAATTCACATTATCAAATGCTTTTTGGGCATCTAAAAATACCAACGCCATTTGTTTTTCAGGGTGTGCCTCGTAATATTCCAAAGTGTCCAGAATTACCCTCATATTATCCCTAATTTGTCTCCTTGGCAGGAATCCATTCTGGTCAGGATGAATACAGTTATTTAGATATCTTTTGAGCCTTTCTGCCAAGATGGAAGCAAAGATTTTGTAATCTGCATTCAGTAAAGAAATAGGTCTATAGTTCTTAATTTGTGATGGATCAGCCCCTTCTTTTGGAATAAGTGTGATATAAGCTTCTGACCATGTTTTAGGTATTTTCTTATTTAACATGGCTTCATTCATAACTTCTAACAATGGAGTGCTCAACAATTCTTGTAATGTTTTATAAAATTCTGCCGGGAGCCCATCTGGGCCTGGTGCTTTTCCATTATTCTGCCTATTAAATGCTTCCGTTAGTTCCATCATTGTTATGGTACTTTCTAACATTTTTTCAGTCTCTTCAGATATCTTGGGTAGGTTAGCATTTTGTAGATAAAGCTTAATTCTTTCCTCATCAAAATCCTCCTGTTTATATAATTGTCCATAAAAGTCTTGGATAATTATCTTTTTCTCCTTATTACCATAACACATTTGATCTTGATCATCTATTAACTGTACTATTCTCCTAGATTCTTTCTCCTTTCTCAATTTGTATGCTAGCCATCTACCTGGTTTATTTGCATCTTCAAAATAGTTCTGTTTAGCACTTCTAATTTTTTGTGCCAACTCCTCTTTCTCCGCCTGACCCATCTTATGTTTAATTATATCCATTTTGAATTTAATATCTTTTTTCTGTGGCATATTCTGCAATTCTTTTTCCAGTTTTTTATAATCATCCTCTAAAGCTTTAATAGTTTGCCTCTTCCTAATATTCTTTTTCTTTGTATAGTCCATTATTAATCCTCTCGCATATGCCTTCATTGTATCCCAAACATTCTGCATTGAAGTATCTTCTTTTTTATTTTCAATGAAAAAGAAGGCCAATTCTTTGTCCATCCATTGTGTAAAGTCTTTTTCCTTTAAGATAGCGTTATTTAATGTCCATCTAGATCTTCTTCTTTGTCCTTTCCATTTAATTGTCATAGGGTTATGGTCTGCCCATATACCTGTTTCTATATTTATTTCTTGAATGTTAGATATTAGTTCTGATGAGGTCCAAATCATATCTATCCTGGACCATGATAAATGTCTATTTGAATAAAAAGTATATTGCTGCGTTTTACCATTTCTTTCTCTCCATATATCTTTTAAATTTAATTCATCTACCATTTTAAAAAAGGATTTAGGGAGAGTCTTTCTATTTTGTTTTAATGCTGTCGCTGTGTAGTCCAATTTATTATCTACAATTCCATTAAGATCTCCCATCATAATTATATTGACATGGTCCAGTCCAATTAATTTCATATGTAACTTTTTATAAAATTCTTCTTGTTTATCGTTCGGAGCATAAATTGCAACAAGTAATATTTTTATATTGTTATCCACTATTTCAACCATTAATACTCTTCCATCTTCATCAGTATAAACCAATTTTGCTACAATAGTTTCTTTAATATACAGGACCACTCCTCTTTTCTTACAATTAGTCAAGGAAGTAAAAATTTTCCCCAGTTTTGGTCTTACCAATAATCGTTGATGTTGTTTTTTAATATGTACTTCTTGTAGGCAAATTATATCAAATTTTAACTTCTCTAATTTATGAAAGATTTTTCTTCTTTTAATAGCTGAGTTCAATCCATTTATATTCATAGAAATCAATTTTTTTTCCTCCATGGTTATGTTTTATATTTAGGTCTAACAGTTCTTGTGGATCTTACTTCACGTTGTTCTTTGGTCTCCATTTGTCCACCTACCGCACCTTCTTCTTTCCCCGGTCTCATCTGGTCTTCTTGAGGCTCAATTGCAAAGGTCTCTTTTTCTGTCTCTATTTCTCTTCTTCCAAAAAATTTGTTGTGGAATATTTCTGCTTTCTCAATTGAGTTGATTCTGTGTCTCTGTTCTTGCCATATAAACATTAATCCTTCTGGGATCAACCATCTATAATTCACGTCTTTTTCCAATAATTTTTTGGTCAAGAATCGATATTCTCTTCTCATCTCTCTCACTCTTCTGGGGACTTGTTTTAAAACCATAATCTCTTTACCTTTATATTTCAGCCCCTTATCTCTTGCGACTTGTAATATTTGTGTTTTAATAGTCTTTTTAGTAAATCTGACATGGATCTCCCTTGGTAGCTTATTCCTCATTGCATATCTTGTGAAAACACGATATATCTCATCTACTCCGTCCATCATCTTTTCCTCTGTTATCTCCAAAGCTCCAGCCAGAATTTCTATCATTACAGCCGCCAAATCCTGTCCTTTTTCTTCCTCAATATTTTCAAATCTGAGATAAAATTCTGACCTATCCATCTCCCACTTCAACATCCCAGTTATATCTTGTTGCACCGTTGTTAATTTGCTAACAATATTTCCAATTGTCTCATCTCTTTGTTTATCTTTCTCCTCAATTTTTTGGAGTCTCTCCTCCTGTTTTGCCATCATCTGTTGAAAGTTTTCAATTTTTTCATCAGTCTTTTCAATTCTTTGTTCAATACTCTCTATTCTTAGGTCAATGCTTGTTTTGAGTTCTTGTATTCCTTGTATAATCGTCGCTAGATCCATTTGTACTTTATCTTGCTTCGCCATTATTGATAGTCGTCCTCCAGTTGATGGAGAAGCAGGAGCAGAAGTTGAACTGCCAGAAGGTAAAATTTTCTTACTCATTTGAATAACTCAAGATCTTTAAGCTCCTTTAATCCAATCAATAGGGTAGCCAATTATAATCCAATTGGGAAGAAGAAAAACATTTTAAAAAAAGCCAATAAAAAATAAAGAGTCCAGGATTAAAAAGAGAAGGAGAAAAAGAAGATTAAAAAGAAAAAAAAAAGGAGGAGATTCTTCAGGTTCTTCTAAACCTTAATCCTATTATAAGATGGCCAATTATGATTCAAAAATAAAAATTAAGAATAGTAAAAAAGAAAAAGAGAGTAAGACCCAATAATATTAAAAAGCAATGATCAAAAAAAAAAAAAGAAAAGGAAAAAGAAAGAATTCTTCAGGTTCTTCACACCCTAGTCCAATTGTAGGGTCTCAAAAAATAAAAAAAATAACCATAAAAATAAATAAAAAAAGAAAATAGAAAATAGAAAAGGCAAAAATCCCAATAAGCAAAAAGAAAAAGAAAAGCTATTCTGGGGCTTTCCCTTTAAAAAAAAAGTAAGTTTAAAAATTAAAAATAAAGTCAAACAAAAGAAAAAGAAAATAGATATACAAATATTACAAAATACTGTGGGGTTGAGGAGGAGGGATGGAACAGCTAAAGAAAGATAAGAAAGAAAGCACATTGCATCTTATTTAGTTATCCAAGGCTCTTATTATGGCTTCTCCACAAATTCCAAAGCCAAACTTCAAGTACTCAATAATAGAAGTTCCAAAGAACACCTGTTAAAACATTCTCCGGTGTTCTTCCCTCTATCTAATCAAGTTCCAGTGTCCTTGAGAAAGGATTCCTTCACAGCTCTTTCAACTTTCAATAAAGTATCTTCAAGCCTCTAGTTGGCAGTGTTGCAAAGTTTCTTTAATCCACTCCCCCTTTTTTCCCAAAAAAGCCTAGTAAAAAGAGGGAAATATACATGTATATATATGTATTTTTTTAAAAAAAAAATTACTAAAGGGAGCCTCTATTCTAAAAAAAAACTATTAACAATCAAAAGGGGGAAAAAGAAAGAAAAATTAGATGAATATAAAAGGAAAAACCAGTCTAGTTACAGTTCCTAGATCACAATGGAAGTTCAATGAAAGCAAAAGTAAAAGTAAAAAGCCAAGCCTCAATTTGACATTCTCTTTAAGAAATCGCCGCTAAATCAGTTCCATCAGTTTTTGTCCAAAGTCTTACAGGATTCTTCTCATTTTAGAGTGTCCTTGAGTCCCCGAGAAAAAAAAAATTCTCACCAGCCGATGCACGTTCTCATTCAGCCTCTTCCTTCCGGAGCTGTCACAGCTTCAGCAGCCAAAAGGCTGCCTCTCCGCCGATGGTAAAAGGGCTTCTTCTGGATCAGCCAGGGACTTTACGATGTCCCTGGGATCAGCAGAACGCGCCCCTTACTATCACCGTCTCTATGGGACGGTTTAGGTCCATTAGGACCGACCAGGGGCGAAGATATCAGCTGCAATCTCAGAGCCCCAAGATTGCAGCTGTATCGCAGCAACGTGGCTCCGCCTTCTCACAAATCCCACATTCTTCATGTTTTCTTAATTGTCTCTTGTTCTCATACTTCTCTTGATTCTAGATTCTATGGGGTCTTCATATTTCCTTCCATAATTTTATACTTAATCTCCATCTCCTCTTCTCTTAGGTCTTTCCATTTCTTGTGGTCTTTCTTTTTCTTCTGTTGCTTCTATTATATCTTTCTCTTCTCCTTGATCTCCTGAATCTTCTTCAATATCGCAGTGTTGCTTGTAAAAATCTTCAGCCTTTCCTATGGTGTCAAGCTTATATCTTTTTTCCTGCCAGGTTACCATTATCCCTTCCGGTGTTAACCATCTAAAATTGATGTTATTTTTATTTAGTCTTGTCGTCAAAAACTGGTAGTTTCTCCTTAAATCCCTCATTCTTTTTGGAACCTGTTTTAACACTAGTATTTGTTTTACTTTATATTCAAGTTGTTCGTCACATGCTCGATGTAAAATTTCATCTCTAATCGATTTTTTAGTAAATTTCATGTGAACTTCTTTAGGGAGATGGTGTCTTTTTCCGTAGCTCATTTGGACCCTATATATCTCGTCCATTTCTTTTTTTTTTTTTTTTTTGAAAATTTTATTTGGGTTTTCACAAAAAACAAAATACAAATAAAATATCTATTTTGAAAATAGCATGGTCCCAGGTTATCACTTCTTCATACAGACACAAAACTCAATTTCATGCTCATTTTTATATTCTATTCCATATCTCATTACCATTTTATATTTTCTACATAGTTTTTCCCCTCTTCTAATTTTCTCAACTTTAATTGTTTTAATTATCTCAATTCAAATCATTATATTTATACTTTTGTCTGTCCTGTTACAATTTCACATTATCTTTTCTTATTAAGCAAATTTTTCCCTGTAGTTACCAATTAGAGTATGACACCTTTATATCCTTTAATTGTATCCATTCAAGCTATTATTTAAGCTTCAATGTATAGCTTTAAGATTATAGCATTCAATATAATACATAACTTCCAATCGAATTCTGCTTGGTACATTCTTAAAATACACACTATATTCTTAAAAAGAAAAAAATTATATATATATATATATATATATATATATATATATATATATATATGTAAATAAAACACATTCCATTCCAATTCAATTCTATCATTAATATGCATTAAAATCTTAACATCTTTAACATTTCTTTTCAGGTAAATATCATACTTCCTTGGGAACACTTATAAACTTTCCATAGTTAATTCTTTTTTTCCATATTTTTCACTTATATTTTTATAAATCATTACTAATAATTAAAAATGTTCCCTTTTAATTCTCTCAATCATTTTAATTCATTTATTTATTAACAAACATCCCACTGCATTACAATAAATATTTTATCCGTCATCATATTTTCTAAAGTTATTTCTATTTGTAATATAACAAAGCTATCTTATGTACCTTTGCAGAATCCCTTTTACAATTAAATTTTCACCCATTATCTCTAAACAAACTTATGGTTACAATCCTTATATCTTTTCCCTGTTTCTCCATTTCTTGTTTCTGTCTTTTACAATTTCTTTTCCTTGCCTTCTTCCCTGTCTTCTTCTCCCCCACTTTTTACCCCCTCGTCTCTCTACTTCTAACTCTCATCTGTAATCCCCTCTTCTGTTCCTTTCTAATATTATACTTATCTTTCAAATTGTTCTTCTTTTTGGTTGTTTTTTCTAATCTTAAACTTTTCACTCTCTTTCCCCCCTTTTCTCCCCCCCACTTAAAATTATTTGATCATTAAAGATGGCTTCTTCTTTGTCCCAATCTTCTTGTTCTGCAAGCGTTCCTTGTTGCTTCTCATAGTTCCAAATCTCCATTTCTAAGAATTGAAACACGAAGCCAAAAGAACTTCTCCCTTCTTGTGCATCTTCTTTCCATTTTTTAAGTTCCGTTTTCAGTTCTTCTAAGAGTGATACCATTTTAAAAACTTTTAAACAACCACCCAGTTAATTTTAGTCATCTAGATGCAAAAAACAAAAATCACCAAGTAATCCAAATAATCCAAGGCTGTTTCTACTTGCTTCTTTTTTCCACTTTCTCTTCCTGGGGTTCTATTATTTTGTTACCAAGTTTCTATTAAAATGTATCTTTGAGGAATCTTGTTAAAATTTCACTGTAAGTTCCTTTTAATTACAGTTCCATTCCTTAATTCCAGGCAGTCTCCTCCTTTTTTCCAGATCCTGCCCTTCTATTCTTTTTTTTTCTCCTTTCCAGCTTTTAAAAACTTTTAGATGTCCGGAAATCTTTATTATCCCTTTGACTTTTATTTTCAGCTTAGATGCCTATTAATGTCAAAGTGGTTTTTTTTTCAGTTTCTTGCTTAAGTCTCTTAGCTGTCAGTATAAGGAAGGGAAGAAAAAAAACCCTAATCCTTTCCCTTCTCTCTCTCCTTCGCAGCTTCAAAATCTTCTTTAGGAACAATGTTGTTAAGTTTAAATTCCAGGGTACCTTATTTGTTGCTTTTGCTGTTTGACCCAGTCAACCAAAACTTTCTCTTCTTATCTTCCTCCTGCACATTCTTTTCCGGTCAAGTTCTTCTTTGTGGTGGCCATTTCTGACCACCGCTACAACCGCCTTTGGGAAAGGGAGTAATGGCCAGCTGGGGAGGAGAGATGCGGCTCTCCTCAACCCTGCAGGCAGTCTCCCTCCTCTTCACCACTTCTACGGGGTGGCTTAGCCCTGAAACCAGCCAGCTTGGGGTGCTCCAGCACGGAGAGACGAGGCTTCAGTCTGTCACTGAAGAAGCTCAAACCGGAAGATATCTCGTCCATTTCTGAGATCATTTCCACTTTCTCGGTCTCTAAAGCTCCCACCAATATTTCAGCCATCTTTTCTGGTAAATCTTTTTCTTCTATTATATTTTGAAACCTAAGGTATTGAGCGGCTCTCTCTGCTTCTAAGAAGATCACTGATGTGTCTAATTCCTTGTGGGTTGAAATTAATTTCTCATTCATCTCCATGAGTTTCTTCTCTTCTTTGGAAAGTCTGTCTTCTACTTCCACCAGTTTTTGTTCATTTTTAGTAATTTGTACCTGGAAGGCTTCAAACTTCCCATCTATCAATTGCATTCTTTCTTTTAATTCACTTGTGTCATTCCTTATAACACCAATCTCTTTTTTGAGATCTTCATGATTTTTTAACATGGCTTCTTGATTTTTTAGCATAACTTCTTGCATGTTCTGCATCATGACTTGGTGATCCTTATAAGAGTTAGATCGTTTCCTCTGAATCATATCTTCGATCAACTTTGTGTTGAAGGACAGGAAGGCATCATAGAGCCTTGTGTGGTATTTTTCCCCCACTCCTATCTTTGTCAAATTTGGGTTGCTTGCCATATTAAATAGACTTTTCCAGAAATTATTAACAAAATATCCCACTTATGGCTTCCACCTCTTTGGCCCTCCACTGTTGGTTTATATTTTAAGCCTTTACTTGGGTGTTAACCAATCATCTATTGATGGTATTTTTTTAACTATTTTTTTCCCTTTTGCCCCTTTATACCCTTTTCTCAGTGAAGGGGGGAGAGGTTTAGGCTCTAGATAAAAGATCAACAATCAGAGAGCAACAGTAAGAATATCCCCAATATCAATGTTACTATTTTTAACCTTATGAAATTATTAATTATAGTAATTGTAATAAAATTCTCATCAGTATCACCAAAATATGATTAGACTATCTTATTCTAATATCCTATATAGCAATTATAGCAAAGATATATCTTATATTGATATTTAACAGTAGCTATATTCAATAATCAATGAGGATTTTATAGAATAGATTATAAATTAGTGAAAGTGTTTATATTCTTAAGAGATATAGAAATATAAAGATATATTATTTATAAAGGTATAGATTGATTTGCAAGGTATTTTAAAAAGCAGCTTAGTTAGTTCAATATATATAATATAGTTATATTTCAGTGCAGTACAGTTTTTCAACTGTCACTTCTCAGGCTTGTTTTTTTCTTCTCTTGTTTTTTTTTACACTACCAATTATATCTAACAGATGTTCAGCAGATGTCTCTCTCTTCTAGTTGTCACACTCTATATTACAAAGTCATTGTTCTTGTAGAGACTCCATTTTTCTTTAACAATTTACCACAGTTTCAAAATTTCCAAGTCTATTTAATTTCTTTTCTATTTCGCAGACTATATAACACCAAAAAGTTAATGCTCTACAAAGTTTATTTTATGTTTCTCTTCTTTTTGCCCCTTTCAGCTATGTTCAGTTCTTATTATTTCCTGGTTTCCTTTTCACAAGTTCTTTCACTGTTCAGCACCCTCGCCGGTACAGTTAAAACTTTTGCAGCTCTCACCTCTCACCAGGCTCCATGGCTCCAATCTCTTGTTTGCGCTCCCTTCCGCCATTTCACTCAAAAAGCCTAGGGGGAAAAAAGCCTCCATCAAATGTAGATCACCATCGTTCCACTTGTTGACCTCTTTCTCCATCCAGCCATCAGATCATCTTGGTGGCCATCGCTGGTCGCCTTCTCCCGGTCTGCTCGGATGCTGGTTTCTCCTGCTGATCGCTGCCAGCCACTGCTCGCAAACAGTCCGCAAGATGCCCCACTCCTTCAGCCATCCCTCCAGGACTTCTGTCAGCTCCAACGAGCTCCACGGACACAGGAAAAGTGGCTTGTGAGGCGGAGAAGATCGCTCACACCGCCGCTCTCTCCAACAGCTGGCCCCAACCCCCAACCCCCAACCCCAATTCATCTTGATTGTTGCCTTTGGCTGAATACTATCCTGTTGATGGAAGCCTAGATGGGGTATTTTATTTTACAATAAATAAAAATAGCTTTTATTTGAATTTCTGTTGTCTTTCATTATAACAAGGATACAAAAACTTCAGGCTTGAGACCTATGGAACAAAAAGATATCAAAGCAGTGCAAGAGCTGATTAACAATTACTTGAAGCAGTTCAATCTCACTCCTGTTATGGATGAGGAAGAAGCGGCTCACTGGTTCCTGCCTCAGGATCACATTATTGACACCTTTGTGGTTGAGGTGAGAAAGTGGCCCTTCCCTGCTTCCTTTTCCTACTGGTGCCTTTTCCATCTAGAAAACCCTGGCCTTTACTGGACTGTTTTGTTTCTACTTGGTGAGGTTTCTGTGTTTGAAAGGAGTGTGTGTGTGTGTGTGTGTGTGTACACACACACACACACACACACACACACACACAGACACATATATGTTCTGTCTCACCTGTAGCCACAAGGTGAGAGTCCAAATTTCCAAAGGAAAATAAACAAACAGACAGGAACAGGAATGACAGAGTTAACTTCCTTTGGCTGAATCCGTCTTTGGCAGTTGTTCCAGAAGCTGTCTGCCAAGTCTGATAACGAGCAGAACCGTAAATCAGAGGCGAACACCACACAGAATAATTTGTCCAAACTGCTAACTCAAATAAACAAGTTGACCCAAACAGGGATTCAGAGCTAACACGCCCCCTTATATTCCCTGAGGGGCGTGTCAGTCTCTTTTCTCAGTCCCTGATTTGACATTTCCTTTTATGTTGTATGTCACGTTTCTGCCTGCGTCTTTACCTTGCATCAGGCCAGCATTTCTCAGCTTGATCTTCAGCTAATGACTCTGGCACGCTCTCCTGATTATCTGCCAACACCTGAGGCACAATCAGGGAGGAAGATTCTGGGGAGGAAAATGATTCCGAAACTTCCAGCAAAGCAGGCTCAAACCTTAGAGCCAAGTCCTCCTCTTCCTCCTGACTCCCATCTGTGTGACTCAACAAAGCAGGCTCAAACCTTAATGCCAGATTTCCTCATCACTCGAGCCTACGTCTTCTGACAGAGCAGGTTCAAACCTCCGAGTCACAACATATATATATATATATATAT